>WEKX01021767.1:0-37043 GCA_013390025.1 Pitta sordida
GCACCATTCACCACCACCCTCTGAGAAATAAATCGGGTGTTCTATACTCATGAAAAAAAATATACTTCTCCTGAGTCTTGATAAGATGAAGAGCATAATTTTCAACCCTAGAAGTGTGAGAAAAGCATCTAGTATCCATTACTAGCTCAAATCTTACTTTTCCAGTATCACATTGATGTGAATTTGTAAAGTTATGGGAACAAAAGTTGCAGTTGTGTTTAAATGAGTGCTTGTCTAACTGATTGTGTTCTTAAAGTTATCTTGTTTTCCAAGAAAATTCATAAGCTTTGGACAGTACTATCATATAACATCTTCTCTTCTGGAACATCAGTGCATCCAAAAATAACAGTTTTGCCTTGCACTTCCATTATATGCTCACTGATTGACAATTTGCTTACAATCTTCTGTCACCATCACCAGAACTCTGCTAAGTTAGTAATTTCTTGGTCAGTGAAAGACGGTTTTTCTTTCCTGAGTCCAAGACAGAACAAATAATCTGCCAAGCAGTTATTCTTAAAAACCACAAGAATTGCTCTGAAGGTTAAATAATAGAACATTCCACATAATGAGTGGCTTTTCCTTTTGCATCATATCCAGCTTACTAAGTATAAAACAAGCTGGATCAAGTTATTGATTTCAATTAACATGCTCCACTTCCTATTAGATGCCATTCTATCAAAGCAGAATTGTTCTTGCCAATTGTCCTGTCTTATTTAACAGATATTAGTCTAAAATTTGTCTTCTAAGTTCCATATCTCAATTTTAGAGACTGCAGACCACACCACTGTGTGCAGCCTCATCCAGAGCCTGACAAGTGAATCAGGTCAAAGTGTAAAATAAATACCACCTACTTTTCAGTTGAAAATCTCAAAGCAGATATGTTGGCCTTTATTCTCCATATTTACAAAGTTGATTCTGACAGTGACTAATCATTTACACAGCTTAAAAGTAAAAAACAAGTCTTACACTGCCTGCTGAGTGTGAGCAACACTATATGACAAAGGAATGCATTTGCATTGCATAGAATGAAGGATATTATTACATAACCACTACAAACCCCACACACACTATGGGTAAACTTCTTGCTTTTCCTTCTTGAGGAACTCTATCAGAAATATGATGAATCTGAAGACTGATGAAGCAAGTTTCTTAATGTACTTCTAGTCAGTCTCTTTGTTGTTCCCATTTCATCCAAGTTTTTAGAAAAGTTGACCATAATAAAAAAACAAAAAACCTCAGTAACAACTTTGTCATGAATTAGATCTCTGAATTGAGCTGGGGTTAAATGGTAAACTGATTTTCAGCTAATTGCTTCTCAAGTGGTTCACACTTCTGAATGCATGGCTGCAAATCTGCTTGCTTATATTGCCGTTTCCTAGGCTGGAGGACTATTAGATTTTGTAATTAGTGGAATGTAATTATTTCCCGTAATGGGCTGTAAATTCACATTATGCAATAAATCATTCTTATGTACACTTAAAGATTCATTACTCTTCTTAGCAACTGAATAGCATATTTACTAAGCACAGAAATGTTCAACTGGAGTGCCCTGTAGGTTATTGGGAAAGCATTAGCTGTTCCCAAATGAAGTCTATTTGGTGAGGAAAAGTGGTTATCAACAGGAAAAACGTGGTTCTGACACTGTGCTTAGAAATAAGACTTGTGAACTTGATTCAGCAGGACACTAAAAAAAAATATTTGCATATCAGTTCCATTGGGATCATTTATTACCCTCATTAAGGCTACTAAGTGCTTTCTTAAATCATCTTCTGAAATAATAGTCCACGAGAGAGAACTGCTGTTACGACTAAAAACTTGTCAGTGAGGATAGAAGCTTTCTTCATAGTGACAGAAAACCAAAATCTATGAATCTGCCAAACCCAAGCCAGAACGACTCCAAGCACAGGCCTGTAAAAGACACAAGAAAAAGCTGGTGGTATTCTCAGTAGAGACAAGGAGTTTATTATACTATTACATTGAGCTGAAAAATCTCCACTAATGTGTAGATAATGTGTACACAAAAATTAAATCTTCCCCGGAGATATCCTATTTGTCACCTTTTAGTTAATGGAAGAAGCAGCTCAGCATAACCTTCAACACTGTCTTCAAGAAAGGAGACTGAGGGAAAAGGGAAGAGTTTCAGTAGAGAAAAAATAAATCTTAAAGATCCCTCACAAATTTTCAGTTATGTCAAACTTTTGTAAGAATTTATATTCATTCATATACTAACCTCATATTCCTATACTATGTATGCACACATAGATGTGCCTCCACCATCCCAGTGTGTGTTCATGAAGGGTAAACCAGTCCAGAGACCTTTGGCTTCTCAGCAGAATAAAGTGTTATGTATAAACAAAAGTAGGCAAACATCACTCTTTGCAAGATAGAGGATTTAAGCAAAAAAATCTTTCTTGCATTTTCCTGTGCTACTTTTGTTGCAGCCTATTCTTTCTCCTGAATTAGATACCTATTAGATACCTATTAGATATATATAGATACCTATTAGATACCCCTATCTATCTTCTCTTATCCACAATCAATGATGGGAGTAAAAGCTCAGGCAATAATGAAAAAGGATCAGTTCCTGATCTCTTTCTCACACAAATCTGCAATCTTCTCTGGGAAGACTGACTGGCAAGATCAGGGAGAGACCAGCCAACACTTTAAGAAGGGTCAGAATCTCTTTTCCTTTTTGCTGTCACCATTAAACCCTCCTTTACTGTGGTCCTGATGCAGCAGTACTGGCACAGATAGGAAGCCTTCCTGTAATATTTACAAGACACTCACAAGATACATGACCCTAATTAAAACAGAATAAATCTAAACCAGGAAAAATGAAATCCCCATCTGTATCCAAGTCATTCACAATTAGTGTTGTCCAGATGTCTAAAATGTGCAGGCTGCAAAAATATCCTAATGCCCTTCAAATCCAACACAGAGTGTTAATGATTGCTTTAACTGGGGGAGGGGGAGATAGGATAATCCAACAGATAGCAGCAATGAACTGCATGCCAATAAAGGGAATCTGAGAATAAGTTTAACAGATTTGCTGGAGAAGCAACTACAGCACAGACCTTGAAGGCTTTAGTTTCTGGCCATGAAAGATCTGGTATCTGCTTGTCTAACTGTGATCCTTTGCATGTGATTAACAAAGGTGAAGGGAAGTATCCCCAGGGAACTGTCACTGTTGATTGATAGATGATTTAAGACGGAGTCTTTGTTTGTGCTGTGACTAAACTTCAAATTCTACTTTTGTTCATGAATTTACCCTGTCCCTACTGGGCACTGTCAGATCCCATCAGCCTTGTTCCCTTTGCCCATGGAAATTTCTGTCCAAACAAACACATGCCTCTTTGCTCCCTGGAGGCTTCACTGGTGCACCTGAATTGTCTAATACAGTTATTTCAGCTAAACACATGGTAAACATGTCTGTCCCCATCCCAATTAAACATCCCTGATCATAACTCAAAGTACCAGGAACCAAAAGCACATAATTGCCACTTATTAGACTTCAGAGAAGGCTGTCTGAAGCACTGAACAATTCAGTAGAAATCAGCCATCGAAAGACCATTTGTTGTGTTTGATTTTTATTTTTTTTAATGTTTGTTCTTCAGCCATAATTGAACCAATGGTTCAACCGTTATTGAATACAGATCCTGAGAGTTTCATGCTTTTCAAGTGCAAAGTTCTGTGCCAATATGATTGGGAGGAGTGCATGGTAAAAGACATACATAGCGTTGTTCTGGCCAAACTGCTCAAGAATAGTCTCCCCATGCTTTTAAAGGCAAGGTGTTGTGAGGAGTTTTCTCACTATTTTCAGGATGTTTTAGAACTCTGCTACCTCTTCCAGCTATGGCTGCAACTGTATTAACAAGCTCCCCTTCAGCCTTATTAGGACACAACAAGAATTCACCAAGAAGCCCACTACCTTCACAATATGGTTTTTGACCAGTAGCAGGAACATCTGCTTATTTTCTTCACACAATGAAGGAGGAATCTGGAACACAGTCAGGAAGGTGTAAATAATTTTTGCATTATTTTTTAATATTTAATGGCTTTCAAAAGGGGTAAACAACTCCTTAAATATAGCAAAATTGAAACTTGCTTTTCAGAAACTGAACGTGCCATATTTCCAATTAAATATGAAATACTTCATAACCCTGTAAAATACCACTAAAATACGCAGTAATTCTAAGATTCTTATGTTCAATAAAAGGGTCAATAAGAAGCTGTTATGGTAACAAACTGTTTTCCCTTAATTGCTTATCTACAAAGCTTTCCAAGGACTTCTATTTCTATATAATGTTTTATAGCAGAGTACAAAGTTATAAAATATTGATAATTATATCTAATATTGAGATGAATGAAACAATTTATTTTTTTTTCCTGTTCAGAGTCCACTTGGAAATATTTGTTTCCAGGGTTATGGAATTGACCATATGCCAGCTACTAAGAAGAAAATTAACTCTATGCCAGATAAAACCGGAAGAGTATCTTAATAAAAAAAGCCCTTTCAGTTTCACTATCTTTCAGTTACATTTACTTTTTTATCCCACACAATATAAAAGATAATTTTTTTCTTTTAATCTTTTTGCTCTTACATTCTGTCCGGGAAAATTTCTGACTTTCTACTTCCTTCATATACTTCTCTCACCATTTTTACTTTTCATTGCTCATCTATTTCTTGGCAATCCCTTACTACCTCTACCCTCCAGGATATACCTAATAATTATTTAAGTCCACAAGCCAAACTGCAATACAAGTTCTGAAGTGAACACCTGAACAAACATCTCTTCTAGGACAAGGAAAGGTCATGCCAATGAGTTTTTTTATTATTATTTATTTCACTAATGATAAAAACCACATTGCTCCAAGACCATTTCTGCAAAAGCTTGTTAAATTAAATGAATTGAAGGAAATATGAACCTAGACAGCTCTGAGCTGGCATATCTTACAGTCCAACTCTCATGTCCAGCTAGGACTAAACTTCATATCTTATTATTAGCCAAATAACCAGCCTCACAGAAAACCTATCCAAATAAGTAATCAAAAAGTAAATCATGCAATAAATTTGCTTAGGACTGCTGAAGACAGAGGTTAACTCAATGGAACATACTCTTGAATGAAATCCAGTTTGAAACGATAACTGCCTCTCCAGCCCATTATAAGGTTATAAACAGCATTTTACATCACAGCCTAGAGACTTAGATTTCTGTTTAATTGAACTAATTACTAATCACCTCCTTTTCACTACATTTTTATTCCCATATTATAAGCAGGGCTATGCCAGACAGGCGTGTTTGTATTACACATAATATTTTAGTAACTTATTTTTCCAATTATCACAGATTACCATCGAATATTATGAGTTGGAAGGGACCCACAAGGATCATCAAGTCTATCTCTTAAGTGAATTGTAGGAAAAGGCTTTAGGGTGGCCAAATTTTTAACTCTTTTTAAACAGTTCAAATAAATTTTTTCATTAAAATATTTTAAAAAAACCCAGCTAGTCACAGATTTTAAGGTGAATTTGTTCTCATGATCCCTCTGATATATAAAAGTGTTTTTTGAGACAGGCAAAATTGGCAAATGGTGCTTTCAGCAAGCTCACGACTTATTAAAGTTATCTTTATATTTCTTCCTATTTAGCAATTCCCTCTAAGTTTTAATCCAGTATGATGAAGACACACATCTATTCAGTAGATATCATTAGGTGTCTTTAGCTGGCAGAGCCTTAGTGTGTAGGATATACATTTCACAATGAATGAAAAGCAAGCATAGAGGAGAAAATTTTATGTAGCAAAAGATGACAAATTAGTACAGCTCTATCTCAAATTCAGTGTTAGTACAAGATAAAATGAACAGGTTCAAAGGCAAGTCATAAATCAAAGGAAGAAAAGTAAGGAATTCATACACAAATGCAATCTTTTGACAGCAAAGCTGGTGTTGATCAGAACACTAAAATAAATAAGAATAACTTAGAAACAAACAAAAATTACTGTTAGGAACAAATACTTCAGAAAACGGTGAGTGTTAGTAGTCTCTAACTTGATACCAAAGCAGTCCTGTCTGCATGCAAAACAAGTGGAATATTTAGCAAGAGTGTGACAGTACAGTGCAATATTTCACAGAATTTCACAGAATATTCTGAGTTGGAAGGGACCCACAAGGATCATCGAGTCCAACTCTTAACACTGCCTCCCTGGTGGGAATTGAACCCAGGTCTCCCACACGCCAGGTGGGGACGCTTACCACTGTACTAAAGTGGATCTTTAGAAATCTCATAAAGCTCATAATACAGGCCAATGATTTTAAACATTTATATTGTGTTAGATTGTGACTAATGCTCTGACATATTTTGAGGTATCTTTAATTAGCCAAATACAGATTAAAATAGTAACTACGCTATAAAAGATTTTAAAAACACTTTTATGAAAACAGATCAGAAAGCACACATTCTTGACTCTGTCTTGGAAAGCGTAAAAACATCCTGTAGCAAAAGCTGAGTATAATGCTCTTTTAAGCCATTAGGAATACAAAGAATATTGATAAAGTATATTACATATTTTATCCTATTCAAAAGTGTTCACTCAGTGCTCCAGTCAGCACTCTTTGGGTACACTGTCCTCACTGGGGTATTCTACAAGTCTATCTCGACATCAGACATGTGCCCATGCTGATTTACTGCCAGGAAAGTGTAAGGAGAGACTTTTAGTGATCTCATTGACATAACATGTAGATCTCTAAATAAATCAGGAAAAATTCATAAATTATTTGGCCTACATTTTTATCCTGGAGTTGTTCATTAAACTGTTAAAGGAAAGGAAAAGTTTCCTGCCTTGCAGAGAGAGCTGCAAAAATTTTTATTATGTAATTAAGTGCAAATATTTATTGGGAAGAATATTTCTGATTACTATAATAAACTGTGGCTTTGGTCTCACTATTTCTATCTGATTTAAATATTTCCAATTCCAATAAAGTGAAAAATGTTGAAAGAATGAGTGAAAAGTTAGCAGAAGGATCATTTACAGAATGGATTTCCACACATATTTCAGCAGAAGATTCCAGCCCCTTGTAGTCTTTTTAGCATATTGTGATTGTTTTTATGAAGGGTAAGGATTTTCAGTGTTAATTATTCTAGACTATAATAGATTTACAGGTTTCCTCCTTGGATGTCTTCTTTAGGATTGTAGGGACAACCTTCCAGTTGCTATCAAAAGGTAGCAAGAATGAGTTAATGAAAACAGGATTGCCTGGGAGAGAAACTCAGAGAGTAAACAGTACTTGATGTTACAGAGTTTAGTAGGCATAACATCTCAAAAAGACATTGACAGGTCGATCTGGGTAGAGGGGCTAAGATGTCTCTATTCAAATTCACACGAACTGGCTATTTTAAAACAACTATCCTGACTATGAGAAGTTCTGGGTGAAATTAGAGAAAAAAATGACTGATCAGATAAACAAATCTTATAGCTGTGGTATTGTCCCAGGGAAATAGAATTCTACACCTCATAACATGAATGTATCTAGACAAGTGCATTATCTCTAAAATTACAAATCTGGCATCACAATTCTTTTAATGAGTAAATAAAAACGAAACCAGAACACAAGGTTAATGAATGTTCAAATGACTTTCAGTATTAGTTTATCATTGTTATAAAAATATATTTGATGGAAAGAATTTCTGATAGGACATTTTGATATATGTATATCCTTAATCTTCAATATAAATTGGAGAAGTCTATGAAAGTGGAAAAAAATGTAAATACTATGTGCTGTTCTAATAACAAACCACATTTTAATAACAGTTGAGCCTGTGACTGGAGATCAAACCAGAATTTAATGGGTGCAGGGGCATGCTTCATTTGTTTCACTTTATGAAGTCCAGGCATCCTGAAGAAAGAGAAAGGTCTGGACTAAATTTATAACACAAGTTATATAAAATGCCTTTTTCATACGTTATGCTGCAGAATTTTTTCTAGAACAGGAATCAAAATAGGTATAGATGCTAAAGGTTAAGAATGAACAATCTCAAGCAGTCATTGACTTTGAGATCCAGACCACCATCATCTCAATATTCCCACCTCTCTGTGTTGGTTTGCTTATGAGTCCTTTACAGTTTTATTCATTGCTTCCTCCATGCTCTTTGATTTTTATTCTAGTGTGTGATGCATGCTTCAGTTAAAAAAAGGCCTCCATATAAAGCATCTTAGATGGATGTGAAGGATCACTTTGAGAGGAGAGAATTTTTTTCTAGTACGGCTTTTCTAAAGAAAAGAGGAAAAAGGCTTAAGCAAGGAAACAAGATTAATTATATAACCTTTCTGAAGTGTTTCTGAACAAGAAGAAATCATAACTTTTACTGAGATGGAGAAAAAGTAATGTATCACCAGAAAGCAACTGGTGACAAGGAATTGATTCCAATAGCATAACAAGGATCAATTGAGTACATGCCTGAATCGCTCCTGAAGTTTTGAAAATGAACCAAGACAGTGAACCTTGATAGAACTTGTCCATCCAAATTAACAAAAGGATGTTTTATGGCTGAACTCAGCCAAGACATTAATTCTCATATCATCAATCCCTTTAAAATCAAGAGTAAGTACAGCACTTGACAAACACAGCTGTTTCTGTTAAAGTTGTTGTTTGTGTTGTGGAAGAGGCACATTTCTCTCTGATGTGTCAGATGTATCAGTTCAATTAAGTTTTCTGGTGGGCTCAGCATCTGCAGAGGGACAGATTTTCAGGAGCATGTCATTCCCATTCTGTTTATAAAATAAGTGACTTTGACACTCCAATTGAGCTTGTACTTGTGCTAAAAGATTTGCAAACTTGGCAACATTTGTGGATACTATAAATTTGCATCGTGGCTACAGGATTTTTTTTTTCAGGTTTTGAAGCATGTGGGAACGGGATTCTAATTACCTCCATATGGTACAAATGAAGACATTTGCATTTGAATATTTGTGCAACATCTGACTGGTGGCCAGTCACCAGCGGAGTCCCACAGGGGTCAGTCCTAGGCCCAGTACTGTTCAACATCTTTATTGATGATATGGATGAGGGAATTCAATCCATCATCAGCAAGTTTGCAGATGATACCAAGCTGGGGGCAAATGTTGAACTGCCAGAGGGTAGGAAGGCCTTTCAGAGGGACCTTGACAGGCTGGAGAGATGGGCAGGCTCCAACAGTATGAGNCATGGCCCTTTGCAGTATCATGCTGAGGAAGATTGTAAATAGAGTTGAGGTGAGAACAGAACCTTGGTCCACATCATTGGTTATTGGGAAGGGCTCAGAAATATATATAGGTATCTCTATATACTATATACATTGGCACACTGTAGCTGGACTCACTTTCAGTCGTTTGATGAAACCATGATTTGTTCATTGTATTTGACATACCTCATTTTAAAGCGATCATTTTACATACACTATTTAAAGGCATAATTAAGACATTACTCTAGAAACATTTTTACTTTAAATTTCAGAAACAGCACTTAGAACATGCGATTAGGGTTGGAGTTTTTTATATTGTTGAAGAAAACAAAAAACAACCCAAATTTAAAGTAATCCTGTACCTCCAAAGGCAATATGATGATAATTTCTGAAAAATATTTTCCTTTCTTTCGTTCCTAAATTAGGGAACATTGTTAGAATGACTTTAATTGTAGTCATGTAAGTTCACACATATCACTTAGAAAACTGCAAGCCAGAGTTAAAATTCAGAATGAACATTATCAAAGTAGAACGGATGATTCAGTAAGTGGCATTATTTGATTTGAATGCAAATTCAAGAAAATGCCTTTCTTCACAAGAATATTTCTATTAGAGTCTTCCTTCATGGGCAATCAAGGTCAACACAATCTTTACTGTTAAAACACCTTATATATTTGGAAGTCATCCATGGAACACCCCAACAACAAGTTTATTTGTCTCACTCTGCTTGTCTAAAGACTCCATAAAATTTCAGCTGAATACATTCTTCTTAATAGAGGAATAGCACTGCTGCTAAGTGCTGTAAAAACGCACAACAGATGCACTTTCATGTCCGGTGGTACTACAGGCTTCCCACAGTTTCAGGCTGACTAAAAGATGCATTCTGAGTTTGGGGAAGTCTGTACATTCTAAAACATAGAATGCCTTATTCAACAAGAAGAAATAAATAGAGACCAGGAAATTGGGAAAAAATCAGTTCCTCTAGTGGTCCCACAGGATATAGTAGCAAAGTATAAACAGGACAAAGTAGCTTCAGTCTATCACGGAGGAGATAGCTACAGCTTATTAGCTACAAGGGAAAGAGATGTACTTGTAAACCTTCTAAACGGACAGACAAGTAGGAAGAGTAGGAGACTAACTCTGATTTTATTTAAAACATTTTTGGTATGGGCAAAAGTTTGAGGTACTAGTTCTGGACTCACAGTCCCTTAGTGCTTGGCCACGTTCTAATGCCTGGGGTCAATAGTAAACCCTCTGGGGTAAAGGTATGCTTGTCTCAGAGATGTATTGAGATTTTTTGCTCAGTTTGTGTCTGCCAGTTGCTGAAATATTGGTTTTGTATGAACAGCACAATACTGCATCATTAAACACATCTCATGTGTATATGGTACACAGGTGTATATGGTACAACAAAATATCACTGATTAGAGCACAGTGATGCTTTTTAGAAATGTCCTTGGTCTCCATGCTGGCAGCCCTCTTAAACACACTTTTCTCTATGTTTTGTTCACAGTCTGCTTTTTGTGTACTCTTGAGAACAAACTGAATGCCAAAAGCTGTTTTAGGCAGGTAAGTGATTATCAGTTCTTCCAATATCTGATTTGTAAAACATTAAAATAGAATTCCCTTTTTACCAGCTAGCTGGGTGAATGAGCTAAATCCCATCCTTGGCGTGTTTAAATGCCCATAATGCGTTGCTTACTAGCAAAGCACGTGCCTCATCTGCCATTGCCCACACAAACCAGCTCTGAAAGGTGATAGGTACCTAGAGACAGCACTCAGTACAGCAATATACTCACGGGGAAAAACTGAGATTGATTTTTTAATCTGTACTAGGGTTTTAGCATTTACACTGTTTTGCTAGTACATATTGCAACCCTATATATGCACAGGATGTTTACAGTTATTATAATGGACATTTCTCATCTATGTTTGCAGAACATGCTGATGGTTGCCTTTTTCCTTTGGAGTCAGCTGTTATTTCCCCCCTCCTACAGAATTACAAAGATGCTATTTTAAGTCAGAGCTAATACTGATAGTCAAAAGACTCATTCACTGAGGCCCACAATACATTTCTGCTTTCAGCACACTGACTTGCTAACTCAAGACTTTTAGAAATATATAACATTTCTTGCAAAGACTTCAGGGCAAGTTTGATGGGAAAATTCTGTCAACAAGATAAAACCTTGTGCTTTCATCCTCTCTCTCCTTGAATGATACTTCTTCCCAAAATTAAAAATCTGATAAACCCTGAATTTTAGGGTTGCATTGCTTTTAACCATTTTAGGTCTAACTCCTCAGCAAACTCCAAATATTTTCCAAGTATTTGTGGTTACTCTTTCAGATGATACATTTAAAAACATGAGTGTGATTTGCAGGTGCGTAAATAAAATGCTACTACAGTAAGACCTCAATATTTCGTGTTTCACTGGTCATGGCTTCAATACATGGTGGGGTTTTCCTCCTGTCTTCACCATATTTACCGTATTTACCACTACCTCGCAGGCTTCAGTTATCGCAGCATCTTTCCGGAACCAACTCCCTGCAATACTCGAGGGATTACTGTACTAAAGTTTGGGGTAGCTATGTATACTTCCTATGCTTTCTAGATTGAGGAAGGAGCCATAGTTTATTTTCTCAGTTGAGGACAAGCCCTATGGGGAGCGGCTATGGGAACTGGGGTTGTTCAGCCTGGAGAAGAGGAGGCTCAGAGGTGACCTCATTGCTGTTTACAACTACCTGAGGGGAGGTTGCCTCCAGGTGGGTGTGGACCTCTTCTCTCAGGCTGACGACACCAGAACGAGAAGATACGGCCTTAAGCTACACCAGGGGAGGTTTAGACTGGATGTTAGGAAGAGGTTTTTCACAGAGAGAGTGATCTCTCAGTGGAATGGACTGCCCAGGGAGGTGCTGGAGTCGCCATCCCTGGAGGTGTTTAAGAGAAGACTCGATGAGGAGCTCAGTGACATGGTCTAGGTGGTGGGGAGTGGGACTAGATGATCCCGAGGGTCCCTTCCAACTCAGAATAACCTGTGAACATACCAGCAAGTACCAGCAGGTTCAGTCCTTTTTTTGAACCTCTAAGGAAAACTTGTACTATATCCATCAACAAGGAAGTCAGTCTGCTAATAAGCACTGAAGGTGCTGATCTCAGCTAGATACTCTTTTCAATCTATTCTGTAAATAGGATTCTGTTAAAAGCCAAGGAAAACTATGAAGCATAGATTAACTACCCTGCTGTGCTTTTGTATGACTTCATTTTCAAAGAGAAAACCAATTGATCATACTACACAGTGAAGTGTAGCACTTAGTCTCTCCCACTGAACTGTCTCAGATTCAGGGGTACTACCAGCAAGCTTCCAATTTTCTTCATGTGGATGAAGGCATGCAGGTGTATTGTGGGTACACTAGAACACAAATACGAATCTCAATGCACCAGAACCTATTTAGGTAAGAGCAGAGGGGCTATGTCTTTAATGGAAGATACTGTCTGAACTCAGAAGCCACAGCTTCTTCCTGCCGTTGGTAGTGACATATGCAGAGAAGATAATAAATTCACATGTTTAACAAGTTGTATGTTTTCCCACTGGTCATAAGCACAGGCTGTGATTCTACAAGAGAAATCACTCTGCTGAATATCCTTCTACCTCCCAAGTCATTTTTAAATCAATTTGGGGTTTTTTTGTGAAAATATAGCAGGATGATGTATGGCTGAAGATAATAATATCTGGGGGAAAGATATAAAGCAGCAAACTGTTTCATCTTCTGTCAAAAAAGACTGGTCTTGATAAAAAGGGTTTTTTTTCAGTTTCCAGTTCAACTTACAATAATTTAAACAACACAGCTTCAGCTATGGCTTTCTCAGCTGTGGTGGGTTGAGCCTGGCTGGACAACGCCTTGCCACAAAGGCCTTCTATCGCTCCCCTCCTCAGCTGGATAGGTGAGAGAAAATATAATAAAAGGTTCATGAATCAAGATATGAATAGGGAGAAAACACTCACCACTTACACACAGAATTACAATTTCGGTTGGGAAAGACCATAAAGGTCATCCAGTCCAACCACAGTCTAACTTCACCCAACTAACACACCTATCCTAAGGACTAAAACCTAACCTAACACTGGGCCTGATCCCTGGGTGGGCGTTCACTTGGGAGTTGGACTAGATGATCCTGTGGGTCCCTTCCAACTCAGAATAACCTGTGAACCTGATGCCCAGCCTCCATAACCTGGTATCAACATACCACAACCCCTGTCCTGATATCAAGTCAGACTACTAAGTGCATCATCCAACCTCTTCTTAAACAGCTTCAGAGACGATGCCTCCACCACCTCCCTAGGGAGCCCATCCCAATGAGAGATCACTCTCTCTGTAAAGAAATGCTTTCTAATATTAAGTCTAAATCTCCCCTGACGCAGCTTTAAACAATGACCACTTGTTATATCACAAGTAACCGGAGAGAAGAGACTGACTCCCTCCTGTATACATGTCCCTTTCAGGTAGTTGTAAAGAGCTATAACATCACCCCTCAGTCTCCTCTTCTCCAGGCTGAACAGTCCCAGCTCTCTCAGTCGTTCCTCATAGGGCTTTTATTCCAGCCCCTACACCATCCTCGTTGCCCTTCTCTGGACACGTTTGAGGATTTCAATATCCCTTTTAAACTGAGGAGCCCAGAACTGAACACAATACTCAAGATGATGTCTCACCAGTGCTGTGTAGAGCGGGAGAATAACCTCCTTATTCCTACTGGCCACGCTGTTCCTGATACACCATGCACAGTGCAGACTGACCTTGGGGAGATGAATTTAATTCATTACCAATCAAATCAGTAGACTAATCAGAAATAAAACTCATTAACAAAACTTCTTCCTGGTCTGTACAAATGCACAATTATTTTTTTTTTCTGAGGTTTGGTAGAGACTGTAGATCTTGACATAGAGCTGAATTTTGGATTGTGTAGTTTTTAGGAAATTATTTCCTTCTTCTATGAAATGCTAAACTTTTTCATACTAGAAAAAAAGCCCAATTTTCTTTGTAAGCTGAAATTCTATAGGCAATTTCAGACTATTTCATTTACATCTTCCTTTTAATGTGCCACTCATGGAGCTATAGGGAGTTTAAGTTTGTATTGTTCAAATTATTCTACCCTCAGTGAAAAATTAAATGCTCATTGGTTAATGAGAAAACCCAGACAGTTAAGGAACTTAAATCATATTAGGAAAAAATCCTGCTTTGACCAAAATAAAGCAGGAATTTGAACATGAAATTTCTAGACATTTTCACTTCTGAGAGTGTTAGAGGTGGACTGAAAAGCTTTCAGCTTCTAAGATACGTTGAAGTCGTCCCACTTTTTGCAGACATGAACTAATTTAAAAACTGCTGGACCAGAACCACATGGATCTTGCTAAAAATTCTATGATAGAGTTACACCATAGCACCATATGTTTTAGTATTTTTGGAACAGTTTTATTTCATCTGCCCTTTACAGTATGTATAGGAAAAAAGGATCAATAGTCACATGAGAGTTTTGGTAGATTCTTTCAGGTTTAACAATGGCATCAAATTTATATTTCACCGTCATCTTCTCCCTTCTTCCTTGCCATCCTTATTCAATAATTTTTTTTGAGAACATGATAGAGGCTTTGGGAATCTTTAATCTTTTGTCAAATTTCGCTTAAAATCACTTGAAAGGTCAAAAGTTTATTGGAGCAGGAGATGAACAATGGGATCACATAAATCTTATCTTCAAAGGACAGCAGGAAAATCATGCTATTTAAAATTTAAAAGCCGATTCTTATCTCTTCTTAAGTGAGCTTTAGTTCACATTGTGTGAATAAAAACCCTACCTTGATGTAATCATTCAGTATTGTTTTTCCTTACTAACGATAGTTCTGCTAATCTTTGATTTTCAAAGTACTTTAAAATATTCAAATTTTTATAAGAAAAGTAGAAAGTAGAAAAATCACTCAATTAGTATTTAGTCCATTCTACTGTGTCTTGAAACATTTTTTCCTTCTGAGCAACACGAAAATGTGTTGTTTTTTCAATGGAAAACAGTTTTTCCATTATTTTTCTAGGCAACAATCAAACCACCATTTACCACTAGATCACCCTTTGGGGGTTTTATAATGTCTTAAAATCTGTGCTACCCAGACTAAGTCTCTGCTTCATGTTCTCAGTTGCAAGAGGTGTGTGAACGTCTGACAGATACTTTTGTGGAGGGAGTAGAGGCAAGGAGGGACAGAGAAAGGACAGGACAGGTTCAGCTTTACTGCTTACAGACCCCAATGAGGAATTTTTCCAAACAATAGGTCAAGGCATGCATGATATGTCTTGACTGCAACTGGCTACACACACAGATTTTCTTATACACTACTATGTCGATTCTTCTTTTTCCTCCCCTCCTCCTCTTTTTAAGGTGTGTCTTTTTGTTTTCTTTCTTTTTTTTTTTTTTTTTTTTTAAGCATTTTCAGCTATTCTTCACTTTCTAATTGTCTGGATAAAACCAGCAATACCTATTCAGTGCCGGTATTCTAAATAATTTTTTCTTATCTGATGCTATTCTTTTAAATTTTTTATATATTTTCCCCATTTATTTATTTATTTCCGGCTGACCTATACCAGCATTCATATGAACATGCTTATCAATCAAACAAGCTGTTCTCTGTAATTTGACTTTTTTAATTAACGCAGATTAAGATGAGTTATTTACATGAAATCAGCTTTGCTACTAAGAAACCTTTATTGGTATTTACATGATTGCCTTCTGAATATTTGCTTTCATAATTATACACATGTTAGCTCTTAATGGAATGAAAATGGCACTGGGACCCAATTTTTTTAATCTGCTGTCCTTTGTATCCCAAAGTTGCTAAATAGGTGGTTGGTTAAAGACAGTTTGTCAGTGGAATAGTGAGCACTGCTTCTGTTCACCTAATCCTGAAGGTACACTTGTAGTCGTATCTATTTTCAAGTGTACTAAATGGAAAAAAAATGCTAAGGCAACTTAATAGTAAATAAACCTCCTTTGGAAGGGGAGTACTTCTATACAATGACAAACAAAAAGAAAAAAGAACACCTGCAGTTCCCTACAAATCTCTTTGAGGCTAGTGAAGGTCTCTGACAAAACAATAGACTTTCCTATAGAGCAGAATTGGGTTTTGAGGGAGCAATTCTACTCATAGCCCAGCTTGAACATTCTTTTTTTCCTTTTCCCAGTAAAAGCAATTTAAAAGGGGTCTGCACTGCAAAACTAGAATCTCTGAAAAAGAACGATTGTTGTGTTTACGTGTTGAAGAAATGTAGGAAGGTAATTAGGGAGAAAAAAATGTCAGCTTGTTATCCTTCAGCTGGGAGGAGAATGTGAGCTTGATATTCAACCACTGCATTAGTAACACCTGCTCTGCCACCCTAAATACATTTCTTTAGTTAACCTGAGGTGAGTGAATTCAGCTTTGTTTCCTTCTCTATTGAAAAACATTTATACATGTATGAAGAGTCACTTGAGCAGTAGGACACAACGCTCTTTATTTACATGAGAGGCGGATAACTGCAATGCCTGTGGGCACTTTCACTAAAGTTTGAAAAATGGGCTGACTTCACAAAACAAACTCCATTCAACATTGAATAGTTCTACATAGGACTGGTTAAAAAAACCCCAAAACCCCAACAAATGAACCAAGCCCTAAAAGACAAAAACACACTCCCCATACCCTGACTTAAATGTTTGAAAGTGCTGACAAGTTTGCAACGGGAATCACAGATTCACAGATTATTGTGAGTTGGAAGGGACCCACAAGGATTATCAAGTCCAACTCTTAAACCACACCACTGTCTACCCGTCGGGAATTGAACCCACATGGCAGGCGGGGACACTCACCACTGTTCTAAAATCCATCATGCTTCTTGTATTGCAGTGCATCTGATGACGCAGGCTCAGAATGCCTCCTTGGGAATTTAAGACATTTTCAAAGTAACCAGGCCTCGTGGTGGACTTTAGACGGACTCGGTCCTCAGTTTTCAGCATGAACAAATATGCCTCCCTTTGGAAATTAAAAAGAAAATCATAGAAACATGGAATCATAGAATGGTTTGGGTTGGAAGAGACATTAAAGATCTAGGAGTTCTAAACCTCCTGCCATGGTCAGGGACACCTTCCACTAGAACAGGATACTCAAAGCCCCATCCAAACTGGCCTTGAACACTCCCAGGGATGGGGCATACACGACTTCCTGGCTACTTGTTCCTGTGCCTCACCACTCTCAGAGCAAAGAATGTCCTAATATCTAGTCTAAATTTACTCTCTTTTAATTTGAATCCATTCCCCCTTGTCTTGTCACTACATGCTCTGGTAAACAGTCCTTTCTCAGTCTTTCCTGTTGGCTCCCTTCAGTGGAAGGACACAACTATCAAAGAAGGAGAGAGGGATGGCGAAAGAAAGGGAGCTGTATATGTGTTTTGCTCAACAGTACATGCAAATGCACTAATTACTCCCTCTTCCATTTGCACTTGAAAAAAATGTTCATAATATAAAACAAGTCAGTAATTTTTTTATCTTGTTTTTTAAAAGATAAAATAAATTGAATTTTCAAGCATTTCCAAACAGCTCTCATTCTAAGCAGCCATCAAGTTGTTTATATGACCAACCTCAAATATCAGATTTTTCAGATACAGAAGCTGTGAATTTTCTATATAAAAAGTGAGCTTCTATCCTGTGGTTTAAAAGCAGTACAAGGCATTGCAAAAGTTAACCTGCATCTGACCATTTTGGGAACTGGTTTTTTTTTTCAGACTGTACAGACCTTAAAAACATCTGGACTTCCCTTAAATAGGTCACTTCAAATGCAGCCAGCCAAAATTTTGTACCTGTGTAGCCTTCTAAAGAAAACCAAAGAAAACAATAATTGTATCATGAAATGTGGCAAAGTGGCCTGAAACTCCGCTGGCAAGTTAGGAGGTATTAAAGAGCAGACACAATACATTTTCAGAAATCACTCTGGAGACATAAAGGATACTGCACAAATACCAAGTATCACAAACTAGCCATCCATTCTGCAAAGTCTCAAATCTTCTAACCCTCTCTACTCAATTCCAATGGCCATCAACCAGTAACATCATAAAACTCATTATTACATTTTATATATGCATAAAATATGGGTTGTTTACAACATCCTGCTTGTTAAGCAGTTAAAAATCAGAAGAAATTCATAAAAGTTAAGGTAGAAGAAACTCTGCAGATCTGAAACCCGCCATAAACATCCATCTGTCTATATTACAATGGAGATGAGGAGAATTCCTGCCAACAAATCCTGACAAGGAAGGATGCAGAAGGATAGATGGCTCAGTTTACCTGGGACTCAAAACTGTCAGAGCAACAGCACTGAGGATCAGAGCACAAATCTCACCTACATGGAAAGAATCTCACTGGCACCAATTTCTATGTCTTAAATATTTGTCTGCTTAGTATCAAGGGAATAATCACTCCTGGGCCTCTTCCAGGAGGAGATTCTCACAGGAAATAGCAGCACATAGGAGCCATGGTGTAGTAAAACAGAAGACATATTAAATCTTTAGAAGGCTCAGTAGAGAATAACTGAACAGATTTCCTGCGGACACACTGGATCTCTGCAAGAGACAGGTGATGTTTTACAGATCTCTGTTTTATTCTAGCCTGGGAATAAAATTGCCATGTATGGATAAAGCTTGTTTGCTAATTAATCCATAGAATAAATAGACTTGATTGCCAGGGTTTTTTCACCCTGCCACCCAAAATCTGGAATCAAGAAACTCTTTTCAGGGGTTTCAATTTCTGATTATAATCTCAAGTGCATTGTTATTATTTTATGCAGTATAAAGTGACACTTCTGGTTTATATAAACCTGATATTGCACAGAAAAAATAAAACCAATAATGGAGGAAAACTGGAAAGGGTATCTTTTGGAATAAAACTCACTATCTAATATCTTATTCTGTCTTTTTTTTTTTTTAATAACCCTCATAAAAAGAAGGTAGCCTGAAGACCTGAAGATTGTATGCTAACCATAAAAGATGTAAAAGCATTATGCAGTATCAAGCTCTGAGAATAAGGGGACTAATGAAATTACAAAATATGCAGGTTTAGGTACTAACTGCACAGAAAAACAGGGTAAGCTACTATGATAGTGCAATCTCCTCTTTTACATATTATAATTTTTAAAGTAAGCAATGCAGGAAAGAAGAAAAGAAAACCCAACTGGATGAACAGACCTTGATGATATAAAACCCACTACTCACTCACATCACATTGCAGACAGGTGTTCAGTGCACATTTATAAGGCCTAGGCCACAACATCTTGTGATTCATATCTCAGAACAAAAGACATCTGATTACACAGTGCTGAGGCACAGCACTAACACTCCAGAGAACTTTGAAGATGAGCTTACACTGTGCACATTAAGGAAAAAAGCTCTCAAAAGACTGTCAGTTCTTCCGATAGGAGGACTATTCCATGGGTGGAGAGAAGGCATCTCGAAGAGATTTTTTTAAAAAAAATAATTCAGAATCAACTGTGATGTGAGGAAGACAACTGCAGTGCTATCTTTACACTTCAATACTTGCTCCTTAGTAATCTACTGTCTTTACAGTTGAAGTGTTGAAGAAGATTTAAAGTTCACAAATTTGGATACCATGAAATTCTAAAGACCTCCTCATCCACCTAAAAGTGTCATCTCATCAACTCCAGTTTAAATGTAATCACACACTGCAACACTTCACTGGCAGAAGTTTTGTCAGACACTGGAAGAACTTCAGCTTCTAGGCAGGGACACCTGAGACTTCTGATGAAGTATGAGTATTTAATGAATAAATAATTGACTATTAACAATTTAATGAATAAATAATTAACATGTAATTAAAGCAGTATTAAAACAGACTTGCATTAGATATGTGCATACTGTGGATTAGTGCTTTTCTGAGATCTTAAAGTCCTGACTTGCCTGCTGTTTGCATTTGCCATGAAAAAGTAAGAAATGAGTTCCTTCCAGTTTATGAGAGCAGTGTCTTTTGAACAACTGCAAATTAATACACATATAAATGGTAATCAAAACCTAAACCCATTACTTTTCAAATTACCATAAAATATTACTACAGTTAACTAAATTTTTTCCTATTCACGAAATCTCCTTCTTTACAAAAATTTTGTTACAGAACTCACCCAAGTATAAATTAAGAATATAAATATTGCAAAGAACTCACTAAACCTGGTACAACAGATTATGTTCCACAAAACCTGAAGTGCTGTTTCTGCACATGCATAAGTAATTACAAATGATTTATAGAGGCTGTGAAAACATGAGAACCTCCTCTAGATACTCTGGACATCAGAAATGGCGAGAGGCAGATTTGATGAAGTGCAGAAGATTTGTCACTGTTCCTTAACTCTGAAATAATGAATAGGAGATTCTGACATGTCACAGAATCTCTGCCTTTATAGAAAAGCTTTCCAAATTAGTCATAACTGTTTAGTCTACAAAACACAGTTTTCTGAATAAATGGCACTGCAAAAATATAACACTTTGAAGAGCTGCAACATCTATAGCAAAAATCATAAGTTAACTTGCCTGCTGACTGCAAGAACTATAAAAAGGAATTGCCTGAGTCAGCTTCCACAACATGCACACTCCAGTTCAAGCCTAATCCCCATTTGGTACAACCCTGGTATGGGCAATTCACTTACGAGTTGGACTTGCTGATCCTTATGGGTCCCTTCCAACTCAGAATGTTCTGTGAAAGTTACTTAGGTACTGAAGAAACACTACTATAATTCTCATTTCTTACCAAAATATTACTAAATCTTTTACCAAAAGAATTGTCAAATTATTGTTTCATCCTGATTTGGAGACATATCATCTTGAGAGAATAAAAAAAGTGACAAGTAGTGGTAGTGGTGGCTTCCTGGGCAGCTGGTTGCCATCCAGGTTCAAAAACCATCTCTTGACAAAAGAGTCCTTTGTGACTAGTGCTGGTCCTTAAAGACAACATTTGCCGGTGTTACTGAGGCCTAAAGACACAGAATTCTGGACCTGCTGTTTCTGCACACATTTGTTGCTTGGTATCTATATCTAGACATATCTGCTTAATTTAGCGTCCCTTTATCCTCTTCAGAAATATGCCAATATAAAATTAAATGGAGCACTGTGAGCAAAAATCAGTTCTCTACTTCTTTGGGACTTACCAATTCCTTAGTCAGTATCTGGTATAAATGCTAATTTTACTATAATATCCTATACAATTTACATGATGAGACATTAAAAATATCTGAATACTCATTCTTTGTTTGCTTTGTGTTATTTTTAACTTCTAGTTTTGTGAAATGCTTTAATATTTTTCAGTCTTAAGAACTGCTGGTTGAAAACAGACAGTTTGTGGCAGCACTTTTTCAGGTAATCATGAAAAGAAACACATCTTTAACATGTGTTTTTATAATTTTGAAAGATAAAGTTGTTTTGGTGCACCTGTTCTGTCAAAAAGCTCTTCCCACAAACAAAACCTGAATTTTAAATTTATATACAGAAGTACAAAAATGTTTACATTGCAACTGATTTTTATAAACCCACTGAAATCCAAACATATTAGGTAAAAGTGAATGTGGATTTCAGCAATCTCTTGGACAAAACCCCTCATCACAAGCCCTTGCAGAAACCAATCTGCCCTGGGATAATATGGATGGAAAGCCTGCTTATATATTAATAACTTCTCAAGAAATAGGAAATGAAGGCTCTATGTGATGCAATCCCTCAACTGTTGCTTTTTATCACTACAGCCTATCCTGGAATAAGAATAGGTAAATGAAAACAGCTACTGGAGAGAGATAGAGAAGATCTGAGATCCTTTTGATCATAATTAACCTCAGGGTTCCCTTTTCAATGTGAGAAAAAAATCAGATTTTTTTTCAAGTGGAAGTATGAATATGATGTTTTGATGGCAGGGATTTTTCAACATGATTTTGTGTCCTGTCTAATTTGTTATTTTTCCTACAAAATTACTGAGGTAACAAATTAAACTTCTTCAGGTCTATATAAAAATGCAATATTAGTATACAGGATCCTTTTACCTTGGAACATATGAAAGCATTGCTGTCAAAAATTGAAATTCAGTTAGTGCATTTCTTTGTCCAGACTGATAAAGCTCAGTGCTTTAACTGAGTTTCCAAAAACCAAGCTCATCAATCCAATTTTAGCCCAATTCTTATAATTAATTACTACCAATTGATTTTCTTTTATTGTATTTGTTTCCCTTGCCCAGTTTATGTAGAGGAAAGAGCCAGGACTACTTTGTTGAGTTTGTAATGAGCAAAAGATAATCTGATAACTAGCAGCAAGTAACTAATAACATCTAAATGACCCCTGCTTCTTCATGCCCCCAACTTCACCGCATTTTTTAATAATGCCACTCCAAATTTTCCTCACAAGAAGATTTCAGTAGCATGAGCATAGATCAAGAAATGCAGGAAGCTGTGATATATACACATGCTACTGTGATTCAGTGCCCACAGCAGGTCACATTGAGCCACTGCATTAATCTAACGTAACATGTCTGTCAAGTGTTGGTTTGCAAGAATACTCCAGTCCTCAGACACATGAGCAATTTATGTTCTTCATCTCCTTGGCTTGAGTGAACTGTTGAACTAACCTATAAACTCAATTAACACCAAGGATAATTCAGTGATTTCTTCTCTGTCTGGTCACTGGACAATAGGCATGATCAGTTGCCATCCTGGGAAATATCAGAGACAAAATAAGTACTTCAGCTATTGGTTAAAATAATAAGGGCTATATGTATCATTTTTTAAGGTGTAAGGGTCTCAGGAATTTTCCCAAAATATTTTTTAATATAGATCACTCTTGCTAGTTTATAGATACACCTACTTTCATACTCCTAACTATAATTCTGGCTCTGCCCCATGCATTACATGGAATAAATCTACATCTTGCCCTATAGGAAACGTGGTGCAGAGTGATTTAGCACACCTCAAATAAAGCTTTGGGAAGACATATCTAATTTTGTCCTAATCTACTGTAGTTGGTCAGCATGGTGATTTTTAATAAGTTTTTTTCTGTAAGATCTGAAAGTGAGTTACCTAGTTATTAAAAGCCTTTTTACATCCTAAAATCCTTCAGAGCTCTTAAACCCACAGAGCCCTAAGGCAAACTCTTATTAAGTTCACAGACTTCTGATGTCCAGCAACAACTCTATAAATCTGCAAGGCTCTAACACCTCGCAGTATCTCTTTAAAGTTCACCTAGCCCTAAGGCAGCCCTTTCTATCACAGCATGGCCAGAAGGCATAAAAGCAAGTAGGAGCAGGCAGTATGATGGACAGAGGAAGACTTGACTGCACCAGAACAGGAAGGCTTGGCACTGGAGATGGGAGCAAGCAGCAACGAGCAGGTGCACCTGCCCCTACGGAGTTTGCAGATGCTCTAGGCATCCTTGTCTTGGAAAGGAGAGATATAGTCTGCGATATGTACATGAAACAGACTATCTCATTCTAATTTTGTCATAAACCTAGTGTGCTTCTCTCTACCTATCTGCAAGACAGGAAGAGCTTACTCACCCTTCTCACTATAAGCAGGATAACGACTGTGATGTGAAAGGATGCAATTCAATTCAAAATACCACAGCAATTAGGAAAATGGATATGAACTTAACATGTGATGCTATTGCAGTTAGCCTGACGTGCAGAAGTCAGGAGGCAAAACACACAGAAGAGAAGAAAAACCCAAATGTAATGTATGATTAACACCACGACAGCACAAAGAGTGAAGGATTTCTCCTGCCTCTCCCCAATGGCAGCAAACTCACTCACATAAATCCAGAGCTTTCAAGCATTTATGCTTTGAGGAGGTTGCAAGAGATAATAGCTGAGTACAAGAAAGCAGCAGATTCTAAAATAGAGTTATCATTGTTAGCTGACAAAGTCAGCCTCTTTTAAGCTGTTTGAGCACAGAGACAGAGGGAACCACACGCAAGCACAAAGCATTGAAGAGAGCCAAAAAGCAGTATTTCTGATTACAGCTAAATTAATGCAAACTACTCCCCAAACTTTCTGGTATTTCCTGTCAAATTAAAATTGAAGCTGGAAAATGGATCACATGAGAACAGAAAATTAGTCTTTCTGCCTGTAGCTTCATCTTCAGTCTTGTATAAACGATCTTGTTGGAAAAATAATATATGTAAATGAAACATTTAGATATGAGTAAACAGAAAAACGTGGAGTTTATAAAAGAAATGTTGTCACTATGAGGTAGAGCAACCTTGATCACTAAAATAAAGGCATCATTGTATCGATGCCAAAGTGACATGACAAATTACAATATATTCGCATTAAGAAATAGGATCATTGGATTTGTTTTACAACATTAAGATCTTCAGTTACTACTCTTGTAGGAAAATTTGAGTAACAAAAATATGCAAAAGGCTTTATGCACAAATATACATTATATATAATATATAAAATAATCTATAATATATAAGGAAATACATATAATATGTATGAATATATGTACACAAATATTTAGATTACATTCAATAATGATGGAAAGCAGGAAAGGAAACTCCATTATCTTGTTACAGAAGTAATCTGCTTTCATTCTTGCATAGATAGTATATTTGCATTCAGCCTTAGTTCTAGACTTGGATTAGCCACCATTAAATTTCATGCGTAATAAGACATAAGCAGTAGGACAAGAGGCAATGGGCAGAAACTGATGCACCTGAATATGAGGAAGAGCTTTCTTACTGATTGGAACACATTGTCCGGAGAGGGTGTGGAGTCTCCCTCACCACAGATATTAAAGAACCATCTGTACACAACCCCCGTGCTCTAGGATGACCCTGCTTGAGCATGGATATTGGGTCAGATTGGACCACTGAGATCCCTTCCACCTAATCCAATCTGTGATTCTGTAATTAACTAATTTTCTCTCCATCTTTATCGATAGCTGTGATAGAAGGTGTACCAATGTACAGTTTCTTAGTCACGAGAGATTTTTTCTCATCACTAGTAGGAAGAAATAGCAGCTTGAAAAGAAAGTACCACCAATTCCATCAGACTTTCAGACGGCAACAAAAAATGTAGTAAACACAAAAATATTCTAGCAATGATGTAAGTAAATGTAGTAAACATAAAAAGAATTTGACCAACAACTTAAACATGACAACGTAAATGTCCTCAGATGACAAATGTGCCTCTATGGAGACATATATTTCATTGTGCCGTGTGCTTGACCAATAAACAAACTTGAAGAAAAACAAATAGAGCTATTATGTTTTCTGCAAGGCTAGATTTAAGAGGAGGTAAAGGAAGAACCAGGTGCTTCAGGATGGAAAGCCAAAACTCTACAAGGAG
This sequence comes from Pitta sordida, assembly GCA_013390025.1. Taxonomy (NCBI): domain Eukaryota; kingdom Metazoa; phylum Chordata; class Aves; order Passeriformes; family Pittidae; genus Pitta; species Pitta sordida. The sequence continues at coordinate 25,605 of WEKX01021767.1, forward strand.
AAAAGGCAGGTCAGACCTACTCTTTGGTATCTTTTCAGGATACAAAATAAAGCAGCAGTTCATGTCACTTCAAAGGAAGCAACTGCCATAATATAACATCACAGACACATTGATGGGCTGACATTAAAAAAATAAATCCATCCACAGATAAGGTTTGTTTGACATTGAGTCTGGGGAGCAGCGTCTTATGGCTCTGACCCAACCAGCTGATGGAAATTTTATGAAGTTGGACAGCAAAGGTTTTGACTTTGTGGGTGAAACCATGCAATAGAAACAGTTTCATTTGATTCAATTCATTGGAGTATTGATTTTCAGGGTTGATGATTTATTAAAGTAACATTTGGTACAGTTGGATCTCCCAGTAATGATGATGCTGTTACTGACACTGAAAATAAATCACTGCGAATCTTAAAAAGAATAGGAGTCCTTAGCTGATAAATTGGATGTCCTGGATTTGCAGTAGCTTGGGAAATCCCACTAAGTGATACAGTGACCTTTTTCTGTGGAAGTGCTTTCTTTTTTTACGACACCGGACAAAGGGTAAGTTTATTTAAACATACCAAGGAGTTTGTAGCCCCGCTTTTTACCTAAATAGCCAAATGAATATGCAAAGTGTGCATTACACATCTACTTTAATTCTTCACTATAAAAGCAAATCTACATGAAGCTCAGACACTGATCTAGCAAACTGAACAACTAACCACTGGTGCAAATTTGCCTTATGATTTTAAAAATAAACAACATGAGCCAATCACCAGGGATGGGCAAGTTAGTCTAAACTGACCTCATTTCAAAAATACTGTATTATCTATATGATCTGTGTGCGTCTTGATGATGTTTTTTGGCTAAAAATATCAAGCCAAATGGTATTTTGGCCAAATACCTCAGTATGCTAGACAAACGCGGAAAATCCTGGCATTTCGGCTGGTGAGCTAAAAAATGTTTTGGAGTACATAAACCCAAACAGCAAAGTCAGCAAAACAGATATCCTCTTTGTAGAGTTAATCTTCAGTCCCCAAAAGAATGATAGAAAGACACTTGTAAGAATCAAACCAGTCCTACCTTAACTGTGACAGTAAGTGACCAATAAACAAATATTTTTCCCATGAAAATGGAGCCTTTTAGCTTTAGTGTCATTTCCACTGGACATGAAACTCACATTTAACACAGTGCTTTATATACTGATATAAAGTATAAAAATAATTAAATTTAAGGACTTGACTAGATGTGTAAATAAACTTGTCTCTTAGTCCAATCAGTTCGGATCAAAACAGCACTGCTGCAGTGAGTGTGTAAGATATCTGATGTCACTTGTCAAGATTTGGAGCTCAGTGTCAAGATTTGGATTCTGCAGCAGCTTGTTCTCCTCCTTGGACTTTATTCCTACTGAATTGAATTCCATTCAATAACTTAGAAAAGCTCTGGGGATATAAAAGACAGTTACGTGTCCCTGTGCTACCTAGTAATCTCTTAGGTGTCTACCTGGCATATACGTTGCAAATATCTACCTCTGAAGCGCCTGCGCCTTCATAGACCTGGAGGATTTTCCTTCATTAGGACTTGCTATTTTATCTGCTGACAATAGTTTTCAACACATACCTTTTTAATTAAGGCTGTACTCAGAAGTAGGCAGGTCTTCACATGGGGAAATGAGTGCAACTAAGATCATCAAGACTCTACATACCAATAATGCTGCTCATCAGGCTGCTACTGTATTACTACTCCATAATCACTTTTAGAGGGCCTGAGATTTCATCTCCAAGAGAATGTAGACCGTTCTCTGTGGTAAACAAAGATACACTAAATTTTCAGTAGCACGGCACATTATGAAAACACATTTTTACAAGCTAAATTACAGGATGCTAATAACTTCACAAGGGTATCATGACTTTTTTGCTAAGGCCAACTAGTTTATTTTGCTTCCTAGTAAACTATATTTCCCTCGTCTTTTTTTTAGTTTGAGAAAATAATCTAGGTAAGCATAATATACTAACAGCAATTCTGCCTATTTACATTGCAGCTCAGGTGATAGTTAATAAAAATCTCTAAAAAATTCTGTCTTCCATTTAAGCAAACCTGTAAATGAACCGCAAAACTGAGAACTACTTTTTCAGTTAGACACCACCTTGACAACAGGTGTAAAGAATCATCTTCCCTGAAGGACCTAAAATTCCCTGCTACATTGCTCTGTAGTTGTATGCAAGAGGTGATCAACTAGATAAGCTCATTTAAGGATCCACCACAGTGAATCTTTTACACCAGGGTTAGACCAGTAATTGCAATACAGAGAAGGGGAATAGCAGCCTGGTACTGCTCTTCTGTACTTTCTGTCCAACAAGTTGGGTGCTAATGTTGACAGATGATAAACGAACTTCATAAGAATATACATAAAGTCTGACTTCTTGAAAAAAACCACAAGAACGCAGCATGGAACAGATGTAAAAAACAGTGAGTGCCAACAAATTTCCCCATTTCTTTCTGTGTTTGTTGGAAACTCAGACTGCCACACAATTCCCCTTGTTTTCTCAGTAAATAGAAAGAAAAATTAAGATGACATATATACATCTGCAGATAAACCATTGAGTCAGAAGTTATTTGCTGTTTGGGAATTTGAAGGTTTTGATGAGTATGCAAGGCTAGATCTGTAAATATGCTTCTTGTATCTTTTATATAATGTAATTATCTTGGGGCTAAAAATCTGTGCTTGGTTGAATATAACATATTAGCTTCTCAGTAAACTCACAACAAAAATACCAAATTGCCTCCAAAAAAGAAAAAAAGAGAAGAACTAGCCGAGATACCAGATGTGTAAACGAAGCTTGTTTAAATGTAAAAAACTGGCCATGAACTATCTTTGTCTTAAACCCTGGCAGCTCTATCATGAGCTTGATAGCAGAGCAACATGGATCTTCAGTGTTCAAGATTGGGAGCAGTATCCTTCTCCTCCTCCTGCTGCTGAGGGAAACATGGAACAAGAACTGGAGAACTGTTTTGTGCAAATGCTGCCCCAGCAGCAGTTGGAGTGAGAGAAAAGGGAGGAAATTCAAATGATTAATAAGTCCACAGCTGCTCAAAGGCTGCAGTCCAGCTCCAAAAACTGTTTCCTTGCCTCTGGAAATAAGTGCACAGAACAAGCATTACAGTGAAACTTGTGCAATGGTTCCTAAAGATTGATAACTAGGTGGTGTTGGTGGGGCCAACAGAGTTCTTGAGCAGACAAGCAAACACAGAGGAAGTAATCTCAGTTTTCTCACCATTTTTTCATTATCTACTTCTGAATTTTTCTGCCACTGATTTCTAGTTATACCCAGATTATATACTTCAGTTGCTTCTATCTAGTTTTGTAAGACAAAATATCAGCATGTGAGCATTCATGAAGATGAATAAAATGCCGTATTTGAAAACCTGATCTTATTTAACTTTGACTGTTCAAGATGAGTAGCACTTACTCAGATGTGTAGCCACAGTAAATTCAGAGAAGTGTAATTTACTTGTGTCTTATTTCAGATATGGCAACTCTGTCATATATAATTAATCTCTTTTAGATCCATCTAACTTTGATAGACTTGACTCACTTTCTGAGCTCTTTTGTCACTGGTACATTAATGTCAGAGAGCCACTTTCTGCTGACAGTGACAAACCCGTAAATTTGAAGTAAGTCTGTTCACCAGAGATGCATTCAAAGGCATGTAGGATTTGTCCCAGTCAATCTGCCTCAAGTTCAATTCATATGGGAGGCTGTAAAAAGATTCTCTGCAGAGGGTTTAGATCAAGCTCCATATGGGAGACTGCTCTCAGAAGCAGTAATGCAGTGCCTCCAAAATTATATGTATTATATATCTGGATTAGTATTTGCATCATATACCTAGAAGATGGAGCTGCAGCCACTTTCCCTAGGCTTGCTTCACGAGCAGAATGCCTGAGTTAGGTGGTCTCAGCCATTCTGTGAATATCTATCCTTCCATCTGTGAAACATGAAACATAGGGAGATGTGCTGAACTAGCTACCTTATTTAGGTCCAGCAATGTGAATGGGGCAAATATCTTGTCCACTTGTCCTGGATTTAACTGACATAGAATTAATTTTCCTCCTGGTAGCTAGCACAGTGCTGTATTTTGGATTTAGTATGACAATGATGTTGATAACACACTGATACTATAGTTCTTGCTAAGTAGTGCCTACTCTAGATAAAGGATTTTTCAGACTCATGCTCTGCCAACAAGCAGCTGCACAAGAAGCTGGGAGGGAGCATGGCCAGGAGAGCTGATCCAAAATGACTAAAGAGATATTCCATATCACAGAACATCATGCCCAGCAGGTAAATTGGGCGGAGTTGACTGGGAGAGGCAGAGCCCTGCTTAGTTCTGGGCTCTGGGCACTGGTTAGTGGTTGGTGAGCAGTTGTGCTGTGCATCACCTGTTTTGGCTGGTGTTTATTGCTCTCTTTTTGTAGTCTTCATTTCCATCATTATTATCCTATTTTATTTTATTTCAATTATGAAACCGTTCTTATCTCAGCCAAGGGGTCTTATGTTTCTTTCCCTAATTCTCCTCCCTATCCCACCAGGGAGGAGTGTGGGGACATGATATTTAGTAGCCAGCTGGTGTTAAACCGCTGCTTTTCCCTACAGATTTATTGTCTCCATATGCAACGCATCTCTTGATAGCAAGGTGTAGTTTTTGCTGATGCTTCAAGGGAGATTATTCACTTGAAGTTCGTAAAGTTCTCTTGTATCTGATCTGTATGTAAGCCTCTATGACCTCAAATCTGACACCTCTCTTACATAAAATAGATTTGTCTTGGTAGGTGTTTGACTGAATCTCCTGTTAGACTAAAGAGTAAACTATAACCATGAGTGTCTTCCTGAGAACTGGGGGAGATCATTTCTTTCCTTAATGCAGGTGTAATGGGTTTTACCCTGGCTGGATGCCAGGGGCCCGAATGGTCGCTCAGTCCCGACAGTAAGATGATATACAAAGGATAGTTTGGAATAAGGCAGTTTAATATAGCACAAATGAAGCAAAGCAAAAGCCCGCGCAGAAGCAAAGCAAAAGAACTAATCTCTTCTTCCCCATCTGCAGAAGTATCCACATCCAGGGAAGCAGAGCCCTACGCATCCCGGGAAGAACAATGAATGTCCCCCGTCCTTGCTCCCTTCCTCCGCTTTTATATCTGAACTCACATCATATGGTATGGAATATCCCTTTGGTCAGTCTGGGTCAGCTGGCCTGCTCGTGTGCCCTCCCAGAATCTCATCCTCAGTTAGGGGGAAGGGGCAGTGTGCCCGGCTGTAGTCAAAACACTTGTGTGTTATCAACACCCTTCCAAGGCACAGCATTGCGAGGATTGCTGTGGGCTCAGACAGACCAAATACAGCAGGCATCATTGCAATCATCAGGGATTACAGTGGAAAAACAAGAGCCAGAGAGAAAAAAAAATAAACAGATTAAAAGCAGAAGTGATTATTTTAGTAATTAAATATTTCTTAACTGAAATTACATGAAATGCAAAACCAGCATGAAAGGTCAGGAGAGATTTTTCAAAGGATGCTCCAGAGGAAGGGAAGGGGAATAAAACCCAATTAAATATAAGGATAGAAGGTTATGATGCATAGAAGATTATTCCAAACAAGTGGCTGCCAGCAATAAATTGCATTGTTTTGAATGTTTAATTAATAAAATAATCTTTTTCATTAACTGCTGCCACTGGGGAAAATAGATTGGAAAAAACATGCAAAAAATAAATCAGACACATTTCTTACTTGCACACATTTATATAAATGTAGAAATCTGAAAAGAAAATGAATTGTTTGTCTCCAAAAATTATAGGATCAGAATGAGTATGTGGTTGTTCCTAACTCTGGATGTGCAGGTCAAGTTTTCTAAAAGCCATCAGAGCACAGGAGTGGAGGAACTTTCTGATGTGGACCAGGAAGCTGCCTAAATTTAATCACTTTTTGAACTCTGAGAGCACTTTATGTGAGTTCAGCCAGGAGCTTTGACTCCACAACTTTGATCGCAAAACCACTCCTGGACACTGTTTCTCGTCTCAGTACATGACCTTCAGTCGTTTTGGAGGCACTTTCAAGAGGCTTGAGTTCTTCAGCTCAGATTTTAAAGCTGCCCCACATTGCACCACAACTGAACATATGCCTGATTTGCCTGCTGAGATAGGTCTCTAAGATGTACTGATTGTCTGGTATGATTCCAAACGTTTTTGTCATTTCTAGAAATGAATCAATAGATATCCCAGTACTGCAAATCTTGAACCTTGCCAACAAATCTACTCCCTCTCCAGCACTGCCAAGTCAAAGCATGGCAAGGAGGAACCAGTATAGCAATAGGAAGGCACTGTTAATCTGGTCAAGTGTTAGTAGGTAGACCTGCTTTGGCCAGCAGAAGCCTCCACTGGTAGTTAGAATCCTATATTTTTTCCATATGATTGACCTGAAATGTGGACTGGTCATGTACGATGAAGATATAACTCTCTAAGAATCAGCCATTACATACAAAAGACTCTCCAAGTTACACACAAGCAGTAGTTTGTCCAAAAATTATGCATCTTATCCATATTCATATCTTTACAGGGATGTACCTGATCCAAAGATGTATCTATTCCAAGATCTCCTTCTGCAAACCACAAATTCACAGAAATTTTAAAAAGTCAGTAAAATATGCCAACACAATGGTTTGGGTGGGCTATAGGATGCACTTTCTTCCCTGCTTTGTTGTGCATAATACTTAAAGGCAAGAAAGATAACTGAGGGAAACAGCATCCTTAAAAGGAAAAAAAATGAAAAAATATTTACCCTAGTACTTAAAAATGCCAAGTCCTAAGCAACCACAAACAGGTCACAATGACTTCATGTGAAAAATACTCTCTTTGGTATGTATCTATAACGGATAGTTACCTCCCATGAATCAGAAAGGATAAATAAACCCTTGACAAGAATAGAGACTGAAAGTGTTTGTTCTCTTCTAAGTGGAAAACGTCAAGCAGGCGGCCTCTGAAGGCAAAAAGGGGACTGTGTCTAAATATTCAAACTCTTTCTTTGTGGTCTCTGCTTACAGTGTTTAACTATGCTAGCAGTCCCCTTCTTCCTTCAGTGTTAGTCCACACAGAAAGCTGAGTTCTTTCTTAGAACTCTGACATGATCTGTGATTAAAGCAAGGCCTTGATCAAAAGCAGTTTTTAGACTCCCAGCTTGTTATTCCGTGCAAGAGTGACTTTGTCACACCATATGAATCAAAAGCCCAACTGGATGCTGTTGTAATAAAAACATTTTAAACAACAACAATAAGGAAGAATGAGTCTTTGATCAGGCTACAGTTAATTGATTAAAGTGTCCATTTCATTGTCCTTTCATGTCTAAGCTTCAGCAAACAACATGAGAGAGCAGAACCCAGCATGCAGTAGTAGAAAGGAGGCCACATAGGAAAGCCCAGTAAGTAAACAAAGATTACAAAGAAAGGAAAAAATAGATTATACAGAATAAATACAGAAACCTACTGTGCTCGTGCCCAGAAGCTTAACCCAATTCTCCAGTTATGCCACTGAAAGACACAAGAATTAATAACCATCACCAAAATGCAGACTCTTATTTATATTTATTTTTCTCACAGTAACCAAATAAACCCTTCTCTACCCAAACCACAATGTGATTTTTGAAAAATTAAGTAGTTGACTTCAGATGCCTTTTCTGTGCAGTCAGAAGAGAGCCACAGTCCCTTCTTCTCTCAAGAAATTCAATACACCAAGAATTCAACTTCTCTGAATCTCATCTTGGGGAAATCAAGGTTCCCTCCACACAAGGAAAAGCCTAGGAACAGTGGCCTCACCAAAGCCCATTCTTTTTAATTATCCCTTTTAGTCTGGAAGGTACTAAAATCACCTTTGCTTTGACTTAATGATTTGAGACTCAAAAGTAATCTGAGATCCAGTATTGTTCTTGGACAAATTCCAGGCCATGTTTATGAGTACAGAACAGCTTATTTGACATTTTTGATCTTAATAAATCATCCTCCTTGATTGCACCTCACTGTCATTTGAGCTCTGCAACTTATTCAATATGCAAGTACAGGAAGGCAAAAGAACTCCAGATAGCCCACCATGAATCAAATGTGCTCTGAAAGGCTCCACGAGAGCAGCGGTCTGCTCAGATATAAGAGCTTATTCTTCCATGAGCTACAGTACTGAAATCATCATAACAGGCATTAAAATCCTGGACTATCCTGAGTTGGAAGAGACACAAAAGCATCATTTAAATCCAATTCCTGGCCCTGAACAGGACCTACATGCTCTGTCCTTCTCTGAACCCTAACACTAACCTGATCTCTAATGGAATATTTTTGCTGTGGTGCACTATTGGTTGTCCAGTGCCAGGTTCCTGCTGGAAATGTGGGTTTTTCTGTGGCTCTGAGGTAAGGAAACTCAGCCAGAAGGAAAAGTGAAATGTCAACTCCAAAGGGCAGGAGCTGAGCGGGCTGTATATGCTGCCATCACTCGCAGCCCTGCTGCCCTTCCCCCTGCCTCACACCACAGCTTGCCATGGCCCGTGGCACCCCCAGACACCCCGCTGCCAGGAGCAGTGACAACCTCCAGCAGGAGGGTGGATACAGCCACTGCTCATAGCTCTGCTGCCATAAGAGAGGGAAGGGGGTTGCTGCAAGCCGCCATCAGCAGTGAGGCCAGCAGACCAGGTTCCACCTCTGTGTTATTGGTCCAGATCACTGATTGCTGTCCTGCGCTATGGGCAGTGGGAGCTGGACCTGGGACGGACAGCAGCGGTGGCTCCCGTTGCCCTATGCCTGGTGGAGGATCACTCGCCATTGCCCTGCAGCAAACGGCCATCATAAAGCATTGACTACATGCAACCTTTACAACACTTGTAAGGTAGTGACTCTGGGCTGTCCCCGAGTGAGCCGTCCCACCCCGCCAGGCATGCCAGTCCTGCCCCATGGGACAACAGAGACACTTCGGGCATGTGCAGACAGGGAAGCATCGCAAAGGATCAAGGCATCCTCGCGGGGAAAAAACTCACAAAGATTTGAAGCTGCAATAGGTGAACCACACAGAATCGAGGGATTACTGTATTATTTAAATTTTTATGTTTGCTTGAAGAACATTGGTGAGATACCTTAAAATCGTAAGATACCCAAATAAAATGTTTTAGAACCTGAATTTTCTATGTCAAGGCATCTAAATCAATACAGACCAGAGGACAACACATTTGGGGTGAGAGAAATGAATTGTGTCTATCATGAAAAATCCTGGTTTAGCTGTCTTAAAGAGGAGAAAAAATTACTCCAAAGCTCCTACCTATTTTACCTTGCTGAGTTAAAAACTTGCAAATATAGTGGTTTTGAACAGCAGTACCGACATTTTTACAAAAGCAGCATGAAATGTCATAGTGGTAATGAGAACCCACTTGTGTCATTGTCCAGTCTTAAACATATGTGCACACATGGAGACGCAAAGAATTGCTGTCAGTTATATCTTTATTACTTCTACAGTGACTGATGCTTTGAAGCCCGAGCATATGTCCCCAGTGCCAAGCTTGATCTTTTTTTTTCACATTTAACAGCCCAAATGTACATCCCTAGCCACTAGTTGGATTTCTGTTATTGCCTCATGTTTTCAGTGCTTGATATATGAGCTCTAGGCAACTGACTCCTCTCTGAAAAACATCAAACTAGAAACACCAGAAGCTGCCTAGTATCCCATCTAACTCCTATTAAACTTAAAATATAAAGTGCCAAACTTGCCAATAGTTATTGTTGCTTGTGAAAGAACTGACTACCATGAATAAAAGTCACACAGAAATCTACCCAGAGTAGACACATTACCATCATTCATAGCATTAAATAACAAAATTATTAAGTAGTATTGGGGTAAAGATTACAAAACCAGATATTCAACTGATGCAATACCTAGGAATATTAACTTCAGACATAGCATGACAATTTGCCTATGACTACTGTGTAAGCAATTTTATTTTCTTCTTTGTAACAACGTAAATAAATTCTATACCTCGGAAAGGCAAACAAACAGCTGTTATGTATTTATATACTTTATATATTTAATAATAGACCACTAAGAACACTTATGCTCAAAAGTAGCCTCTAAGAACACTTATGCTCAAAAGAATTGCACTATGATTTTTTTTCAACCTAGGTTTTATGGATCCATTAGCTTGAATAGTTGCTGAAGTTTTGAACTGAAATAACAGATTTGCATATATTGCCTCAAATTTGTACATTGCAAGGTGTGTTTCCTAATTTTGAAAGATGAAGCTAGCAATGTAATATCAGTGTACCTGACTAGGGCATTACATGAACTGTGATAATTTTTATTCCCTCTTTTAATTTATTAATGTCCCATACTTGAAACAGCATGGTTTTTTTTCAATCATCTCATTTAATTGCCAAAGATGCTCAACATAAACATTTCCAAAATATTAATTATTAGACTGTGATGCATTTGTATTTCAGCAAGTAGTCAAATTATGCATTTCAATTTAATTTTAATGTTCAATTCACATAGAACATTTTCATAAGGTTTTCAAAGCTACTATTAGTCAGACAGTCTTCTGTTTGGAAATTGCAAGTTTAGGGAACTACGTTTCCCAAAGTAATGAAAGTAATTTCACTTAACTGAACTCGCTGCAGAATAATTTTTATTTTATTTTATTTTTTTAAATGCAAAAAGTGCACATTGCCTACCATTAAAGAGTTTACCTCTAAAATAAGGATAGTATGCTGCTGGGAATTTAATGCGAATCAAATGCATTTCAGTCCATGAACAATACTCCTGAAATTTACAGATACAATTTTAGTATAGACGGCTTCTCCTTAGGAATGAACGCATAAGATGCAAAGGGAGATACTCATAGCACAGACAATAACATGTAAATAGAATGTCAGATTAGCCTATATTCCATCTAGGCAGAAAAGCCATAATTTTCTGGAGAGCACTGCAGGTCATCAAATGAGGCTGTACAACTGAACTACTCCCTAAAGGAGCTTATATCTCTCCACTGATTATAGGAAGGATCTGTGGACGCTAGCCAGACCAAGTGTTTGTGTTGGATGTTTAAGGTAGCATGCAATTAAAAGTTACTCAACAGAAATATAGCTATATGTATATATGTATGTGTCTGTGTATAACATATATATATGTATGTGCGTGTGCACGTATGTGTACATATATTTAATATATCAAAGAAAATTTGTTCTGGAGCCCATCAGAGCTCAGTTATGTATGAAGGGCTGCATTGTTTGTTGTATTCCAGCCAGATGCCTCAACTTTCATCTGCAGCCTTTAATGCATGTGCTGGTGCAGCCCCAAATAACCTGGGTAGGAGGGCCCTTCAGAGGGACCTTGACAGGCTGGAAAGATGAGCAGGCTCCAACAGTATGAGGTTTAACAAGACTAAGTGCC
>WEKX01021767.1:37056-51520 GCA_013390025.1 Pitta sordida
CTCAATGAGGAGCTTAGTGACATGATCTAGCTGGGCTGTGTAGGACTGGATGATCGTGTGGGTCCCTTCTGGCTCGAAGTGGTCTGTTAGACTGTGAGGGAACTAAGTTTGTGTTTACCGTTCTGGGATGTGCGTTCGGTCTCTGTATGGGTGTTAGATGGTGAGTTGGACTACATGATCCTTGTGGGTCCCTTCCAACTCATAATATTCTGTGTGAATCTGTGAATTATGTGAATCTGTGAACCTGCCAAGACCACCTTCTTCCATGCTTGTTAATGACAGCATGAGCACAATCTCTTGTTGATCTGAAACCTCTCCTCTTACAGGAAAAACACAAGTGTAAATGAGGGTAGGCTCTCACCTAAGCACTGACAAGAGTTCTAAGGGGTTTTGGATGAAAGGGAAGTTAAAAAGGGAAGTTTCTCAGTGATGTGGAATAGGACCCCCTTTTAACTACTTGCTTTGCAGGGCTTTCGTGAAGGCAAGTCATCTACCATAGTTTTATCAATACAGAGAGGTGTTTCCTGTGCTACAGAAATTTTTATAACTACCAACCTGTGTATATAAATAAATAGGGAGAAAAACAAGACAGAAAAACCTGAGACAAATATAAGTAAATTGACAGATAATCTTTTCTGCAGATTGTACTTTAGCTAAATTACTTGTACTGATCTTAATTATCCAAATGTCTCCATTAAACAGATGAGATGTCTGAGAACCACACAGGAATATGCATTCTGATTTTGCTCTCCAATTTGTTTGATTAATATGCTACAAAGCTAATTAATCTTAAGAGAAAACACAAGAATTGCGCTTCATATTGCACAGGTTACCAATTGTTAACTTGTAATACACACAGAAGAACTTTTAGTCTAAAGGGTACATTCACAATTCATATGTTCCCTCCTTAATATTGCATTTTAGGATTGATTAAATATTGCTGACCTTTTCCTTAACACCAACGATTTATAGAATAAATTTGAACATTCAAAAATATGCCAGAGAAGTTGTGTAGACAGACTCGCAAAGTTCTACTTAGTGATGACAGTAAATGTTTTCTTCTAAGCATTGAACTTCAAACTACAGAACTTAGGCCATGCGACTGGAATTTTCCAAACAGCAAAATTCACTATGATTTTTTTTCAACCCCTAAAGCAAAGATGGACCTAACACTGGATATAATGTAAACTCTGAAGAGGACGCAGTATTTGTACGCAAACCTGTCAAAGAGAAGACTACTGAATCTTGCAATGATATATAAATAGATGTCTATATATGTTCCATAAAACAGGGAAATATTTTCCTCATTCTCTGTATATAAATGAACAGAGAGCCTGCATGTGAAACAATAGGAAACAGTACAGTTAAAAGAACTCCAAAGTGCAGTAAATTGATTAATAAAACTTCATAAAATCATAATATGCAGATAGAACAGCCTGGGTTGGAAGGGACCTTAAAGGTCTTCTAATTCCAACTCTGTTGCCATGGGCAAGGACCCATTCCACTTGACCAGGTTGCTTAGAGCACCATCCAACTTGGCCTTGAACACTTGAACCAGAGATGGGGCATCCACAGCTCATGGACTACTTGTTCCTGTGTCTTACCACCCTCACAGTAAAGAATTTCATCCTAATATCTAACTTAAACCTACTCTTTTTCAGCTTAACCCATCCCCCCTTGTCCTGTCACTACAGGTTCTTGTAAATAACCCCTCTCCATCTTTCTTGTAGGTTTTCTTCAGGTTCTGGAAGGCCATAATTAAACCATATCTAAACCTTCTCTTTCTGGGCTGAACAATCCGAATTCTCACAGGCTTTCCTCACAGGAGAGGTGCTCTATCCCTCTAATCAACTTGATGGTTCGCCTTTGGACTCCAACAAGTCAATGTCCTTTCTGTGTGGGGGATCCCATAGCTGGAGTATCTTGGTCTTCACTAAAAATCCCTGTCTTTTATTGCCTTAAACTTCCAAAGAAAGAAGACTAAGAAGAAAAATGTACATTTATGAAAATTAAGGCCATGTGGAACTTCATTGCAAACCATGAGTACCTTAATATTACAGAGTTTTTTTAACAGAAAATAATGTATTTTAGGTGAACTAAAAGGCAGAAAACATTCAATTGTAAAATAGAGTCTGTAATAAACAGGTAGAATAAGTAGTACTAATTAGGTTTACTATTCTTTACTAATATAAAATTTGACGTTTTAGATTGGCAAAAAAATATCCTTTTAAGCTGTGTATAATAAATAAAAGGTAAGTACACACAAATAGTCTAATAACTGCTATATGCTACAATAAACAAGGACGTATTTGGAGGAAAGTGTATGCACTTGAAGAAAGATTCCCTGGTACAATCAAGATGTTTGCCATTCAACACGGAAGTCGAGCTGCACGAGTCTGAATCAAGACCGCGGGTGCGCAATACAGGAGACTTGGCTGTATTTTCTTGTTGTATATCTTAGGACACCAGGATTTCACAATTCTGTCATGTAAAAGGGACTTCCCATTTTGCAGCCTAAGATTCCCATTTCTTAGTGCTACAGTTTTGTAAAACAACTCTCCCTGGCAATAGCAATGACCACCAAAGGTTAATAATAGGGGGATAAATCAATGCCTTACTATTGCATTTCAGNGCCGGATGGCCGCGTTGCTGCCTGTCAGTAAACCATGAACTTTAAGTTTACGAGGGAATAAACAAAAAAAAAATACCATGTTATAAAAAAAATGTATTTACTTACTACAGTCATCAACTTTATTACATATGTTGCATGCAATAATATTTATATAAAATTATATAATTACTCTGCTATTTACAAAACATTTTACTTGATAGGTCTTCAGTGTAAGGAAGTCTAAGGACTAAAAAGCCTTGTAAAAATTCACATTCTGCTAACTTTATTTTTAAAGGTCAAGGAAGTTCCTCATGGACACTTGCTCCACATAAACTATATGAAAATAAGATATGTGCCAAGCTTAAGGGCTAAAGATTTAGCAACGCTGGATTTCCAAAAGAAGGTCTATTCCAAAAATAAAAGTCATGATCTTTCTTCAAAGGTGCACTGATCTGAATTGTATTTGAAATACTTCAAGAAGTAAAGTGGAACGAGAAATGGTATCATCAAGGTGTTTCAAAGACTGATGAGATTTCTAAGCATATCTTTGGCTAGCAGCCAAGTACGGACTACCACAGTCATAAGCTTGAATATAATTCGTCATATTTTTCTCGCAGGGATGTTTAAACTGTCAGTGGAATATAGACAATAGAGACAAAAACAGCAGATGGGATCAGAGCACTGGTTTACTAATCCAACTAAAAGCACTTATGGGTGACAAAAGCCAGAAACAACCCCAGTAAAAATTTATATTTTCTAATCACAAAATAAGACTTTACAATATGCAACATACCCTTTGAGTACTTAGAGAAGATTTCTTACTCCATTCTCTTTTCTGTCTCTAAGCTACATTAGATTGCTGCGAGAAATGAAAAAGCAATTTAATGCCTTATTTAAAAAAAAAAAATTAGAGTACAATTTTTTTCTCCTTTAGAGCTTTATATCATTACAGAAACATATTCTTAAGCTTACATGTAAAAATTTTTCTTTTGAAAAATGCATTTTTGCAATTACAGAATTTTTTCCCAAATCTTATCAATATTTTTTCTGGTTTTTGAAAAAATTAATTTTGATGATTTTAATTCTTGGTAAGAAAGAGCTATTGCAATAACAGACAACACAAGAAAAATATATTGAACCATGACATCTGAAATTTTCACAAACTTTTGATAAATATCCCTTTAGAATAATATCTATATTTTATGCATCTGGACAATGCTCTCAGGTACATGGTGTGATTCTTGTGGTGTCCTGCACAGGGACAAAAGTTAGATTCAATGATTCTGACAGATCTCTTCTACCTCAGCATATCCTATGAATTTATGATTCTAAGATTTTGGGTGTTTTCTCTTTTCAATTATGATTACACAATGTTTCAGTGAACAAATTGAAGAGAAGAGTCAGTAAAATAGTAAGAGATATGAAAAGACTGAAATCTGAGGTAAATAAATAAAAAAAAAATCAAAAAGCTAAGTGAGCCAACACTGCAAGTTGGAAGATTAAAAAGCAGACCATTCTGATATAACTGGAAGCCTGAAAATCACTGATGATACTTTACCAATGATAGAGTCACCATTCCTGGAAGTCTTTAAAAAAAGACTGTATCTGGCACTTAGTGCCGTGGTTTAGTTGATGAAGTTATAGCTCGAACTTGAAGATCTCAGAGGTCTTTTCACAGAATCACAGAATCACAGAATGTTATGAGTTGGAAGGAACCCACAAGGATCATCTAGTCCAACTCGCCATCTAACACCCGTACAGAGACCGAAAGCACATCCCAGAGTGGTAACACAAACCTAGTTCCCTCACAGTCTAGCAGGCCACTCTGAGCCGGAAGGGACCCAGGATCATCCAGCCCTACACCCCCCAGCTAGACCATGTCACTAAGCTCCTCATCGAGTCTTCTCTTAAACACCTCCAGGGACGGTGACTCCACCACCAACCTGGGCAGTCCATTCCAATGTGCAATCACTCTCTCTGTGAAAAACCGCTTCCTAACATTAAGATTAAACCTCCCCTGGCGTAGCTTCAGGTCGTGCCCTCTTGTTCTGGTGTCATCAGCCTGGAAGAAGAGGTCCACACCCATCTGGCTGCAACCTCCCCGCAGGTAGTTGTAAACNAACGATGTTGAACACCAACCTAGTTTATTTTATGATTCTGTGAGAACAGTCAGGCCTGAAGCAGTGAGATCAGAAATATACACCAACATTTCAGATAGTCAATTGATGAATATGGCAAATAAAGTAAATTAAAGTTCTGAGTCAGGGTTCAACACCAAGAACCTCTATTGAGTTAACTTGCATTATTCTGTTAGAAAATATGAACATTAGTAAAGTCTCTCAGCTCATGCTACTTTTACACTACAGGCTGTACCTAAATGATAGTGAGGTGCAGCAAAGTAGACAAGATCTACACAAGTAGGGTGCTGTCTAGGGGAAACAGAGACACTAAGATAAATGGGCAAGACCCACGTCTGACCGCTAGTAGAAAAAGCAATGGTAAAGTCCAACTAGGAGAAAGTAAGTGAAGTCTTATATTAAGCAGTTAAAATGGCATTCTTCTGTTCACTGAAGTCCCAGTTCTCCATCAGCTGAGTGAAAGATCAGGATGAGATAGGGGATTTAAGAAAAATGATGCAACAGGTCAAAACAAAGCTTTTGGTTTTCAGGTCTTATAACTCTATGAAATCATCTTCATTCTTGTTTTGGGCACGGCTACTTGCTGTTGGTCTTTTAACACAAGCAATAAGAAAGAAGAGACAATTGAAGGTCTTCTTTCATTCATTCTCATCTGATAGAAAAGGAGGAATGACCAAGAAATGAAAAAATAACTCAAGCTAAAGTCACAGAGGAAAAGACTAATGACATGAGGGATAAAAGAAAAAAAGAGAAAAATAAGAAATAGAAGCTAAATTAAAGTTAACGTGTCAACCAGAAAACCTCTGCTTTGTCAGACTCCATAGTTTTCATTCCACAGAAGTTGACAGGAGAAAAATTGCACCTGAGATGAACTGCTTAGGTTTTGAGAATGCCTGCTGAAAATAATACAGACTTCTGTTAACTTCATGCTGCAGCACAAATATTTTTCTGCTTCTTCATGGAAGGCTTCAGTTTGATAACCCAGGCTGCTGCTGGCTAGAATAGTGTGCAAAAATGCTCTCTGCCCAGGTAGAAAAACAGGGAAGAAATTTTTATGTTGAATGGAAATGAAAATATTTACTTATTTTGAAACTTTCTCAGGAAATAAGGCAGTATCTGTCATTAAAAAAAATGGCAGATTATATGGTCAGAAATATTTTTTATTTCATTAAAAAGTAAGGAAAGGTATCTGGCATAAAACACAACCAAGACAATTTTGTATGAATGGGAAATACAATAACACTGATCCCTGTTCTACTGAGTTAAGCTGTTCATCTGCAGATGCATCTGTGTGACACTGACACAATAAATACATGTGTATGCTGGCACCGCATGTTAATCCATCACGCTGAATACAGCACGGACACGTATTTGTCAGCAAAGCAATGCAAGAGTTGTTCTGCCCTTAAAACAATGATCTCAAAGTTTTGTGTTCAGCTCCTGAAGACTATCATATACTCTTATGAATGCAGTGATTAATTTAATTTGATTTGTCTTTATGAGTTCACCAAGCAGAAAAGCCTTGAAGAAGGTGGCACCTACTCTGGGGGCTATTTTAAAAGCTGTCCTACCACAACAGATTTGTTTTAATGAACCACTGGAGAGACTGAAGAGGTATGCCAAGAGTAAAAGTGGCCCTTATCAGGTTACAATGTTACACACTAATATTGCTCTTTAGTGCATAGGAAGGCCACTCTACAATAGAGGATGAACACAGCCATGGGAATTCACAGCTCTCTGAAGGACAAACATAGAGTAAGTCGAACAGCCATCTGCTGTCCTGCAGCTATTGATTCACTAGATGTCAGTAATTCAGCTAGTGTCTCTTTGATCTTGGCATATGAGAAACACTTTGAAGAGAAAGGTTTAAACCACCATATTACAGCAACCCAACCAGTGCAATACTTCATCATCTTCTCTGTGCTATTTCAGACACTGCAGAGCAAGCTACTTGACCTAGAGGGACAGTTTCAGCACCAGGGACACATGCCTCAGAATAAGAGAAAGAGATCGTCCAATCGTGATCTCCACTGGATGGCCACAAAGAAATTAATGTAACATACTACTTCCATCAAAGCACTTTTCCCAGTGCTATCACATAGTGTCAGTAGTTCCTCAATTTTTTGAAAAACAGTTTTCAATGGAAAATGTTACCTCATTCTGAATAATTTGTTGACATACCAGAACATTTAAATCTAGGTAAACTGAAAGTGATAATTAATTTGTGTGATATTTAGGTAAACAGCTGATACACCATGAGTTCATTGAGATATGTGGAATCCTCCACCCAATCAGCTACACAGTTTTATATAACATATCATAGAAGTTATCTAGAAAGAAGCAAATAATTACAACCTAAACCCACAAGTACTATGGGATTATGAGTTATCCTTGGAGGAAAAAATTCTGTTCAGGATAAATCTGTAAACAGCAAACAGTTTGGCAGACTTCAAGGCAGCTGAAATAGCAATAGTGCTCTGTATTTCTCAAATGATCAAGATGATTGTAGATCAAAACTTGTTTCACTGAGTTCAGTGCAGTGTCTGTGAATTGGCACTGGGTTTGTTTTAGGGGCCTAGAGGCAAGCTAAATAATTTACTTGAGATGCCAGCAACTCTCTTTTTATTTCTACCTTTCTCTCTCAGTTTCTACTGGTAATAATATTCTTGCTTCTGGCTAACTGTGCTGTGTATCACCAAACTCTCATCACTATGATATTTAGAAAATGTAGCTCTTCTCTTTTCCCCAGCTGACCATAAGGCTGGTACATTTATCCCTATCTGTAACTAAAATCAACTGTGGAAAACCAGACCAAAAAAATACACCCCCTCCAACTTTGCAATTACATTTCACATGTACTAAATCACATAGCTAGAAATGAGAGAAAATTTTGTAAAGTAAAATCACCCAAAACAGAGGCCTATAATTTGCTCAAATTGTATTCAATATAAACCTGGATAAAATGCAGAAATATGAAACTTGATTTCCTACTTTTTGAAAAATAGTGGAATTCATTTTTAGAGTTTTTGAGGGGAAATTTGTGCATTGTTTTACTAGAGCCACAATTATTGGACTGGTTTCAAAACTGAGCTAGAAACAAAAACTGATTAAGATATGTCCCAAAGGTTTTATGAGGAAGTAATGTAAGAAAAATTACATCAGAGACAAAAAAGAGACACGTACAGGAATTGGACCTATTGTTTAAGAATAGAAATGCAGATGAAGCCTTTAACTTTCCAAAGGATTGAGGACTAGCAAGCTAGCTATTGTGTATGATTAAAAAACAAACTTAATAAAATGAAAAGGTGAATCATAGTAGAGAGAATTCAGTTCAATTCAGATGTAATTGGTAAGTTTCTCTTCTCACTCTGAACTGTGATCTTTTAGTCTTTTTGTAGGCGGAGTGGGCAACTTCTCTCTATTGTGGGATGATTGTACAAAACACTGGAAAACAAGTGTTGCAGAACACAGCAGTTCATGCAAACCTGAGACAAATGCACCCCATGGGATCTGTGGAGAGTGTCTGACAGCAGGGAAACTGTCAGATAACACTAGTAATGCTTGCTGACAGAACTGAATGAAACAAATTCAGGTGGGCTTTGATTACCCTAAAAAATCCCAGAAACCAATCTATGAAATGGGTTCTCCACTCCTTATGGAATTCTGCAATTCTTCTCCTTTGTGTTGTAGATTCTCAAATAAGCCGAAGAATTCACTTGGAGACAATCTCCTTTTAAAATTAATGGGAATGAAAGAGAAGCTAGTCTCCTTCCCTTGTATGTTCATCAAACATTGATCTTTAACCTGCAACAGGCTAAACTCATCAAATCTTTTGCAATTTTTTTTTGCAGAAATTGCTGAGAGGATGAAGGGTCAATGCATTACAATGTCAAGCCCTGGTGGTTTCAAGCCCTGCTATAAGATGGATGGTATTGAACCTACACCTCAGAAAGGGAACCAAGCAGTTTTACATTAGCTTCCTCATAAAGAATTACCACTTCAGACAACTGCGTGTTTGCTCCAAGGAAGTCAATACATATTTTACCACACGCTCTTTCGTTGCAGAGACATCAAAACCAGATGATGCTTTTGACTGAGCTGTACTTCAGTCTGTTGTTACTGAGGTACTAAATACTTTTCTCAAAGGATATTGCTGTTACACTTACTGTGAGCAAGATACATATACATAAACAGCACACAAAATAAAGTTTGTGTATATACACAGTAGTAATTGTTCTCTGTTATGTGTCACCCGATCCATTCCTGATCTATTCCCTGATCTAATATTCCTGTTCTATGATATGGTATCCTGCCTTATCTGATAAGGTTATATGCTCATCTTTACTTGAGAAGATGGATTGTTACATGTTTTCTATCATTTACAAAGATGAAACAGCCACACCAGGTACAAATATGATCCCAATACAAATAATATCATACCTAAAGGACTGTTACTTCAGCTTGTAACATAGACACTCTAAGACCCCAAGTCTTGACCTGTGAGTTAACCAAAGGAGTTTGACTTTAAAAAATATACAAGGCTCCAGAAATTTGATGCACTACAAGTGGAATGATTTTTTTATTTTTTTGAGAATGTGTCTCATAGACATAGATCTATAGTCATAGATCAATACACGACAAAGGGCTTCCAAATTTTACGCATAGCCATCACGTTTATTTGGCAAAACCCTGCTATATATATATGAAAAGAAGATGATTAATGTTTTTTGCCTGTTTTGACAATTTAAACTGTAAATATTAGAATTTATTACTCTCTTGCTCTCACTTAACATTTTTGAGCCAACAGATGAGCAAACTGCAATTAAAAATATTAATTAATAAAATAAACTTTAGCCAACTTGTTTCTTGTTCTTTTTATTAGGTGAAAAGATCCTGTAAACATACTAAAGAAATCCCCATTTCTATGCTCGTATCCACACAAGTGAAATTTCTATCAAACAGATACAAAATCTATGCTGTTCTTTGTGAAGTTTTTGCTGAAGAGCAAGGCAATGGGTTTATAAGTACCAAAGTCTAACAACTAGTGATATGAACTGCATTATAATTTCATCTAATTCCTCTATGCTCGATGGATTTTTCCTGCTCTTTGCAGTTCCTACATAGTCTTTTGATTAATTTCTGTCATAAAAACTACAGCTGTGACAGCATTGACAGTATAGACTACTGACGGCTGTACTTGCATATTCATTCGCAATTATTTTCCTCTTAAGGATCCTCTCAAGTAAAAAAAAAAAAAAAAAGACTCATGAATTTTGAAACTCCTACTCTTTCACAGTATTCTTTTTTTCTCCTGTATGCCCAAAGCTAAGATCCTAAATGTTTCTGTACTCTAGGTATTTTCTTCTTTCCATTCTTTTTAAAGATAATTACTCTGTCTCACATTTTATAGATCTGAAATCTTGTTTTAAGGAAGTGACTCTTTTTAAGAGGCACATATACACTGTGTTTTGCACAGTGTAACTCTCTAATAAAATACAAAATATTGATCAAGAATTTTATACAGTTCCTTGAAATGACATGAATCTGGTGAGAACTCTGATACACTAAAAATCTGTGTCCTGGGCTCTTAAGAAGTCAGTCCTGCAAGAGCCAGAAGTCAGAAATTTTCAGAGCTCATTTACCCCAAAATTCCTAGCTTTATTTGTGAGGTGCTATTTTCCATTCATGAAGATATAGGTTGCTATCTGTACAATCTTTGTGGGAGGCCCTTTTGGGTGGTGAACTCTTATTCTGATTTATGCTTTGAAATGATTCTTCAAACTTCACTTTTGGCAGGGGTATATTAGGGATGATGCCCAATGAACCATTTTCTAATATGGAGGCAAAAGTTCCAGTTCTGGACATACACTCTGAGTCTGGGAGTTTTGGGAGCCTGCCAGTTTAAGGGACCTGAGATATTTACAACAGGATGCTGATGGAAAGATGGACCTTGACAGGCTGGAGAGATGGGCAGGCTACAACAGTATGATGTTTAACAAGNAACACTCTGTACGGGTGTTAGATGATGAGTTGGACTAGATGATCCTTGTGGGTCCCTTCCAACTCATAAAATTCTCTGTCTGTGTGTGATAACGTTCAAAGAGAATCAACAAAAGACATTGTACCATTAACATTTGTTCCTCTTCCTCCTGTTTCCCCACATCTGGTTATCTCCCAATTCCTTCCCATCAATATTTTTCTGCCAAGGCCTTATCCAGGATGACTGAGGAAAGAATCCTTTACCATTGAAAAGGAATAAGGATTGACTTCACTGTTATCTCCTGTTGCTATAGAAAAAGCCTGGATGATTAACTTAGATTAGATGCAGAATATTTTCAAGATGCTAGTCAGTGGAATGAATCTGAAAAATACTGCAACTCTTCCATCTTTCTCAGATTCCTGCTCCTAGATCTGATCCACATCAAGCAAATTCAGAAGACAGAATTCTTCTTTTGCAAAGTGTTGCATAGTAAGGCAACTGCCTTTTAGTGAGACTTGAAGACTTTGAGCAACTTACGAGAGTACGTGTAGGTACATAAGGTTGTAAAGAAGCAAAGAAGGAGTTTATGGTTCTGAGCTTGCCTGCCATCATGTAACTAGATCATGTAAACATGTATTAAACCAAGGGTGTCAAAGAAAGCTGTAAACTGTATTTACAGACAAGAGTCAATCAAATCCAAAGAAATGCTGGAGCATGAATTACAGTTGACCAGAAATTGTGAGTAAAGCCTCTTTCAACCACAGCCATTAACAATGTGTAAAAGGCCTGCTAAAAAATCAATACATAATTGTAGCATTTATCAAGTTCATATAGATTTGTGTTGCTCCTATCTAATTTGGATGGTATTACCAAGGAGATGCCGACAAGTGGGATATCAAAACAGCACATGGGAAGCGATTTCCTCATTTTGTTTTGGTATTCTGTTGTGAAATAAGAACTAATGTTAACTTCAGATACTTTGAAAAGAGATTGTTATTGATCATAGGTCCACAGCTGTCCAAGTTACAATACTGTGTACGACTTTCTGTATATGAATCCTCTATGTGGCTTTTCCCCATATATTTAATTCTTTTGCCTGTGCTTTATAGCCTTTCCCATTACACACACATAAAAAGCTAATCTAAGTGTTAAGCAGGAAATAACTTTTGGAATATCCAGTGGAGTTTATTTACATTCTGCTTTTATCTTGAGGAGGATATTTTTACTTATGAGGAAAGAAAAAGAAACCAAACAGCTAAGAAATGAAAAAAAACCCCTGAACTAGTTTCCAAGGGGCAGCCTAGGACAAAAGTTGTTCAAATAAAGATCTACATTAAAAAAACAAAAAAAATACATACCAAACAAACACCACCCCNAAAAGTATTTTGATATGTACAAGCTTGAAAAGTCAAATTTTACAGCAGTCAACCTGCATGGAAGATACTGGTAGTAAGAATTCTCTTACTGCAAAAATCTTCTAATTAAAAAGCAATCTGTGACCCAAATGCTGTTTTATAGTGCAACACTGACATTCTTCATAAAGGATAAAAGATTAAATGAAAAAGGAAATTAATTTTCTGAAGGTTCCTCCTTCACCTGAACAACTCTCAATTTGTTCTCCTTGCTTTCTGCTCTGAATATTTTAAAAGGTGGAAATCAGAACTCTGGAAGAATATTGGAATAACACAATTGTGTAAGAAGTAGAGTTAAGACATAATTTACAAGAAACATAAATAATAATGTGACTAAACAATGCAGCTTTCTTTCTTTTTTAAGATACAGAAATAATTATAAGCATGTATATGAATACATATATTTTTATATACATTGCCATAAAATTTGATGGAGAGATTTCTGCCAGAAAAATCAAGCTGATGTGGTTCAATTATGGGACTCTAGGCTCTGCTCCTTACATAGAAATATCCCAGTAATGACAGGGAATTCATAGTTTTAGCAGAGAATACATACTTTTGTCATCATATTTGAATATGCTGTCAAGGAGCTTTAAAAGATCCTTTTTTAGACTTTGGGAATTCGGAGGTCATTTCACCACGGGACGGTTTTAAGCATGACCTGTCTATCTGGGCACCAATCAAGAGAGCAGATAGTGACCTGAAAACAAACCAAAAGAGGTAGTTTCGTGCACAATACAGAGCTCAGCTCTGGGGCACAAAATGGTTCAGGCGCTGAAGACTCCCACATCATTGAGGGCTCTCAGGCACACATTGCCAGAGAGTGTACCAGAGAAACAGCTCTGACTAATTCTTATATTCTTCCCTTGGCATCTAGTTTTTACATGTCAGAAATCCAATGTTGGCTCAGAAGAACTATTTTTATGAGCCAGTATTGCCCTTTATAATATCCAGGAATATTAACTGAATGCTGAACTAGCAAACGCTAATTGGGATTTTTGTTGGATTATTAGGTTATTTCATTTAATTTGTTCAGTGGGGTTTTTTTTCTAAAATTCTGCAAAGCTGGAAGAACGTTTCTCTTATTTTCGACCTAAAAGAGAAAATACAGATAAGACCTCATTAAGGTACAATTTTTTTAAAAACTATATTTTAAGTGGATGCCTACATTTTAATTCTCAATGTCTGAAGTTATACAGACTCAGAGAGATAGTCTAGCTACTTAGATGTAAGGAAGTTTAAGCAACCTTTTTCCAGAAATCCTACTCTCCTTTTAACAGTAATACAGAATAAAATGTCTAATTGCTACAGGATATCACGGCTCTACCTTCAACTCTACAATAATTTGGAAATAGGTTGGTAGCTCCATTTTCTTAGGTTTCATTTTTTTAGGCTGGTGTCCATAATTCAAAATCCATAGAATTATTCAAATTGCATTCAAAAAAAATCATTCAACATTGCTTCTTTCACCACTGTTCCTACCAGCATGATTAAAATATTTGAAAAAGGGAAATATATAGACAGCCATGTGTCCCCTCCTCTGAAGCTACTCAAGACATTTGGCCTCTTAAATATCTACTTTATAGCAAGAGAGAGATGCTTTCCTATAGCACAAAACAAAGACCGGACGGTGAAGGTGAATTTGTGTGGCACACAACTAATGGTCTCTCAGGACTTGGTAAGATTCACAGAATCACAGNAAATATTTGAAAAAGGGAAATATATAGACAGCCATGTGTCCCCTCCTCTGAAGCTACTCAAGACATTTGGCCTCTTAAATATCTACTTTATAGCAAGAGAGAGATGCTTTCCTATAGCACAAAACAAAGACCGGACGGTGAAGGTGAATTTGTGTGGCACACAACTAATGGTCTCTCAGGACTTGGTAAGATTCACAGAATCACACAATCAGAGAATATTATGAGTTGAAAGGGACCCACAAGGATCATCTAGTCCAACTCACCATCTAACACCCATACAGAGACCGACAGCACATCCCAGAGCGGTACCACCAACCTAGATCCCTCACAGTCTAGCAGGCCACTCCGAGCCGGAAGGGGCCCAGGAGCATCCAGCCCTACACCCCCCAGCTAGACCATGTTACTAAGCTCCTCGGCTAGTCTTCTCTTAAACACCTCCAGGGACGGCGACTCCACCATCTCCCTGGGCAGCCCATTCCAATATGCAATTACTCTCTCTGTGAAAAACCGCTTCCTAACATTAGGATTAAACCTCCCCTGGCGTAGCTTGAGGCCGTGCCCTCTCGTTCTGGTGTCGTCAGCCTGGAAGAAGAGGTCTACACCCATCTGGCTGCAACCTCCCC
>WEKX01021767.1:52038-64033 GCA_013390025.1 Pitta sordida
TAATGTACTTATAGAAACTTTTCTTATTGTCCTTGACAGAGACAGCTAGGTTGAGCTCTGTCTGGGCTTTCGCCTCTCTGGTTTTCCTCCTGCACCGCTTCACAGCTTCCTTGAACAGACTCTGACTCACCTCCCCCTTTTTCCAAAGGTTGTACATCCTCTTTTTCTCCCTCAGCTCCTTCAGGAGCTCTTTGCTCATCCAGACTGGCCATCTGCCCCTCCAACTCACTTTTCGGCACATTGGGACCGCCTGCTCCTGTGCCTTCATGAGCTCATTCTTAAAGTATGTCCAGCCCTCCTGGACCCTTCTGCCATTAAGGGCTTTTTCCCATGGTACCCTCTCAATCAAGTTCCTAAACAGCCCAAAGTCAGCCCTCCGAAAGTCAAGCATGGAGGTTTGATTTGTGCCCCTTCCTGGCACGTTGCCGATTGAGAACTCCATGATCTCATGATCACTGCATCCCAGATTTCCTCCAACCACAATATCACTGACTAACCCTTCCTAATTTGTAAACAACAGGTCAAGGACCGCCCCCCGCCCCGGTAGGCTCACTCACCTTCCTCCTTCTTGTTATACTCACTTGAGTAGTCATTTTGTAATGTTTTCCCCTGTTTGGAGCTGAAAAGTTCAACTTAGCCAAATAGCTCTCTATAGAAACTGCTCTGCCATGCAATCAAAACACCTCACAAAAGGCTGCTCTTCTAGAAATATCAAATTACCTCAGTTTGAAATATTATTTTCTACACTCTCAACAAAAAAGCTAAAAGCAACTGGTTAAAGGAGAACCAACAAACCTCATGCTGGGTTCACTGCTGGTGGTAATCATTATTTAGTTGAAAGGCAATTCAATTCATAAACAGGCTAGAATAAATGTAATGAATAAAATAACAATTTTACTTATTTTTTAAGTTAACTTTTAAATATTTTTAACAGACAGGGACAGATTAGGAACATGCATGTATGTACTTGTCCATGGGCACATACTGTTTTAGAACATGTTCTAGTGTAAGGTGGACTCCCAAATTCAATACAGCACCATGAATGCAGAAGATGCAAGTTAGCTCTTCTTCAAGTTGTATTGCTCGCTTGTGACTTTCCTGGGGAAACCAAAATTCACTGTGCAGTGTGGTGCCTTCAAAGTCCCACTTGTAGCAATTTCTCCAATCTAAGCAATAAAACCCCTAGTACATTTGTGAAAACAAAGGGGAATAGAGTAGCTGAGGATTGCTCAAATTTCATAAGAAGACCTAGTGCAAATTTACTCGGCTGATGAAGGATAGACCAGTCTGGACGTGCACATGGAAGTGGCAGGTGCACAGAAGCACAGCACCAGTGTTGCAATGCTGTAATATATGTGACATATGTGATATATGTTATAAGAATACTTTTTGCTAGTCTGGCTCTATATGGAAGCACCTTTCTCCCTTATCACTTCCCCCCACCAAACTCCCCACTACCACCCCCCAATTAAAATTGTCCTGGGACAGGAGCAGATCTATAAATCTGAATGAGAAAATTATTTTTAGATTATATAACCTGCTGGTAGAGATACAAATTATGCTTTCTGGCTTCCTCTTGTTCTGCTGTGACATAGAAAATTTAGTAGCTTTTGTTTCCACTTTGCTTGAATCCTCTGTAATACAGTTTGATGCAAATTATTAAGTTATAAATTATTATAACTGGATCCACTATCTCTATTTCCTTTTGTCAACTGTGTATTAAAAGAATAAGTACCTTCCAAAGTACATTCCTAACCACCTCCACATCCTTTCCTTCCCCAGTGAAATGAATAACTACTCATAATATCACCTCTTGTATTCGCAGTAGGTATTTTGGATAGGAGATGTTTCCTCTCATACTTCTTTAAATTCTCAATGAGGTTTTTTTTGTCTAATTGCTAAAAATCAGCGCTCATGCGATAAAGCTCTTACAGTGAATAAGGTTAAAAAGATGTGTTTCTTTTAATGTAGGGACTAAAGAGACTTCCTACTTTCTCAGGGACATATTTGGAGGGATTCAGAATCCTCTTCTGAAACACTCCTATTTTCTTCTCTGTACTGTTTTCTGTGGATGAAAAAGTGAGGTAAAATATTGGTATCTTTTGCATACAAGAAAGACAGTAAAATCTAAAAGAATCAGTATTAAACAAAAATTATGTCAATGCTATCCGAACTAAATCAAACAAAATCAGTGAACATGTTCAACCTTTTAGCAGTTTAATTACTTTTTAATATTTGAAATTATGTTGTTATCTTCTTTGGTTGCTAATACTGTTTCTAAATGTAAGTCCAAGTTCAAGATAAGGGTAACATTTACCCAGCTGTCATCTCTTTCTGATCATCTCCTCTTTACTTTTCCTCTTTCTACTAAAGTAGACCAGATCTGACGTTGCCACTGTGAGAAGAGAGTTCCATGGAAAAGTAATGTTTGCATTCTGAATTATTTGGTTAATACAGCTTTGACATCAGCTCATTTTTTACATGTTTATACATATTCTATAATGTCCAGAGACTTGGTATGATTTTTATAAAATATCACTCCACTTGGACTTCAGAAAAGGTCAGACAGGAAAACCTATAAACACTAAATACCTTGCACATTATTCTGTAATATTAAAACTATATGGATTATTCTGCTCAGCCTGGCTCATCTAGAGCACTCTATGTCTGTGAGAGTGTTGACTGGCAAGGCACAAACTGAATTTGGAAGAGCAGGCTGGGTATTTTAAGCACCAGAACATTATAAAAGACACATTATGTTCGGTTTCTGAGAATAGAGACATTCATTTTGGTGTTTGATTCTCTGAGCTTAGTAACAAGCCAATGGCATAGACAAAACCGTCTCCACAAACTTCTGCTTATCAACTCTCCAGCTATTCCTGAGGGACACAAACCAGCAGGGTTGAAGGGCATGCCCATGGGCCAGGCAGCAGTGAGGGCACATGCCCAGGGAGGATGGCTCCAGTGGGCTCCCATCCGGAGTTAAAGGCTACAGTGCTGCTTCCAGGCTGATAAGCCAGGGGATGATGACCCCTTCTAGTCCTGGCACAGGGCTCCTGGCTTTCTGCAGAGAGACGGTTTGCCTGCACCTAACCTTTAAGGTCTTTCCAGGTGTCATTTCTCTCTTTTGCTTTTATATACATATATCAATAAATTTGTAGATTAACATATGCATACAGGCACTGTACTATATACACAACCATTTCTTCTAATCTCACATTCAGAAAAGCAGTGATTACTGTCTCAAACCGAATGCCATCAGCATGCTTGGCTCTTAACAGGCTGGAGCTGAGCCAACAGGCTGTTGTTCGATTGACTGACAGATTGCCCAAGCTGCACAGACACCCTGTTTCCTTCTCTCTGTCAGGACCTGAGAAGAAATGTGGAAACAGCCTCTTCAATTTGGAGGTGAATAGAAGAACAGAAGCCAAAAAATCACAAATGGGTTTGAAAATACGCAGGGATTCAAGTGCCACAAGAAAACACAGAGAAAAGTTTATAACAAAATAACCTTTGGAAAATGCAGTGAAGGCTATTTCTAGTGTTTATTTTATATATTGTTAAGGCCTTTATGGACAGAAGGCTAAAAAAAAAAAAAAATCACTCTAGCAAGGTTATTGAGGTTAGTGCAGACAATGCAGACTTCATGAGATGGAGCTGAACTTTTTCTATTTAACTCATCCTATGTAGCCCACACTGAAGTCAGCACTTTTCAGCTTGTATTTTTATAATTCAAAGATGCCTTTAGTTTATTGCCCCTAGAACTAAGTGCTCAGTACTTCATACACAGGGACAGATGCTACTACATCCTCCACTGTGTGTCCTTCACTTGGAAAAAATTCATTAGTAATTGCCAGTTGTAACACAAAGGATGAAATGCGTCTGGAATAACCACACCCCATTTCATTTCCAGAGAGAACCACGTGAAAGCCAGGATCACTCCTAGCTTCCTTTAGGCAGGAAGATTCCATTTAAAACAAGGTAATCATGGAAAGAACACCTGCTCTTACTCCATAGGAAAACCTACACAATCAAGATGACATTTGCAACAAATTGTCCCCATGAGATTACTGAATTAATCAACCTTTATGCTGCAGTTTAACCTTAATTTCTCTGACTGTGCACCAGCTTCCAGACCTGTCAGTCTAGCACATGCCATCACACCTTCAGAAGGCACAAAATGACATTTTCTTTTCAAATGTCATCATATGTCCAGAGCTCCATGAAGAAAGGGTATCAGGCTTTGATCTGAGAAGATGGAACCCCTGTTCAGGCAGTAAAGAACAATATAAAAATCAATCAGGCTCCAGAGAATGCTTATGTTGAAAAATAAGCAGGTTTTACTGTACACCAGCAATCAGAAGCCAACAGTTTCAATAGTGGTTTATTTATGGAAGGCTCAGAAATCTCCTGTTTAACAAAGAACTTGGATTTATTAAGTGTAAATAACAAAAAAGCCTCAGTGGCAAACTAAGCCTTGTTAACTATCAAACCAACTTCTCCACAGTGCTATCTATGTACCAATGAGAGTGTGGCAGAGGCTGTGGACTAAGAGTTAATCCTTCATATAGTAGAAATGCCAACACACATACCTCTCAGATTTCCCTCACCAATACAGTAAATTTCAGTACTTCTGCTTAAAAGGAGGGAAAAAAAAGTCCTAAATGCTGCTGGCTTCAAACAGAGCTTGTCACTGTCTAGAGAGCTGCTCTGTTTGCCAGCACATCTCATTTTTGATGCGAGTACTAAGCCTGCAGAAACAGTCTTTCTCTGGTTGAAACACTGAGTGGCGGGGGGAAACTCTAGGAGAGGAATAAAATCACCTTATATCTCACCTATTTTTCTTGCATTTTAAAGTAAACCTCCCAAGGCCAAGCTAAGCTAATTATTTTCAAACCCTGAATTTGCAAATAAATATAAGGGGTTTTTTATGAATGTTATTGTGACAAGGAAAAATTAAATTAAATACAAATTCTACATTTTAGCAGAAACATTGTCTGTCTTCTGCTAAAGTAAAATCTAGCTTTCCTCAGATTAAAGTTCGATAGTGCTATTAGGGTTTTCTCCTGACACATATGCTGAAGAAGAAAAGAAAGGAAGAATATTTTCTGAGAAATTCCACCTTCAGAATTCTTATTCTTCTTCTGTTCTGACTCTTCTTAAGAAAAAAATATGTCTTCTGCAGAGGAGAGACCTGTATTTATGACAAAAATTCCAAGCATTCCCATTTTGTAAATTTAACAGCAGCTGTAAGAGCCACCTTTACAAACAGCTAGATGCCAGTATGCCTAATAATTCACAGAATCACAATATATTCTGAGTTGGAAGGGACCCACAAGGATCAACAAGTCCAACTCTGAAACAGCACCACTGCCTCCCTGGCAGGAATCGAACCCCTGGTCTTCCCACGTGAGAGGCGGGGACACTCACCACTGTACTAAAGTGGAATTCCTTGGGCCTTCACAGACAAAATTTCCCAGGCAAATCACTCCCTGCAAGAGGAGTCCTCTGACAGCCACAAGGAACTCTCCCTATTCCCTGTACCCAGCAGGCAGCTGCGGGTGCATCCCATTGCCCGGAGGGTGGGATGAAGCCACTTGTTGCTAGGGAAGTAGAAAACCCGTCTTTTAGCGATGAGACTCCCTATGTGTAGTTGACATGAGCAAGTAAAGCTCTCCATTACTCAGAGAAAGGTTGACATCATCAGGAACTGGCAGAGAGCAAAGCAGTTCCTGGGCATTGCAAAGGATAAAAGACAGCGTGAAGAAGAAAAGAAAGAAGAAAGCACAGGGACTACAGTAAGGATGAGCTTCATAGCAGAAAAAGGCAAGCGGGAAGGGAAGAAGAAAAAAAGAGAACAATAACATTTGGTTTCTTTAACAAAGAATTACTGTTTATAAAAGAAAAAAAAGTTGTAGGTCATCGGTCAAACTTGAAGATGTCAGTCACTTAAATGTTATTTTACTTGTTATGATGAAAGAAACTACTCTAGGAGGTATGGGTTTCTGACTCCTTTTGTAGCTTGTGACTTAGATTCAGATAAGGAAATTTACAATATCACTAAGATTTTAACAAACTTAAGAGAAATAAAAAGCCATTTAGGTAATGACTAAAATGACTGTATGTGGTACCACAGTTCCATATGAAAAATCTAGTATTTTGTAGAAAGATTCAATACTTTCAGATTTATAATAATAAAATCTATGAGAGAAACAAATGAAACATCTGTCCATAGTCCAATACAATTGACCTGTGGATAAAGGGCACATTTAGTCATGTGGATGCCTGAATTGAACTGAGAGATGGTTGATATCACTAGACCTTAGTTAAACTGTAAATGTGTTTTACTATCTTTGTTTCAAACTTCAATTTCCACTTAGAAGAAAAATAAATCAGAATTGTTTCAGTAAAATGCGAAGAGTGTAGGAGGATGCTTGAAAACATCAGAGAACCTGTCTTTGTCATATACACTGCAATTAGCTTCTTCCACAAGTGTAAACAGAGTGCTACCTCCAAGAAAACACATGCCTGTTTTGTACAGGTACTGTGTCTCAAAGTCTGTTCCCATCTATAGCAATCACCACCTTTGTGGTACAATGAGATGAAACTACAGGGAAAAAAAATCTGAACTGTTAGTATTCTACTTCATAATATCTAATTTTTTTGTCTTTCTAGAAAAGCAAGCTTTTGCTGTCTCTAAACCACTCATTTAATCCTCCCACACACATACTCTTTTTCTGCTTTCTGAAAGTATTCACTTCCTCATGCTGAGTCCGTATCATCTTATGGAGTGACACAGCTACATCTCACCCAGCTTCAGGTTCTTCATGAATATTAAAACAAAAGAGATCGTGGGAAGGAAAGCAGAATATTGGAAAGGACATTTGAGGAAATCCTCTTAAGAATTACTGAAAATATCTCATAATAATGAGAGGAAAACTAGGTCACATCTTTCCCATTTCTTATTCCTCATCTCAAATAAAATATTTATTTTAAATAGTTTAATAAAGGAAACAGAGAAAAGAACCAAGAAAAATCTTTAATTTCTTAGGAAATATTCTGAGGATTTTGTCTTAAGGCAGAGGAAGGAGCTAGGATGAAGGAGAGAATGGATATCTGAAGAAGAGGAAAATATTTTGGAAGACAGATCATTTTACTTACATTCTACCACATAAGGGATTTTGTTAACTTCATGAAGTCCAGGTAGAGACACTGAGGCATGACTTTAATAAACTAAAAAAATAAAAACCCAAAGGGAAAAAACGCATATACCTCCCTTTCCCCTAACAAACACAACCACCCCTACCTCCCGCACCAAACCCAAAACCCCTCAAAACACCAAATGACATAAGTAGAGGCATACTGCCTTGTACCTATTACAGTGGTTTTAGCAGTAATGTGTCCAGAGAGGCTTACTCCTGAAATGTTTTGTCTTGTTTGAAATATCTGCAGGGATATAAAGACATTTAGTCCTGCTTTCATTATGTCATTTTCCTCCCATCCTTCTTTCAGACTATTTGCCATATGTCAGCCTCCACAGTTTTACCAAACCCTGAAGGAAGACTGAGCTCCACAGAGTCATTTTGAGCCATAGAACAAATGACCGTGATTTGGGATTTATCATTATTGTCTTTATTGTTTATATTAGAGCAAAATGTAGAGACATCAACTGGAATCAGAATCTCTCTGTAAGATCGTCAAGGAGATGGAACTTCCCTGGATAATAATTAAACAAGACAGAAGTAGTAAAGTGGAGAAAGAGATCACATAAGAACTCTCAGTGGTAAGCTGGGGGAAGAAGCAGGCCAATGTCATCTCCACTAAAATTAAAAAACAAAGAAACCTTGATTTCATAATGCTGCAGCTTTATCTTTTGGTGATGAACAAAATGAACAAAATAATCTACATCTTTTTGCAGGAAGGTGCACAAACATAACTCACCATGTAATCTTCCATTGAAATGAATTTCACATTTCACATCCTGCCCCTCAGAATTCCTCCTATTCTTTCCTCTCTTCCTATTCTTTTCCTGGTTATCTGTAGTCCTTGCAAGAAATGGAACCTGTAGGTTCATATTTGGCTAAGGAATGCAGTGAAGGTATTACTGTAATCACAGCTGATCACTGACAAAGGTGAAATTATCTTCAGGTACATTTTTAGTCTCTGGGAGAATATATTTTCCACATTCGTATGACAACATCTCCAGAGAATCTGTGGTTTACACAAGGCCAGTTATAAAAACTTTATTATGAAGAATCTCAGTAAATCTTTAATTTTGTGCGTCATACGGGTGACAAGTAATGTTGTCTTTTTTGATGGTATGAAATCAGATCACTCCTTAGAGTATGGAAATTTTAAGCACAGTGTGATTTTCCTTTCTGTGCAGGCAAGCAGTATTAATTTTATCAGTTTTACTCAAAATACCAGGAGTATAGCAGTCCTTTAAATAATCAGATACCTTTGTCTTTTTATTTCTTTTTATATTAAGGTCCTGATTACCCTTTCTTTAATGTCTTTGATCTTTGCTAGATCAAGCAATGCAAAGGGGGAAACCTAAAGCAAAACTAACCAAACATATCACAGACCTTTAAATTTAATTCAGAATAATTGCTACAAAAATTGATCTGTGTGAACAAAACAAAATTTGTGCATAAATTAAAACCTCAGGTTACCTTGTTTATTGCTGTCAATTGAGAGTCTGGATACAAAAAGTGGATGATTAGGAAAGGTGTAGAAGTCCCCAAACTTACATTGTTTTTCATAGGATTTTTTTTTTATAAAACTGTAGGGAATAACCACCATTGTATTGGCACAAAAAAAAATTCAAACTCCTTTTGTGACATTCTGTGAATATAGTGGCAATAAAAATATATTCACGTGAATCCAATCAGCACCCAAAATACAGCAATTTTCTCAGACTTGGCTCTTTCTATCTTCTTTACAATACTTTTTGTATTTCAGCTCTTTAGACTGTACGCTCCTCCTACTACAAATTTATGTCTGCAGACATGAAAGCTATAAACTTCTTCCTTTCTTTAAGGAGAACTTATTTTCCTTATATCTGACAGAACACTTGAGGTTCACAGCTTGAATGGAAGAGTAACTGTCCTGCAGGCACCATAGAATCCATCCCCATTTTTTTTCTCCTATTTGAAACACCTGCCATACCAAAAGGGAGAAAAGACAATGACAAATTGCTTAAACACCAAATCCTGTGAACCACCATATCAGCGACTGAGCATTACTGAGCAAAACGAGTGAGAGGAGAGTGTTTTCTGTAAACAGCACTGATGCTCCTTAGAGAGAAAACTGCTTAGCCCTGCCACAGCAGTCAAACACCTGGCTGACCAAGGACCAAACTGGGGACCCTCAGAAGAGGCAAAATCCTCTTGCTGTTTTACATGCTGGACTGCCTCTGGAGGCTTTGAGTGGTGGCTTAAAGACTTAGACATGTGATTGAACACCTATGTAGTAGGTAAAATGGTGCACTGGTTTGGGCTGGGACAGGGTTAATTCCCTTCACAGTAGCTTGTGTATTGGATTTGGGGTTAACACCATTTTGATAACACAGGGATGTTTTAGTTATTGCTTACACAGCAACAAGGCTTTCTTTTTCTGTTTCTCACACCATCCTGTCAAGGAGTGGGCTGGGGGGGAAGCGGGGGGACAAAAACGGTCATGAGAGGACACAGCCAGGACAGCTGACCTCAGGGATTTCCCAGGTCAGATGGGTTATGCTTAGCAATAAAAGCTGAGGGAAGAAGGAGAAAGGGAGTTCAGAAGTTCAGAGTTCTGGCATTTGTGTTCCCAAGGCACCATTATGTGTGATAGAGCCCTGTTCTCCTAAGAATGGCTGAATACCTGCCAGCCTGTCGGAAATGGTGAATGAATTCTCAGTTTTCCTTGGCTTGTGTGCATTGCTTTTGCTTTACCTATTAAACTGTGTTTGTCTCAATACATGAGTTTTCTCCCTTTTAACCTTACAATTTCATATCCCAACCCACTGGGGAGAAGTGAGTTCTCTGAGGGAGCTGAGCTACCCTCCAGGGGTAAATCATGACATGTGCTGTAGCCAAGTACTCAACCAAGTGCACCACAGAATCACAGAATATTCTGAGTTGGACGGGACCCAGAACGATCATTGAGTCCAACTCTTAAACAGCCCCGCTGCCTCCCTGGCAGGAATCGAACCCCCAGTCTCCTGCCTGAGAGGTGGGGACACTCACCACTGTACTAAAGTGGATTTCACCAGTCAGTGGATTCAGAGAAAGCTGCAGTTACCCACCCTGTGGGACTTGGCAGGCAAGCTGCCAGACCATATCAACACCTCCAGCTCAGGTCAGATGAGTTTACAAATATTCTGGAAACCACAGCCGAAAAAAAGCTTTGCTTACCTCAAAGGAGGTGCTAAGATCACAATGAATAATATTCATGAGGCTGAGCTGGCATAGAACAAAATATAGCACCAGTGAACCACAAAAGAGTATGAATGACAAATTCATTGGTAGTGAGCTATTCTGAAATAAGATACTTGCCTGTAGAGAAAGGTCACACCTTTAGAAACCTCTCAATTTCTTCAGCCAACCAGTCAGAGTCACCAGGTAAATAATGAGGATTAACTCCTCAATGTTGTTCCTGAGGGCATAACATCTCCCATCACCTCAGAGGGAAAACAAAAGACTTGGAATACAAAATTCATAGGGGTACCTCATGACCCAGGAATTGAGAACCCTTGGAAAGCAGCATGCTCTCCTACTCAATCACCATAATAACAAGTAGTGTTCTTGTAGGAATTCGGGAGCATAAACTGATAGTAAATATTGTTTGGGATGAATAATTCACCCAGCTCTAATTAAGAGTATGGGGCTCTGGAATATTACTGACGAACAGGAAAATGAAAAAGAAAATAATATCTGGTATATTTAGTGCTAACCCCTAAATTAATAAAACCAATATAGGTACTTTCCCATCTATCTATTTATGAGTTCTACACTGTACTTTAGACACATGGAACGGGAAGACTATCTAATAATAAAATGCACTGGGTATAGGATATTCAGACACTTTCTGGGAAGGTCATCTGTTTTCCCTGAGGCCTGAACCCCCATCTCTAAGAGAATTACCTGTCTCCCTGACTAAGAATTTTTTCATTAAAGAATGAGGAAAATTCGAAAAAAGGATTCTACCAGCAAAAGCAAGCACCAAGAAATGTTGTTAAACCCACAGTAAGTAAAGACTAATTAAATGGTTAAAATAAACAGAAAGCATCACTAAGGTGAGTCATTATAAATCACAGGATTTTAAAGCATTTTTCCCTTTTTCCCCCTGAAGTATGTTATCCTTTCATGTTTAAAAACTGTGAAAAAAACTATTAATAAAATCTCTACCAGTGTTGCTTTTCTCCTTTCTACTTTGGTGGCTTCTGTGGATAGATTAGCGGAGAGCGATGATTTTGCATGCTGCTAAGAATCATTGTACCATCATAAGTTATAGTTTGAATTCTAAGATGGACAACGTCACAAAAAGAACATGGAAAAATACTCTTTATACTCTACCTTTTTCCTTAGTATTGATAACGTTTTTCTACAAATAATATTACTATTTTTTTTTAATAATTTTTTGAAATAAATTTTAATATCACAGGAACAGAAGGAACTCCTGCATTCTGCTCATGGACAAGAATTCTGTATTGATCTAAATCTAACAGTGACTCTGAACTGCAGATAGCAGCAGTGTGAAGTGTCACAGATGAAATCTTAGCTTGGATGAAGCTTGACAATAAAATTTTTCATTGTAGTTATGGTTATTAACATCATATTTGTATTAGCCTATTAAAATCCTACATGTATGGGACTGTGAACAAACAATCCTCACTATACTGCAAAGCCAGAGTAATTATAGCTATTAAATGGTATCTCATAGAAGAGATCTAGTTATACAGCTGAAGTCATAGAATAAAAAAAAAAAGGGGGGACGTGAGTCAGGGTGTGTTTAA
>WEKX01021770.1:6328-22594 GCA_013390025.1 Pitta sordida
ATACACTATGCTAGGGCAGGGGCAGAGGCTGGCGTTTGCATGGAAGTGCCATGAGCAGTTCCTAGATTCAATCCCACATTTTCTTAGAGCAAACTCTTACACGTGAAAGTAGCAAACATATCTCTCCAACCTAACTCAGACATCAATGCCAGAAAAGTTACAACAGCATGATCTCAAATCTCATTTCAGGTCTATATTGGAAATGCTCAAGGGAAAAAAAGGTTTGAGCAAGCCTGCAAAAAAAAGTTTAGAAAATTAATTTCTGCTTTACATGTTGCCCTCAAAGACAGCAAAAGATACTAACCAGGCTGAAGCAGCCTTTTTTAAAAGAGCTTACTCTGAAATACAACTGTAATTTTCAGGCACATAAGCATTGAAGACAAACTTCAATAATGCAACACAGAATTCCCCCCTCTTCTGCCTAACCTGATAAATTTAGGTAGTCACTCCTCTTTCTCTATAAACAAAATCAACCATAACTCACAAGATACAAGCAAATTTGTCTGTTTAATTTTAAAAAATACTTGTTTAGTGTTTTATTTCTATTTTATTAACACTTTCAAAGAGTAGAAAAAGAACCCAACTACATATATTTTAAGACCTTAAATTTAAGATATTTGCCATAATCCATTAGTTTGCACACAAACCAAAACCAGAAAAAACTACAATTGTTCTACATACCAACAAGCCTTATTACATTCAGTGTAGTGTTTGTTAGAATAGGTGCATTCACTTTATTGAGGTTATAATCTGATCTCTTTCTGCTCCTCAGAGTTTCTCGAGAAACACTACAAAAAACAAAATAAAATATATCAATTGTGACAATATACAAGGACATAAAAATGAAATTTAGTAGAAAATAAATTATTCCTCCTTTCTTCTTTCACATGATGTATCTTCCAGTGCANCAACTTTATATCACAAACCTATGAACAGTGACTGGGTTTTGTTCCAATGAATGAATTTTTAATTATATCACCATCACTTCTTTGAACTTAAGTTCACGTGATGCATTTTATAGAATCATGCTAACAATATTTTATCATAAGGATTATTTCGTTAAAAAATCTACTACACTGCTTTGACCTATGTGATGGCATTCTATTTCTCCTGCAATCCCTGGATAAAAATAATGTTAGCCTGCTTCATAAAGTCTGAATGGATATCTAAGTGATACAGTGTACTAGATAGAAATTAGTATTTCAGACCCTTTTAAAGGCTGGAGTTGGCTTTTGCTTATATGAGCACATATATAAAAATATATTTTATCTGTTCGTCAAAATAGCACATTTATATATGTGTGCACACATATTCTTAAAGAAAAGGATAATCTAAAATTCTAAAGGACTGTCTTAAAGCTACGGAAAAATCTATTTTTTTTCTCTTAATTTGTAGAAGTTTACTGATCCACAAAAGGAGAGGCCCAAATTTCAAGCCATTTGTCTGGAAAGGCTGATTTTGACACAACAGAAATTATACATGTGCACAAGAGCTGCTGCAGAAGAACCTTCAGTTAGCACCTTGTCCTTGCTAATTAAGTTTTCTAAATCCTTCTTCAGAGAGCCTTTGCCCTCTTTCAAGATGCTGTTTTCTGCAGTTTCTCTTTGCAATAATGAGCAGTTCAACATTCCTCTCTATTCTGGAGATCTAAGTGCTAAACTCTTCTAACTGTGCAGGCAGCATAAAGATTACTTGATTATTATTCCACTGTTGTAGATTATAGAAAGTGAACTAATTAGAGTATTGAGATGAAAAGCATGTAAATTAGACCAAGGACTCACACAGCCTACTTACCTTTTTATCGGAGCATCTCCTGTCTGCTCATCCACATAATCTCTTTTCAACTCTTCAGGAACATCACTGTCACTATCATACTCTTGATATGCGCTTTTTTCTTGTTCATCTGATTCATACTGTTAAAAAAAAAAAAAAAAACAAAAAACATAATAAGAAGCTGACTACCAGCTTTTTTCTTATAATATTATCACTCATTTAACATGACACTTCGGTCACTTCTTGGCTTTTACCTTGATCAGGATCCAAAAAACTTCGTTGGTTGAAAGGCTACTGCGAGTGTTCATTAAAAATGCAGCAGGCAAATCATACAAAGCCATTTTTAAGTGCGTTTCTATTTTCAGATGCTGATTGAGCAAATATTTGCATCATCCCATTTCTCCCAGCTACTGGTAATTTTTTTTTTGCTTTTTAGTTGCCGTATCAAGAACCCACATATCTGAGATTTTATTATTTGCTTTGTAATATTAAAAAACAGTCATAAAACCTCAAAATTCATCCATATAGTGGCAATAAAAAAACCCCGTCACCACACAACCCTTAATTATTATTGCAAGAAGGACTAAACTTCTTTCACAAACATATTTATTTATATTGTACACATTTATTTAGAAAAAAACCAACAACTTGCAGTTGTTTGCAAAATTGGTTTTAGTACACTCCAGAAGACATTTCTACTATAGTCTTTCAACCACTTAACGTGTTAGAGGCCAATGCGATTTTGACTAAGCACAAATACCTCAATAAAATGATGCAGCTGAGGTCACTTGGCCTGCTCATCCTAGAGAAGAGGAGAATGAGGGGAAACCTCACTGCAGTTACAACTTCTTCATGAGGGGAAGAGGAGGTGTAGGCACTGATCTCTTCTCTGTATTGACCAGAGACAGGATGGCCTGAAGTTGTGTCAAGGGAGGTTTAGGTTGGATATTAGAAAAAAAGTTCTTCCCCAGAAGATGGCTGGGCACTGGAACAGGCTCCTGGAGAACTGATCACAGCACCAAGACCGAGAGAGTTTAAGAAGCATTTGGATGATACTCTCAGACACATGGTGTGACTCTTGGGGATGGTCCTGTGTAGGACTAGAGTTGGACTGGATGATCCTTGTGGGTCCCTTTCCAAATCAGCATTTTCTGTGATTCCATGAAATTCTACTACAACAATGTCAGTACGTATTTCTCACGGATCTATTACCATGTAATCGTTTTCTTACTAACCTTTCTATACTGTATGCTGTTCTATGTACATCAACACAAAGGCAAATAACTTTGCATATATCTGTATGGTCTATCCATGCAAACTTAGCATGGGCATGGAACAACCAAAAATTGCACAAGATGCAAGGAACAGGATTCTGCAATCCAAATGCTTATACCTTTCCTCACAGAGGAGAACAAAAACTCTATTAGGTGTGTTGGTTCTTGATCTTGTTTTGACACATACATCATTCCTTATTGCCTGATATTTGAAATATTGATGTAATTATCAATGAAACAAATCTTTAATAGAAGAAAGTCTCACGCACCATTTGCTTCATTTGTCACAAATTATTCCAGAATAACCATAAAAAAATGTGATTGCATAAATAAATTAATCATCTCTATCTGCTTCAACATATGCCTTCTTATCCGTTTGATGGTAATTGCACCTTTTGAAAACTAAGAAACTGAAGCAGGTACAGACAACTACTGCCTCCAAACTCTCATCCACATTTTTATTTTTTTGAAAATGTTTCACTCTGTTCAATTGTTGAATTGCATTTCAGAGGGTACTTGGGAATTATATTCAACTCAAGGATGCAAGGTAGCCTAAGAGGTAATGTCTGGAAAAAAATAAGCAACCCTGGCTACAGTATATAGAATACAGTTTAGCACTTTTATGCTAGACATGTATTATTATTACTAGAGTATGAGTTTTGTGGCTAAATACTAGCCACAAATACAGATAATAAATGCTTTTTATAAATATGAAGTCACACATACATGTTAAAAGTGGACAATTAGGATTTTTTTTTAACATTTGTAATTTGAAAGCTTTTGAAAGCTTTTTTCACTTCAATTAAAAGCAGTATTTAACATCAATTTCTTTTTCAGGTATTCTAGGTTATTCTCTAGCATGCATGCTTCAGGTACTTCAGGTACTTCATAAATAAACCAAAAGGTTTTTTCATAAGGTGAATTTCTTAAGCCAGAAAAGATTAAATAAGAACAAATACTTGATGCTCTGTGATACAATCCTTTGTCCTGAACACCTACATAGCCATCACAACGTTAACCACATCCATCCTTCATGCTCCAGAATGCACCAAATACTTTTCCTTAACATCTACACTGCTTTGCAGCCACTTCATCCACACAGTCCATAGTGACATGTATGACAGGTAGTATAATCCCAGGATCCTTCAGAAATGGCAAGGTTTTAAAGGATAAGACCACTCTCTAGAGGGGGTAAACCAGTCTCTCCATCATGCTAAACACCAGGAAATATGTTTTTGCAGTCATGC
The DNA here is from genome assembly GCA_013390025.1 of Pitta sordida. NCBI lineage: Eukaryota > Metazoa > Chordata > Aves > Passeriformes > Pittidae > Pitta > Pitta sordida. The sequence goes on from WEKX01021770.1 coordinate 10,623, forward strand.
ATGGCTGTTCCCAGCCCTAGCCCCAAGTTGCTGAGACTTTTAAAGCCTAGCACCATGAAAGCACTATACAGTAACACCTTGCTATTTTGCACTTCAAATTTCTCAATCTCACTCCTTCACAGGTTTTCTCCTAGGATACATCTGCAGTGACACTCTTGCCCCCCTGGCGTGGCAGCGCGGGGCAGGGAATGCTGTCTGGCGCTCCTGCCATGGCTGCTGGAGGCAGGCAAGGTGCCTGGAGTGCTCTTGCCCTGGGACTGGCAGGCATCAGGCCAGGGCTGAGGGGGTGGGGCGGCAGGTGGGCGGCATTTATATATGTATAAATCCTATTTCGCAGTTTTCACATTTTGCAAGGGGGTCTCAGAACCAAATCTCCGTGATATTCAAGGTATTACTGTATTATAAAAGCAAGAATCCCACAGTACAAATAAATTCAAAGCAAAAACAGCTCACGTGAAAAAAAGGATGCAGTATGAGACACATTCTATAAATTAATGTTTGCATCATTAATATTTAGGGTCAAAACTTCTGCCTCATGAACATTTTAGACAAAGGAAAACTGTAATGAAAGTAGCTCGTTTATTTAAAAAATGAGCTGAGTTCAGCCTTGAGTAAAGACAAAAAGAACCACAGTTTAACTAACTTGACTGGAACATTAGCATGGAGAATTATCACCACTTATTATGCATTCATATATAATAAATGACATGCTGATTCAATTAAAATCCAGAGACAGTAAAATGATAAATTGAGTACAAACTGCTTACTATAATTCATATTGATATATTAATCTGACAGTTGACATTAATTAACTGTCTTAACATCTTAGAATAAAAGGATTTTGAGATTTATTTTTTTTTAACATGGAAAAATATTGTCTCCTCAATCTAATGCTATTAATGATCCGAAAAAGTTATTTACTGAGCTAAACGCATCTGTATTTTAAAGTACACAGTAACTTACAATCTTTAAATAATGAACTCAACCTGAAGAAACCTTATAAATATATTTTGAATATGCATAGTCTGCAATAAAATTTTAAAGTGCTAAAATTAATTCAGATACCTTGTAGCAATAATCAAGGCTTGTGGGCCCAAAGAAACCCACAAGCAGCAGCAAGATTCATCATAGTTGAAGAGTGTTATAGTACTGCAAGTTAATTGTAACACAAGAAAGGCATTTTAATAAGCTACAAAAAAGGGACATAAAGCATCTCACTGAAGCTCAAGATACAGAGTTGAGGTGATTGGGTTCAGAGGCTCATTTTTAATTGTCCAGAACTGCAACAACTAAGCAGTTACAAAGACTTTAAAATTGCTTACCATACTACACATCATTTGACAAGTAAATTAATTATGTCCTTGTTTGTTTCTTGAAATATTTGGAAAGATGTCTGCAACCTTTTTCTGAAATAATTTCAATTTTAAGTCCTAAAATACACCTTCATCTTGACCGGTCAGCTAAGAAACTGAAACATAAGACCCCTGTAGAAGTTTTATCCCACATTACCTAAGCAAGTTATTTGTCTTTCTAAGTAAAGGTGTAAAATAGGTGTAACTTCTGGGGGTTTTTTAATAGGAGTTCTTTCTCTGTGACAGCACTTGGGGAAAACACAGTTGTGAGAAACTGACTGTTAAAGGTTAAAGGTTAAAGGTTCAAACAAGTGGCCATTTTCAAAAGGAGAATGGAACTTTGCTGATGCCAAGTTTGTACCCCACAACCGAAGGGGAGGAGAATAGGTTTTGGGTGGGTCATGGCAAAACCTCTGATCTACGTAAGACAGAGAGGACGTGAACCAAACACCAGCAGATGACCATAACAAACCCACTTTTATTTAGCAACAAGACGGTTTGTGAGCCAGGTAAAGGAAAAGGCCAGTAGGAAGCAGATCCTGCGAGATGGGGTAATGCTTTTTATCATGCCAACATCCTCCCTACAAGGAGGTATCACATAAGCCTGAAGGTGTTCATCCCTTCTGATAAGGCATAACTGGCTCAATTATGGAGGGTCAAACAGTCGTCATGTGATTTAGAAGGAGCCATTAACCATCAAAGTCCCCCAAAGTGTCCCCAGACTCATTTCTGGGGCATTCCACAAGGGGACTGCACACAATCCCAGTTGAGTCAAACACTGTAAAACTGCCCCCTAGGGAAGGTACCTGGGCATTCCCCCCTGAACCTGAATGTACATTAACCCACTGAACCTGGGTTTTGTTTGGGTTTTGCCTTCCTCCACCCTCAATGGATCAAGACTGTAACCATCACCTCAACCAACAGACACTAAAATTGTAACAATCAAGTCTTGTTCCTGGCTCCTCTCTACTACCTGCTCTTATTCTTTCTCTCTCTTTCTTTCTTTTTCTTATGCAGTTATCCCTTGCTACTTCACGGCTCACCTTTCATAGGTTCAATACATGGCAGGGTTCTTTCCCACGTCTTTTCTGTCTTTACCATATTTACCATCCTTACCACTACTTCATGGACTTTGCCACTACATTTAAGATTTTAAAAGAATTTACAATATGCATGACTGAACATCTAACCTATATTTCAAAAGAAAAATACATAATAAATAATATTGTTGGTATTTAACTTTTTCCATACAGAACATTCTGTCCCTCTGGAGTCAAAGAGATGTCAAAATTCATCGGAATTCTTCACCAGACACAAAATCAGATTTTATCAATTTAAAACACATTAAGGTTTCACTAATAAAGAACACTAAATTGGCACACAGCTTTGAAAAAGAGGACAGTGCAGCCAGCCTTGTAAGTCCCTGATAATATGGAAGCCTACCAAATGGGACACCACTCCAAATTAAAGACAGGGAAACCATAACCTGGACTTTGCTACACATGTGACACATCAGCCTATTGCCAATTCACAATCGCAACTCCCTCTAGCCTATTTCCTCAAATGCAGAGCCTGTCACTGCAGAACTACTGAGGCAGGACTCTCAGCCCAAGCAGAGCAGGCATACAGCATCCTTACAGAGACAAATTCAGAATTTTAAAAAACAAATTGTTTTCACACAGAATGATTAGATGGCCAAATTAATTCCTTCCTGTGGTAATAAGGCAACAAAGATAAGAGCAAATTTTCAGGGTAACATTTCTCCATTACAATAAATAAGGTGAGTTTGGAGTAGAGTTTACTTTTTTTGGCTTTTTCTCAAGTGAATTCTGGAACAAACAGAGGAAAACCATCCCACACATTTACATTTTATGCAAGTTACAAAGATTGTCAGTAAAATCTGCAGGACCATTACCTTTCCAGAGTCCACAGTGTCTGTGCTAACTGCCACCAGAAGTGGGATTCTGTAAGAGCTTCTAAGCTCTATTACTTCTACACAAAGGCTTATCTTTGGAGAAAAGAGGAAAAATACAGACTGAAGTCAGAAGAGGGTACAAGGAGCTACTGGAGAGGGTCCAGTGGAGGGCCACAAAGATGATCAGAAGTCTCTTATGAGAAGACTAACAGAGGATCTCACTAACATATATAAATATCTCAAAGGTGGATGTCAAGTGGTTGGTGCCAGACTGCTTTCAGTGGTGCCCAGTGACAGGACAAGGAGTAATGGACATATACCAAAACTTGAGAAGTTTTACCTTAATATGAAGAACTCCTTCACACTGAGGGTGGCAGAGCACTGAAGAGGCTATCCAGGAAAGTCGTGGAGTCTCCCTCTCTGGAGACATTCAAAACCCACATGTTCCTGTGTCATCTGCTCTAGGTGATCCTGCTTTAGCAGGGGGGGTTGGACTAGATCTCCACAGGTCCCTTCCAACTCTAACAACTCAGTGACTATGTATTACTGATAGAAATCCGCTTGGCAGCAGTGTGGCACTTCATGCTGGAAAAAGCCACCAGAACAGTTGTTACCTAATTTTTTCTTCAAATGATTTCATGCTTGTAAGAAGCAAAAACTTGCTGCAGAGGAAGACAATGCCTTTTAAGTTTTAGTTCGAGCTAGGAGAAATAGATTCAGAAGGGTAAAATGTTAAAAACTGAAAGAATGAAGTTGCTCCTTCCTAACTTAAATCCACTTTAGTACAGTGGGAAATCCACTTTAGTACAGTGGTGAGTGTCCCCGCCTGCCACGCGGGAGACCAGGGTTCGATTCCCGCCAGGTAGACAGTGGTGTGGTTTAAGAGTTGGACTCGATGATCCTTGTGGGTCCCTTCCAACTCACAATAATCTGTGAAATCTGTGAACTTGTGTGCAAAGTTTTCATATCTCATACAAGTGTGGAGATAAAAATAACATACCCATAGTCAGAAATTAAGACAATTCTAGCCTTCTACAAGGGTAAGTATTTTGCTTACAAAGTCATTACACAAAAAATATGAGAACAATGTAGGCACTCATTTCACTCATTTGCTATCAGCAACCTGAAAAGTATCAGGAAAAAATCATGTTCCAGCAATTATTCTTTCTTCTTCTAGAGATCTTATCCAGTTTCAGTAGCTCCAGTTAATATCATCTTTGGAAAATAATCTCAGACTTTCTTAATAATTCTACATGCAAGTGGTGGCAAAAAATACCCTGCAATATTTGAGATGTTATTTCTGCACTCAGTGCAGGTCATGATGGATCTAGATATTTGTTACAGAGACAAACCTTTGGAAAAAGCTCTTTCATGGGAAAAGAAAAACAAAGCCAAAGTTAATTTCCTAGTCTTTTTTCTCCAGAAAAATCTTGTTCAAAGAAAAACTACTCACAAACATTTACAAAAGTCTGAAATGAACTCTTCAGTAGAGGGAAGTTTCATTTGGAAAATCCCAAAAGTATCAATGGTATCATCATTAATCCTTGTTTAACTAAAGACCATTTTAGCAAATCTCGACCAAAAGGCTGCCCAGATTCCCCGAACAATTTGTTTCAGAGTGGATTTCTACAAAGTACCATGGAATTCTGCAATTTCCAGCATGCCCTGTTGCATATTATTCTTTGCTTAACACGCTTATTTGGTCTCTACATGTAAGACAAACAGTGACAACCATGCAACACTTCTCAGTTCCTGCCTTTTTGAAAAGGCAGGACATATATTCTGCTGTATTACTTGACAGGAAAAGAACTACCATCAGAAAACTGACCCTCCAGCAGCTTCTTTTAAGCACAATGCAACAATATTTCATGCCAATCAACTGTATTTTCTTTTCAAGTGACATGGTAGGAGAGAGATTGCAGCACTGCCCACGGAAGGAAAGATGCAGCAGCATCCCCCTCAGGCCAGTGAGATACAGACCATGCTGCTTTGCAACTCAAGTTCCACAGGGAAAGAAAGAAAGATGAAGCTGAAAACCAGAAAGCTATTTGTGTGATGGCTGGACTAACTAACCTTAACCAAAACGCAACCTTATCACAGAACAAAAGCCCAAGAAAACATTATTCATCAAAGTGATAAACAAGAGCTAAAGCTTTAACAAAAACATGCTAATGTAGCATTTAAGAGAATGGTATAAAGTTTTACATTAAAACATATTTGACCACTGCTAGATTTTGACAGACTTCTGAAAAGATCCTGAATAGTTATTGTTCAGTTTTATAGTAAAATCCACCCTAACAAGAGGTTCTGAGCATTTAAATTACAATTAAAAGTAACCTAACAAGCATCAGATTATTCAAAGAATCACAGAATATTCTGAGCTGGAAGGGACTCATAAGGATCATTAAGTCTTGCTCTTAAGTGAATGGCCCATAGAGGCATCCAAACAGGGACCTTGGCATTACTAACACCATCTTCTAACCAGCAGAGCTAGTCTGATGGACATCATCCATGGCAAATCATGCAGGTGTGGACAAATACAACAGAATAATCAGCCCACAATGATCTCAGAAAGCAAGTCCTAAAATGATAAAATCACCTTCACAAAGAAAGCTGACTTAAATCCCTGGAAAGATACTAATTTAGGTGGAACATATCTTTCTAGCCTTAAGGAACACTTGATTTCAGCAGAAAAAATAGTGATCCACTGCAAAACAAACTGAAGGTTAAACAGGATGCCTGGCTTTCTGGCACCAATAAAAGCAAAGCAACATAGTACTGCAGGCAACTGATTCTCCTACTAAGACATTTTGCCATCATTGCTACACAAAATGAATCAGCATTTACTGAAAGTACAATTTGCTTCTGTTTTCTTTTTTTGTTTTTTATAGAAACACTCCATACCCCATTGGAAGCTAACACATCTTCTGTCTCATCATCTTTGCTGTTGGCCTGGATTTCAAATGGGTTTCCTCCGTTACAGTACTGCTCAAATAACGTTACTGTTGCTGAAATTGCTGAAGCAGGCTGCTTGCTAGGTGACACAGATGGGGAACGTGACTGCTCCATGAACTTAAATTCCTATTAACAGAAAGAAAGTACAACTTTAATCAGACAGTTTCAATATTACTGTGAGTCCAATTCCATAAAAACAGAGGATAACAGCAAACTTGTGGGAGATCAACTTTTAGCCAAAGTTTGCTGCTTATTTAAACACGCTTTTCATGCTGGCTCAAGTTAACCTTGAAAGTGGCAGTCATATACTGCTCGTCTTTGTAATTTTAGCAGTTTTTACTATGACATGCAATACATCTGCATTCTGAAAGTATTCATGGTCTTAAACAATGCAAAAACTAATTGGGCTTTTTACTTCACAGAAATGAGGAGATAAGACTTAAATTCTACCCCAAAATGTAGTTTTCATTACACAAGTTATCTAACAATTTACTAAAGATTAAATTTTCTTGGGGATACCTTATTTTTAAGAAGTTCTTTTCAAAATTTTTTACTTCTCAAGCCCATTGCATGTAAAGTTTCTGATCGCTGGCTGAGTGCACAAACTTTTGTAAATACTATATGGATCAAATAGGACACGTAAGGCATCATTTTTTACTTTTTTTTTCTAAAAGCCTTATCTCAGTTGATACACCATTTTTATCTATTAAACTCTAGCTATTGATTACTTGTACAGTTAACTCTACAGAAGCTGCAAAACTATCTTTTGCTTAAGATTGCTTTGCTAAATCATTTTTGCACTTTAATTACACCTTTAATCACAGGCATCACGTTTCAATGGTCAAAACAAGTGAAATTCATTCGCCACATGCTAAAGGTCACAAAACCCACTTTAGGACAGAAGGTGAACACAGCAATTACTTGTTTTCACTTTTACTTCACCTCAGAAGAGTATTTTTTTTTTCCTTTCCAAATGAGTCAGTATGACCTATGTTCCCAGAAAATTAGTGAGTACTCATGTGACTACTTTTAGGCATTCATCTTTTTGCATCTTACTGTCAGACAAATAACTTAGAAATGGAAAACAGACACGCTCACAGTACATTAAAACATTAAAAATAAAGCTTGACATTATGTTTACAACTCTAGCATCTTCCATAAACCTCTACCTGCCTGAAACAGGTACTGTTTTAAAACAATTTGGTTCTTAGGCTTCCAATATCATGAATTAAAATTTAGGAGTTTTAGCAGGCATTAAAAACACTTGAACAGAAGTACTACTGCTTAGAACACCTGGGCTCCTAGTTGTTAAAGTAACGATACATTTGTATGTTTTCTTCATAGAACATACATGAAGCTGTAGGATACTAAAGCTTGATTTAACAGGACAAAGTTCCCATGTCTCATTCTCCAAAAACATTCTTAGTTCTTCAAGACGAGTTCTGAAATACAACAAATTATTATTCTTAATTGGGAGGAACAGTAAATCAGAAAGTAGACAATTGCTTAATTTATGTAGCAAAACCCACTTACAACCGTACAAAATTACACTTGAAAACAGATATTGAAGAAATTCTTTCAAGTGATAGACCACCCAAAGGCTGGGGCTACTAACACACCCCTGGAGAAAGACATTCTTGGAGACTATCTCCAAAATTCAGAAACAAATTCTTTTGGTCAAAACCATTACAAACTACAGAAGGACATCTATGATTATGCTGAAATACTGGGGATTTTTTCCTCTCTTTAAACTGTAGAAAGCTACAGAATATATACCAACAGTCTACTAGCAGCACAACAGCCTGTGAAAGCCTACAGAAGACAGAGACTTCTTTCAAACACACTGAAGGCAAAAAACAGCAAAGGAAAGTGAAAAGAACTAATGCTCTACAAGCACCTCAACTTGTTAGAGAACAAAAAAGTTAAATTGCTACTAATTTGTGGTTTTGTTCATTGCTTAACTTTATTGGTACCAACTGGCACTTTATTGATACCAATATAGAAAATGTAACAAGGAAGGGTAATCAAGTAATTACATCTCTGCACTGTTTCTGTGACCTTTTTAATCACTGGAAAAGACTCTATTTGGTCATAAACAGAAATAGCTTCAACAAAGAAAAAATCTCCCAACATAAGCGTAACACATTGGAAAAGACTGCAATGAGTGCTTATTGAGGTCATGCTGCTCTGTCTTTTCTTCTTAATATGTATATTGTTTTGTTTAACAAGTGGCTGTTGCTAAATTATGTACTGGGCTTCTAATTAGGCAATAAAATATTCTAGAAATACCACTACTTCAATAATGAACTACAACCACCATTACCATTAAAATTTGCTTGCCTCAATGAGATAAGCAATGTGTTGAATTACAGCTACAGTTTGCTGTGTCTATTTAAATTCATCAGTTAAATGCAAATGATTTCAAGTGCTATTTTCAGTGTATTGAGTACCCAGAGTTTGTAGATCTTCTTACAGTAAAGCCAACAGAAACAGAGATACTGTGAAAACCAGTGTTAGATTAAAATTCTTTGTGAGGGAGACTAAGCTGAAAGAACAACATTTAAAAGCAAACATTTAAAAGCCACACAGCAACAGTTTTTGTAGCATTTCAACGCTGAAATCAAGGTTCTGACAAAGTACTTGAACAAGTGCTCTTCATTTTCACCAGCATGTATCTAGAAAGGGGCATACATGGAAGACCTGATGCCTTCATTCTTTGAAAAGCTTTAGTGATCAGACAGACCTTATTACAAGTGTATCAGTACAAAAAGTAAATTGCATTCGGAAAAGCCTCTTAGTGATGCTCTTTGCCAAAAGCCCAGATTTTTTAAAAAATCAACTTTCACCCAAAAAAGGCTTCATGTATGCTCTAGTACTATATTGACTTCTACATTTTTTGAACGGCATGGACAATTCCTTTAAATGTTTTCTCTATGTTGGTAGTTTTCTATAACCTCACACCTTCCAGGAGGCCACACAAGTCAACTTACACAAACAAAGAACTGATTACTCCTGGACACTATGCATTTCAGCTCTGTGTAGCTTTTCTGTACTAATGAATCCTTAAAAGCTCTACTGCTTTTTTAATTCCCCTCCAACTAAATACACAAGAGGAGCAAAAGCCTCATTAGCTTGATCTGAAAAGGCAAGATGTTTAAAGCTTTTATATAAAACAGCCTGAGGGATACAGCTGTGAGGGGGAGGGAGTATTTTTCCTTTTGAGGAGGAAAACATCAGCCAATTAATCTTCACAATACCCACTCAGCATAGAACATGTAAAAGGTATTAAAAGGTTCATATAATTTGAGTAATATCAATATTTTATTTTCACAAGAATTACACTAACTTAACAAAAACCACAAGTTATTTTTAAAAATTCTTTCTTTTTTCTATCAATGTTCCTTAACCGTTATTTCACCCAAAGATAATTCAGAAAATTAGTCTATGATTTTTAGCATGGTATTTACTTAACCAATTAAGACATTATGTGTTAAGTCAGTGTAGTAAAAGATGGTTAGGTAGACCAAAATCAGTGTTCGAAATTCAGTTCAGGATTCAGAAATGGTTTCAAAAAATAAAGAAAAGTGGCATCTCCTGAAAAGACAAAATGGATCTGAATAAGGTTCAAGCTTTCCAGATGACTGGAACTGAGGTCTTTGTCAAATGTCCAGAAAGAAATCCAAGCTACAAACCACCAAAGCTGGAAGAAATTCCAAATCACATACTTATTTTCTGAATTTAGACATTTTCTCATGTTCTGCTGCCATAATTTTCATATTTTATGGATGTTGTTAAACACAAAGACTCAGACCAAATGGGTCTGGGTGCATTAGTTGTACAACAGCTCCCAAACAACAGAGGACAACAGATCAAAACTAGGAAAGTAAGAGTTTCTTAGAGCATGGAAGACTGTATTTCTTCTCATGTTCTCCTAGCATTTTACACCCAGAAAGAATATAATGTTAGAAAACTAGAATAAAAAAGGTGTCAACCCGCAAAACTACTGAAATTCTACATAAAACAGTTGTGCATCTTTATCTGGCCTGTCTGCTACATAACTAGAGTTGTCTACAACCATAGCAAAAGCAAAGGCTTCCCATTGTCTCCCATTCCCTAGGGTTCAGAGCCCTGTTCTCACCATGAAATGTATTCCACTATCTGTCAACTTCCATGCAGGAACATTATGCAGTTGGGTTCCTTTGAAAGCATTCATCCAACAAAAACAAATGCCATTAGGATCATTCACTGTACATATAGAAGTCTCACCTGTGGTATGTTTTGAAATAGTTAACACTTTGTTTTCTGATAGATTCTTGCAAAACTTCAGACTTACTCCCACAAAACTCTTCTCCAACTTGCATCAACCTATAGTAATAAAATATTTATTGATTTATTAAAACTGCTGTTCCAAGCATGAGTGTACATGTGTATCCATAAAAGCCAAGCACCAATGTTACATTGCAATGTTAAGGCTGCGTTCCACAGAAGTCCATGTCCTGTTTCCCTCCAAATTCTATCATTATGTTCCATATACAAGACACAAAGAGACATAAGCATAAGATCCCACTATGCAAGGCAAGTTGTCAGCTGGTCAGCTGTCTCAACCTGTCATTTTATTATCAAAACAGAAGAATATAATATTGTAGAGGTTGGCAGCACCACAGTACTTTTCTGCTCTTGACTGAGAGTCCCTTTAAAAGTTCTTAGAAATAAAATTGTTAGACCTGCACATCTCGAATGTGAAAGGCAGACAATACTGAAATCATATCGCACTTAAGCACTACTTTAGCAGCAAAGCAGTTCATGCTACCTCTCACAAATACACCCTCATAAACTCCCACATCAAGAAGAATTGCTCTTCAAGCCATCAGCAGATATGGATGAAGTTGGCATCAAAGCGTAAGTATCAGCCTTAATCAACTGTGCTAGCTTATCAGAGTTCAAGTTTGTGGACACATATTAAATGGTCTTACAACCACATCATCATACCTGCTGGTAACATCAAGTACAAATATGAAGTCGTCGTATTTGAAGTTAGAGAGATCTGTTCCCAGAAGATAGGTTTTCACTTTCAATTGAACATCCTACAAAACACAAACAAGTTTTTGTATACCTAATACACAAAAGACAAAAAGCCAAGGCTCAGGTGTCTGTTCATCAGCACATTTTGGTTGCTTGCACTTAGAACTTCTTTTTTTGAGATTCAGAGTAGAATTCCCTAAAATAATTTAATGCTCAGTTTAATGTTCTGTAACACAAAGTCAATCTTAGATTGCCAGTGCAAAAGCAGAGCTCAGGATTACAACTTTTTCATCATACATTTGGGTGTCACTGCGCATCAAATTGATCCAGCAGTCAGACCAGGAACACTGTGAAGGTTCACAAGACTCCAGGGTCTCCACAGCTATGGTTATACAAGAAATATAAAGCAGCATGACTGTGCGAACAGAGAAAATCAAATGAGAAGAAAAGAGATTGTGGGGCAGCACACAGGTTGTGAGAAATGGAATCAGATTCAAAGCATTGTTTCTATGTTCTGGTATCTTGACTGAGTTTGTAAGCGTAGCAACCAAGTACAGTGAATCCCCGGTACACTGCAATCTCTGCATTACGACCCAGCCCATTTGCAAAGCAAATCTTTCGCAATTATCACAGAATCACAGAATCACAGAATATTATGAGTTGGAAGGGACCCACAAGGATCATCTAGTCCAACTCACCACCTAACACCCGTACAGAGTCCGAGAGCA
>WEKX01021770.1:23052-59162 GCA_013390025.1 Pitta sordida
CTGGGGGGTGGAGCAATTGGCATGGCCTGCATGCATATTAACGACCTGCACTTCTTTGTGAGTTTAGCGTTTGGCGACGGCCGTGGCCTGACCCGTTCGTCACGAACGACAGGGTATAACTGTAGTAAATGAGTCATCAAAATTGTATTTCCATGGCCTTGATACATTCAAATCAAAACAAATCACTTTTCAAAAAATCCCTGGAGACACTTATTCAAGAATATTAGTGTAAATATAACTGTACTTAAAACAGAGGGGGGTGGGAGGGAGGGAATAAATATTTACAAGGGAAAATAGGTCAAAAACCATACCTGCCATATTCGTGATAGCCCATGTTCCAATTTCTTTTTTACATAGTTGCGGTCAAAACTGTTCTCTTCAGTTCCAATCACATTGTTGCCATCTGAAACTTAAGGTGAAAGGCATTGTAGATAGTTCCAAAAGCTTTGAAATATATCCTTACTTTCCACCGACAGCGAAATTCCTGCTTTAGCTATTACCATATTATCCGTTATGCAAATTCCAGGAGAGCTACTTTGCTCTAAACTTTTGAATGGAAATGAATGATGCATATAATTATTACATACCAGTGCAGACCAGGAAAGCTTCTGATGGCTTTTATATGAGAAAAATAACCCATTCAATAAAAATAAAAAATACTAGAGTAACATATATTGACATTTCAAATAAAAAAGTTAAATGCTTAAGTGAGCACTGTTTATCCTTTGCAACAAGATTCTCTAAGACATTCTACCTTTGCAGGCAAGTATCAAGAGCTTAGAAGTTTTAAACTTTTTTTTAGATTTCTGCCACAGTAAATTCTTACTGCAACTCTGAAGGAAAATACCGAAACTTTTTCCACGAACTATGCAAATAATATAGTATGGTCTTTCATTTTTTTCCCTCTCATACTAATCTATGCTTATGCATGAAATCATTTCAATCATAAAATCATTCCCACAGCACTGCATCACTTTCAAAAAATGCACTGTAATGCATGGTGAACTGCTCCTGCATGTGGTCCCCTCTCTCTCCAGGAAGGAAATATCTTTTATTTCCGTTTTAAAAAAGAGGAGGTAGTATTTTATATGTAGTTTGTGACCCTATAGCTGTCGTTACACCTGCAGTCAGTGATGGCACAGTGTTACACAGTTTGCTTCATAGCCTGTGACTGACCACAGCAAAGCTCCAGTTTAGCCAGACTATACAGACAAACTTTCCCCATGATAAGTGTGCTTTCCTGACAAGGAGAAAAGTTATAAATGTCCTTAAGAGCCTCAACCATTTATCAATTTAATATGAAAAATAAAAATTCCCATAAAATAATAAATTGGAATAATATAAAGCATACACCCCTTCTTCCACTGCATCATTAAAGAGACAGCAAACATGGAATTAAGACACCAATAATTCAATTAAGCTGCATTACAACAAGAGCACAGCAGTCTGCCCATGTTTTGACCATATCTTCTTCAGATCATCCAGTGCTCACTGTCAAGCAAGCAGTCTCCTCCTGTAACAATCACTAATCATAAATAGCATTTACCAGTGTTTCAAACTCCCTATCCTAGGCCAGGCTTCCTTTAAGTACAGCATGCTATAGATATTCTCCCCATCAACCATCTGCTTTAAACCTCTTGAAAACATGTTTCTCAGAATAAGAAATGTTACCTATTATATGAATGTTCATATAACATATAAGCATAAGAGGAACAAGAAAAATATGAAATATGAAACCTTCAGCATCTGTACCTCCATTTGAATCTTCAAAAAATGAATTGATTTTAAAAAATGAATTGAGAATATGAATTCCGAGAAGGATGCTGGCCTTGCTTAATTTCTTTCAGGCAGAGCTACAAGGTGCGTCATTAAATTATGAACGTTATCAAACACTGAGAAAGCTTCATCTGCAAGCCAGGGATTATGGTACTGAACATACAAGCACTACCAATAAGAATTATCTAGCCAGTAAGTCTGACCACAAGGGTACAACTCAAGAATATAGAACTACGTAGTATAATAAAAGATGCAGTCATAATGTAAAAGCTCCAGTACCGTAAATTCAATAACCCCTCATCAAAATTAAAAACCTAGTAAAATACAGTCTGGAATTTGGGCTTGTATTAGGGATAGATACTCACTTCTTACAAGGCTGAAAAGTTGTGTTCAACATTTCCTGTTTAAAGTCATCAAGACTGCTTTTCCAAGTTAACTAAGAATTTACCCTAATTACTCAAAATGAGATAATAAAAGGCTGTTTGATGTGCAAACAAGACCCAAACATAATTCTATACCATATCTACTGTTGTAGGGCACTCAAAAAAATTTTCCTTAACAAATATTAGCCACCTAAATATGTTTGTCCTGTTAAAGTAATAATTCTGACAATTCTGCATTTTCATAATTGATTTATGATGGAAGATTAAACAAAACAGAAAGACTAACTCAATCAGAAAAACTCCAAGTGGATTTATCCTTTCTCAGACTATGTGAGGAAACAAAATCAGTTATCTTAGCCAGAGCACACCCTTTGTACCTTTCTGCAACCTCCTCTTTTCTAAACTTCTGCAGATTGAAGGCACTCCTAAACAAGTCAGTGCCTTTGACCTATTCTCTAGATTAAGACCATAGTCCTTGCACTTGCAAACTGCCATTCACGAAGGAATGACCAGACAGACACCGTCGCATAAATGCTATTATTCAATAAAAAAACCATGTGATATTGTCTCTGTATTCCAGTAGGTAGTTTATCTTCAGGGATGAAACCCCATATCGTAGCAATTTGCTGTTTACTGTACAAGCACCAAAATCACAGAATAAGTAGCAGTTTATTAAATGTGACATGGAATGTATTTCATGCTTCGAAGTTGATAATTTTGGTTCACTAATTTTATCTTCAGTATGATTAAACAAGTTCTATACAATGAGCCCCACGTATTCGCGGTCCGCTGTTTGTGAGCTTCAGTATTTACAGGTGATTTTTCCACGAGCTGTGCGACCTCGGCGCATGCCCAGAATGCATCAGGACCCCAGTCGGCACAGCCTCCAGCCTCGCCGCTCGCGCTGCGAGCGCAGCCAGCCCTGTTCCCCCCTCTGCCCCCCGCTGCTTGCAGGCCGAGCACAGCGGGCCCCGTCTGCTCATGAATATGCAAATTGGTACCAGCTGGGAGCTGCCACGGTGCGCCCGGGATGCGTTTAATGTAAATGTGTGTTTTTGCATGGCTGGAATTGTCCTCCGCCGGGCTACAAGACAGGGTGACGGGACTGCCACTGTGTGTGTGGCACTGTGTGCCAGGGGCATGGCTCGGGGCACAGCACTGGCCCCGCGCGACCCGGGGCTCGGGGCACGGCTCGGGGCATGGCGCCGACCCCAGGGCTCAGGGCACAGCGCCAGCCCTGTGGCTTGACGCTCAGGAGTCAGAGCTTGGCATAACACAGCCAGACAACTGAGACAAGCCCCGCTCTCAGGACCCTCCTCCAGATCTTATATGGGGAGGGGGCGTGGCTACGGGCATGGCGTACTCAACTACATAGTGGGTTCGCTATCTTTGCGGATTTCACTATTCGCTTGAGGCGGCCCAGACCCAACAGCCCGCGAGTAACGGGGGTTCACTGTATATGAACACTTCATTCTGTCTTTCCAACAGCATATCAGAACAATTCTTTCGCTGTTATTGATGATTCCTAGAACTACCAATATCATACATTTCACCATGATTTACTGCTATTCTGTTATATAAGTCTTCATCAACCAAAATCTCATTATTATTTCCTATTTTACGAAAGGTTCCAAAATACATCTCATCCTTTTAAAATGTTTAGGGTTGCATTTATATCTAGAGATAATTATCTCTTTCCATCTAGTTTATTCCAAATAAGCATTTTTTCAATTGATCTTAGAAAAACTAATCCCTAAGATCAGTTCACACTGTAACTGAAAGAAACTGCAAATTCAATTGCTCTTCAGACTCACTAGACTAATTTTAACAACACAGCTGAGCAGAATATTGAAAGATATAAAGCAGACACATTTCTTTCCTCAGAAATGCAGAAGAGCAATTATTTACAAGTTAGGCAAAGCACATTTTAACATCTGTAACAGGCATCAGTAATCACAAACACCTGACACATGACCTAGATGAAGTGCAACCTCCTTTCAATAATCCAAGCAGGACTTCTTTTGGATAAGCTTCACTATTAAAATAGAAAGAGCTATGTAAATCATGTCATCTAAGTCCAGCTTCTCACTACTACAGCTGTGTTTTGTGCCCTGAGATCAAGACTCCCTTGACACACTTCAGGTGCTTTCTAAGAGTGCTGACGTTAACTGGCACAATGACAGAAAAATACTGGGACAGTCTTGAGTTCTCAAAATGAAAAAAGCCAGACACACACGCAACACTGAAGACTCCTATTGCTCCAGTCCATGGGGTTTAATCGAGGAAACAATTTTAGCATAATGTCCTGAACTGCCTCCTTAGTTCCTTCTGACATACACACCCCTTCTACAGGAATTTTACTCTTTGGCTTTAGGACATATCACAGCCATTAAAACACTAAGTATGGAATGAGAATTCCATATACAGGTTAAACAATTACTGCAGCATGAGCAATAAGTTTTAGGAAAAAACAATTAGTAGATATTTATAGTCCCTCTCAAACTCCACTTGTAAAATTCCCTTTTGTGTCCTTTATCATTGCAGAGGCATTTGAAAGTCATTCAGGTCAACTATTTTCCAGTTGTACATTACAGCTAAGTCACACCTCCAGAAAACTAAAAACTGAGTAACAGAAGACTAGTTGGAAACATACCAAAACACTCTAGCATGCACGCAAAAATCAATTAATTTAAAATTATTCATGTGACTGTATATATCACTTTATTAGGCTTAATGGTTCCTGTAAAAGGGTTTGCAGTGCAAGTAATTTCCTTTCTTCAGAATATCCCAAGTAATGACACCAAGGGGAAGTAGTTTTGTAAGTGCATCTATAGCTGAGTAAGTAGTCTCTCGTGATAATATTTCCACACTTTTTTCAATTTTTCCAAAATTTCCAATATTTCCATAAATTCTTTATGATACCTGCTTGATTTTACACCAAAATTAAAATAACCAAAGAAATCTTAATTATCTGAAATTACTTAAACCGTAAATATTAAGAATGGGCAATTCACTCAAAGGTTTAGAATCTTTCTTCACATGGTGCATCTAAAAAGTAAGTACTGTCAGCTCCCGCCACTTCATGGTTTTGCTTTTTGCGTGTTCAATTCTTTACTGTTTTTTTTCCGCAATAATGCCCATCTGCACAAGCACAGCGCAAGCCATGAAGAGCTAGTATGTAAATAAGATCATGAATATGCATTTAAACCCTGCCCATCCTGCACCACTCAATGGGACGGCTCCCCACTACGGGACCGCTCCATGGCCTGTGACACATCAGGAGAGCGAAAGGGGGTCTCTTCTGACCCCTCGCTGCAGCCCCCTGGGCGGCCCCTGGGCAGCTCCCAGTGCAGATCCTGCCAGGACTGGGCTCTCGCTGCCCACAGCCACAGGGCAGCAGCTCCAGCGGACAGTGCTGTTTTCACTCAGTGCTGTGTGAAACATCAGGCTGGGCTGTCCCCTCAGCTTCTCCAGTTCCTCCTGGACCCCGCCAGTTGCAGACAAGCCCTGTTGGACCTCACACCTCTGTCCAGGCAGCGGGTGCAGGGCGAGGCCAGGATCCAGGGGGTACCAGAGTCCTGCCAGCGCTGCTGGGGCTGCTCCCTCCACTGGGGCTGCTGCTTAATTGAATATTCATGAGCTTGTTACCATCATGGATCACAGGCTTCATGCAAGGGAAGGAGACTTGGGGCTCTGCGGAAGTCAAGGGATAACTGTATTTCAATTCTGAATTGTAATTCTGATATGGTTATAAAGACTTCAATCTGAAACTATTGTTTCAACTGAAATAATTATTTCAACAAATCCATGTTATAATTTTTTTTAAGACTGCACACAATTGGGGAAGGACACTTCTAAGAACCGTTTAAAATAAAACCATTTATATCTGCAAGACTCACACAAAAAATTAATTTTATCCTGAAGAGTAAAAAAATCCAGTGAGTATTTCAGTCTTTACTGCACACCATGAACAATAATGCTGAAGCACAAATTCAAGATCACAAGAAAAGTTATTTCCAAGTATCAGAAGTTTTGTTTCCAGAAGTTTCTTACCAGAAGACACAACTGCTGCCTCATCTTGGTCATGGTTCTCATGCCACTGCATGGTTCGGTAGTAACTGAGCATGACTTCCCAGAGGGCTTTGCAGAGATCAGCCAGGCATGGAATGTAGCTGTCTGATGTAATATGCTACAGAAAAACAAAATAACATTGTGAAATGCCTGTTCATTTTTTGCAGTGGCAACACAAAGCATACAATACCCTCCATACTCATACACCTGAGATGCTGTATGAGGTGATAAATATCAGTTTCATTTTCAAATGTATTTGAGAAGTGATGAATTCCTGATTTCAGTCAATTATCAAATGCTGTCCACAAGTGCAGTTAATTTCCTAGCTTCCTTCTCAATAGGCCCATGTGTTAAACATCTGTTACATTTATGGAACAGTGAGGTAGATACAGCAGAAAAGCACATCTCACACTACCAAAAATGGATGCAGCCACCCCTGCTACATGCAGACACTACATCCTCAATTCATTATAACATCCAGTATCTGAAGAAACAAACAAGACCAAGATTAAAAAGCCACTGTAGTCCCCCATTATCCATATAAAATGTAAACAAGCTAAATGAGTTTTGACGGATTCTTAGAAACACACAACAGGAGATCTGCCCCAAAAGAAATAATTCAATTTTATATTACTTCCACTGTTTGGTTAGAGTAAGTATTCCATAACCATTGCTATGTTAAAAGCATCCTGGCTTAACAGCATAGGCAGCCCAAAGAGGGTTGTCAGTAGAACTAAATAAAGACAAAGGCTTATATTTTAGCCTTAAACAATTCATTGATACATTGTACATTGATACTTGTGTCAATTATTCTCAATAAATTAATTTTTCATGTCACACTAATTCATATGAAGGACTTAGATTATGTTTTTTTAAGTCAAAGGGGAACTTTAAAATGAAACGGTTTTCAATGCAGATGTGCTGTTCATTAGTTGAAGCTACATTATCCCAGGAGATATGGGAAGTGAAAATGCAGAAAATTGATCAGAATATGAACTTCAATCTTCTTATGGCTGTACTTCAATTTAAAAAATTGCAACTAATGGGGTGGGTCCTTGAGTTGATGAAGTATAATGCGGATTTAGCCTGTGACTGAAACACTCAAGATAGAAAATCTTAAATTTTAAATCAATGCTAGAACCACCTAAAGTATCTCACATTCCTCCTCCCCATCACTGAGGTTCAAGAAAATTTCTCCAGGTGTAACAACAAAATCACAAGTGAAAAAATTAAAGAGTGAAATAAAAATGCAGCTCAAATGCTACAGTAACTCATTCTAACAACTTAAAAAAAATAAACAAAATATAGATATGCAAGAAAATGCACATAAAATTTATACTAAAGGGAAATACAGTCATACCTCATGTATTCGCGCCTACTGATTTGCATATTCGCAGATTCACTTAATATTTTTCAGCAAATATTATTCAGCCATTCACAGACTTTCCTGGTCGACGCATGTGCAGTAGCTCTACTTCGCCGAGGGGCGGCGCTGGCACTCCCCATGGGGCAGGATTGGCACACCCCAACAAGGCAGCGGGACAGCACCTCTAGCTCGCTGGGGACAGCCACAATTCATTCCTTTATGAGTGTTGCAGAGGTTATGTGGCAAGGAAGGTTTATCACACAGGGTGTGTACTCCCGCAGTGTCGCAGCATGGTACAGGCAGCCTGAGCCGCACGCCCCCCCGTGCCAGGAGCAGGGTGTCCCGCCACTTCTACCCCTAGGTGTCCCAGCATGAGATGCTCACAAGCATTTGTCCCCACCAGCGTCTTTCTGGGGAGCACCTGCAGACTGCAAGCAGGGACTGCTGAGTCCCTGCCCCGTCATGGCCCCGAGGTGAGCTTCCCCACCATGGCAGCAATACAATCATGTGTGATGGCAGCAGCAGCAGCGAAGGGAAGCCAAGGGATTCTCTGGGGGTCTCCCCAGATGGAGAGGGCTCAGAAACACTTCCCTTTGCTCCCCTGTGCTGAGAGAGGTGGTGGAGAGGTGCCAAAAACGCTCCCCAGTGCTCCAGGGCGGTGGGGGTGGGGAGACGAGCATGGCATATTTGCATATTCATTATGTGCTTGTGCTCGCAGATGGGTGGTTCACAAGACCCCATGAGACCTGTTCATGAGACCCCATGAGACCTGTAACCCCTGAATATGGAGGTATGACTGGTTATTCACAACTCATGATCTCCCTATCACTGGGCTTTTCATCTCAATATTACAGATGCTTCTTATCTTGATATCAAAAATGCAATTAACTGATACAAAGTCAATTAAGAAGACTCCAATTAAGTTAGATTCTTTACAGGAATTCTTACTGAAATGCAGTACATTTCTTACTGAAATGCAGTGATCCCCCGCATATTCATGGCTCGCATACTCACATATTTAATTAATCGTGGTTTGATTCAGTGAGTTGTGAGACTGCACACGTACGCAGAACGTCCCGGATCCCGGATTTCACGGCTGGGAAGCACCAAAGGGCGCTTCCTCCGCTTTAATGGATGCTACAGTGAGAGTCACACTCCCAGGACCACCCCTCCAGACCTTATTGGTGGAGGGTGTGTGGCTACAGGTGAGGAGTAGTTGAATATTCATCAGTTCAGTATCTTCACGGATTTCACAATGTGTGAGACCTGCCCAGATCCAACCCCCAGCAAATTCCAAGGAATCACTGTACTATAAAAATTGCGAAAACTACTTAAATGCACCTGGAATAAAGTTCAAGGTTAATTACGATTCCAATAACTAGCACATCATACCGAAGACATGAGATTTTTGAAATGTTGGTCTTCTGTTTGTATCCTATGATTTACTTTATTTTTATTTAGATGGAGTGCACAATAATTCTGAAGTGTTAAGATTTAGTCCCATCAAAATCAGCATTAAGTTGTGAATAACAAATCTCTCAGCCTGTAAATTGTTTTAAGAAACCACAGTAGCTGTACAGCTCTTTTTCATAACTGAGTCCCTACTGACATAAGGTACAATTACCACAGTGGAAAAATTCTGATTAAAAAACATATATATGCAAGGATTACATACTGTACAGAGGTCTTTGTATTGCAACTTCTGAAACTTGGTGTCTGTGTTTCCTGCACACAGCTCCACATATCCAAGGACTACTTGAAACACTGTGTTGTGAATGGCTTGAGTGAAGTGCATATGTAACTGGTCCATTGCTGTCTGAAAGAAATGGAGTAACATAAAATTAAATAGTAAAATTCCATTTGCAATCTGCCAAAATCTTTAAGCCATCGCCTTTTAACCTAAGTCTTTTTCAGTACAGAACATAAGAGGTTGTAAGCATGGCCTTCAATCTTTTTCTCAAAAATAATTAACACAGGACTTGGCAATATTAAAATATGATAATGTAAAGGAGTTCAGCTATTACAAGTAAAACAAGTTTCCTCTGCCATCCTCCCTCTACAAATCAATTTTTTTTTTTACATTAACACAGGTAAATATGAATTGTACACCTACATAATATATAAATACAGTAATTCCTCAAATATCACATGGGATCAGTTCCAGAAAGATATCGCTATAAGCAAAATCTGCGAAGCAGCGGTAAATAGGGTAAATACAATAAAATCAGTAAAGCCAGGGAAGAGAAAATCACAATGTATTAAAGCCATGAAAGGTGAACTGCGAAGTAGCTAGGGATTACTGTATAAAAGTATATAATATATAATCATTCTTCTGTTTACCAATCATTGACAACATATCAAAAAGAAATTAGCGGAGATCTGTGCGCATTCTCCCACTGGAAACACTTCCAACTAAAATAAAAACATTTCCTTTGCAATTATTAAAATTAAAACCACAATTACAAAGTTTTCAATCCATCCACTTGTCAAAGTGAAAAATATAAAGTAGAATTAAGTATTACAGAAAGACATGCACATCATAGCAATAAACTTCCTATAAAACTACTCTTTGCAACAGAAAAAAATAAATATATTGTTTGAAAAAACATTACTTTTTCCAGAAAAAGGGATAACAGTACATGTACTAAGGACTAATGACTGCATAGCATTTTAGTTTTGCCATAATCATGCCTATGTTTCAGGTCAAAATGTTTCCTGAGTCTTCATGTTATTAATAAACTCTACATAACTTCAGTCCATTTCAGAAGCTGAATTTTCTCACTGTTTCAGGATATGCGAACAATCAGGACATGGTCCATAGGAACTGATAAAAAAATTCCTCCATATGCCGGAATTAAGTTATCAGATCCTGCAGATTTGAAAATGTTCAGTTTCACTAGTACCCATTTGACACTTTTAGCTAATGACAAGAGCTGAGAACTCAATCACTCCATTAGAAATGAAAAGGCTATTCTGATTAAATTCTACTGCAAACAACCAATTTTCTACACCAAGTCCCAACTCAGATCAGTCAAAGTAAAGAGAATGACAAATGAAATAAGGAAAAGTACTGAAGATATTGAAGTTTCTTGACATTTTGTTTACTGAGAAGGGGTCAAAATGGGAGATATTTCAATAACAATGGAACTAAATTATTTTCACAAGTTTAAAGTAACATACTTTAATAGTAATAAAAAGAACATCAAAGTCAAGTCACTATCATGAGAACAAAGCAGGCAGAACTATGCAGTAACAAATAAAATTCTAATTTTGTTCAGAAACCTCATTCCTCTCCAACAAAAAATCTGCCTTTCTCAACATATCATGCACTCGACTTCAGAACTGCAAAAGCATTATATCTGCTTTTGTTCAGCAGCTGCAGCAGTGGAGTGAGTATATCCCGCTGTCTCCATGGCCAGCCCCACTTTCCTGGGCTACTTCCCCTCCCCGCCTGTAGCCAAGGAAACAGTAACATGCACCCGGGGGCCTGGCAAGTCCTGCCCCACAGGGAGCGCTGGCACCGCCCCTCAGCGGAGCAGAGGCACTGCGAATGCGTTGGCTGGGGAACCTCGCAAAGGGCTGAAGCAAAATTGCAAGAAATTTCCCTTGCAAATCAACGAGGACCCAATGGAGGGGTCGCAGTGCAGCAATACTGTACCATTAAAAACCACAAGCATAATAAAGAATTAATGGGGTTCTTGTCCTGTCTTCATCAGGGGACAAGCACTTTGACATGACCTTTAGCAACTGAAGCTTTCTGGAGGAATCTCTTCTCTAAGCAAATCATCACTGCTACACTTGCTCAGCCTCACTGTATTATGAACAGTGATCGCTAACAAAACATGCCTCCAAGAATTTCTTGTCTCCTTATCCCTTTTTATTTCACAGGACCTTGTTATTAGGTCCCATATTTCATCCCTGCTTCAGAAGAAAATTGGTTCACCCCTTTCCCAGAGAAACCATATGAAGCCTCCAGGCAGTTCATCAGTAGAAGAGAACTGCATCCTATGGGAGCACTTAGACCCACTATTTACACAAAAAAAATGCTCTAGACACACAGAGATGGAATTTTTAGGACAAGTCCACAGTATATGTTTGAACAAGCACCAGTGTTCAAGGCCAGGTTAGATAAGGGCCTGATCAATCTGGTCTAGTGGGAAGAGTCCTTGACCATGCCAGAGGGGCTTGGAAATAGGTGATCTTTAAGATCCTTTCCAACCTTTAACATTCCATGATTCTATGCCTTCAGACATATTTTATTGCAAAAACTATCTCCTCACATCTTCATTCCTGTCACGCTACAATACAATAAAAAATACAAACACCAATGCAAGGTACAGGTTGTGCACAGCTCAATGCTAGCCATAAAATATATATACTCTAGTTATAAAAAATGTTATTCACATAACAAAATTCAATTAATAATGCAAACAACATTATAAACGGAGCTGAAACACACAACTGTTACATATGCTACATGTTGGAGTCATACACAATTTACCTTTAGCAAGTACTGTTAAATTATCTAAGCATCATAAAAGACTTTGGATACTCGGCAAAATTCATCAGCTTTAGCGCGCTGGTTTTGACTGTGATAGAGTTCATTTTCTCCATAGCAGCTCGTATGGGGCTATGTTTTGGACTTGCGCTGGAAACAGTGTTGAAAATTCAGGGATGTAAGCAGTGCCTACACTGCGTCAAGACCTTTCCTCCTCTTCAACCCATCAGTGGCTGGGGGTGCACAAGTTGTTGGGAGGAGACACAGCCAGGACAGCGGACCCTAGCTGACCAAAGGGATATTCCATAGCATCATGCTCAGTAATAGAAGCTGGGGGAAGAAGAAGGAAAGGAGGAATGTCCAGAGTGATGAAGTTTGTCTTCACAAGCCACGTGACGGAGCTCTGGTCTCCTGGAGATGGATGAACACCTGCCTGCCCACGGGAAGTGATGAATGAACTCTTCATTTTGCTTTTTGTGTGCAAATTTTGCTTTCCCTATTAAACTGTCTTTATCTCAGCCCACGAGTTTTCTCATTTTTATCCTTCCAATTCTGTCCCACATTCCACCAAGGGGGAGAGAGCAAGCTGGGTTAAACTACAACAATTAGAAAACTATATTTCCATCACTGGATTCAAAGTTTCATGCTGTAACAGGATTGTTCTTTGTGACTTCCCCAGAAGATGAGTACTAACCTGTGTTTTTCCCAGCAGCCTGTAAGCCTGTTGAACCTTTGTATAATGATTGATATCAAAATTCTTGCATATTTTGGAAAGCGCTACGTCCAATTGTTCCTGCACAAACATAAGAAAAAAAATGTGTTGAATGCTAAATAAAAACAAGCCAAGTAATACATTAAACAACAGCAAGTGAAGATGTTTATTTAAACAGTCTGATAATTAAGTTGGTAAAGCAGCAAGATTGCATATAACCAGACTATTCTGAGATGCTTACAACGTAACTTCTTGAGCATAAGTAGTCTGAAATCTGTCAGCCAAAGATTTCCACTATTTCCAAGAACAAGCACAGTAAAAATCACATATTTCACTGAAGTCAAATTCAAAGTGATGTTTACTCTCAGAAGGCCTAGCACCCCAGTGTGGGAGAGCTGGAATTTCTAGCTTGGTCTACTGCCACTCCTAAGAAAAGCCCAGATCTGGGGGTTTCAGCTCAAGCAATTCAATTCTGGACTTCTTAACCCTCTGGCTGCCATCTGTTAAATGGAATGAAAAATGCTATATGAATTAAAAGTTCACTGAGAAGACAGTCATTTATAGAATACTACATCAGCACAACAATGAGTACTGTAAGAGAAAAAAACAGCAAAAAAACCACACACTCTTCTGCCATCAGAGCTGTCTGAGCACATTGAATAGCTTTGCAATAGATGAAGTCCATCTGTTATGTGAACTGAATTTTTAAAATACACCTTAAATAAGATCATTACTTAATGACTAATAAAGCTTTTAAGAATTTGTCTATGTAGTATAATAAGGTAATTCACACTTAGATGCTGCAATATATTCATATATACAGCCTAACTCTAGATATTTTCAATCTACAATGCACGAGGAAAAAAAACAGGATAAATCAATAACATATGATAAAACACACAGCTCACAGATATTTTCTCTCCTCTCTAAACACTGCTGGAATTCAGGTTCCTAATAAGTGCTACTATATGCACTACATATACATTATACATATACACATTACTACATTACTAGATTTCTTATAAAAAGCTTGCCAAGTTCCAGTTCAAAATTACCCAATAATGAAGTTAAAAGAATTTTTTTCACCACCAATTTCCAGTAAGACACTAAACATTTTATATTAATTTGCTTTTGTGATACTATCTACCAGCTTCAAACTGACTTTAGTCATATTCTTCACAGCTGTTCAAGTCTTATTTCCCATAGCTCAGCACTGGCCCTATCCAGCACTCTCCAGTTTGCTGACCTCTAAAATTTCCAGAGAAATTGTGATCTCTTGTGTAGCTTATCCAAACCTATTGGCTTGCTGCTGATTTATTTTTCACAACTACAGTCAACCCTCTCTACTTCGTGGTTCCCCATTCACGGATTCACTTCTTCATGGCATGATTCTCCCGCAACTGAGGAGGTCCATTTCGCGGGGCATTCACAACTGCACCTACGCGAACCAACATCAATATTCAAAGCGGGCAGTCATGAATATTCAAATTAGCCCTGTCCAGCTTGTGCCGTGGCGCTCATAGTGGATAGCAAGCGCTCCGCCCACACAGCCTGCCCCACTCTGCACAGAGAGGCTGCATTATGTCCAGGATGCCCACGCTGCACCGTAAAAGTAACTCTTACCTCTATTTGTTCCAAGGTATCTTGCAGTTTTGAATTTAACTCACTATTAATAAAAGAAAAAAATATTTAAAATAAAATGACTGATATTCATATTTCAGATCAAGCTTCTTGTTGCCCGTAACACATTTGCCTGCTACCAAGCCACAATACAGTAATTTATCATAAATCATTAAGCTGCTGTTACTGTGTCAGACTAGCACCATTACACCACTGTTATAACTAAAGGCATATACTGCAGGCATATGCAGTATTCCTAATGCTTCAAATTAAAGTATTTGTTGCAGCAGCATGTTGCCCTAGGTTTAAATACAACCGTGTTAAGAGTGTTGGGAGGGCTCAGAAAAGGCTCCATCCTGATAGGATTTAACCAAGTATTCAAAGACATTCCCAACCCCCAAGAAACTAATGCCTTAAATTTTTTGGTTTGGCACTATAGTCTACAGCAAAACATGGATGGCAACAGGTTAGGTTAGGTTAGGTAACAGGTTTGACTAGATTAGATTAGGTAATAGGTGATAGGTTGGACGTGATGATCTCTAAGGTCTTTTCCAACCTTACTGATTCTGTGATTCTGTGATTCTGTGATATCCAGAAAGGTCAAGGCTGTCAAGTCTTTGCAAACTACAGTAACTTTTCTTTATTGCTCAGGAACTTCATTGCTCAGAACAGAAATGGTATAAAACAACTTAAGCACATACAACTCTCAGAAAAAATTTTAAAAGACCATTATTTCACTTCTGTGAGCTATACTTAGTATAAAAATTTCACAAAAATAACTACCACAATAGACACTCTTTAGGACATAAATTTCACCACTGCACCTTTGCAGCAATCAACTTTAAAAATTTTAGAACACCAGCCAGGAAAATAAGACACAAAATATGACTACTATGTTTTTGTCTGGAAGAGTCAAAGCAACAAAGAAATAGGCAGGACACTCTCTTCAAGCATGGAAAGAAAGTACACTTTTCACAATCTAATTTTTCTCCCTGATTTTAAACAACTTCCTTCTGTGCTCCGAATCTTCTCCTAAGGGGCTTATGTTAAATATCAAAAGACAGATTCTAGCTTCCCTGCTTAGTTCCCTACACTTAAATTATTATACCCATCACGCTCCTTTTTTGGTTCCATTAGATATACTGGATACAATACCCACCAAAGAAAGGCTTAAACAGAAAAAAAAACTGCATCAAATAAGAGCTGCCATTAAACATCAGAGTAGCCAGCATTTCCTTACTGCTTCCTCACATGCAATAAGCCTTCAAATAGAAAAGCCTCCATTATAATTTGATGTTATTACATCTCCTGCTGGAGTTTATGAGTATTTTCTGCTTTTTTTTTTAAAGCTGTGGAAACACCAAGTTTTTCTAAGTTAGGAAAAATGCAGATATCTGGATTAGTTCCAGTTCTGAAAGCAATTTCTTCATGTCAGCATGAAACTCTACACTTGCTAATTTCATTGCCAAGAATCAGGGTAAGTTTTCCTCCAGAGGCCATCTTGCTGTAGGTAAATTAATTCCAGAACATAAACTTGCTTATTTAAAAAAATCAGCTCAGATATCCCTGGGCTGCACAGTTCTAATTCAGTCTTAGTTGAAACTTTACCTGCCAACATATTACAGCAGTTACAAAACAATGACATAGTTCAAACATAGATTATATACTGTTATGATTGTGAAGACTGGTTAGTAGTGGTACAGGAATGGGGGAAACTATAGCAGATGGTTATTCCCTTGTAATTGCCTCAATTTTACTTCATTAAGAAGAAATTTATATTTCGATCAAACCCCTTTTAGAGAATGCAAATTAATGGTCAATAGTTTATACCATTTACAAATAAAATCAAAATGAAGCTGAAATCTACACAATATCACCTTACCTTATACAACTGTAGTGTTTGAAGGTGCTGGCAGCTTTCTGGCATTCCAAGCACAGCTGAATAGCTCCTGGATAATCCTCTTCCTTAGGATAAAATACAATTAAAACCTTACTTGAAACAACTGTGCAACACCCATTTTTGCTTGCATGCTTATGTATTAAGAATAAAATATTTTCTCTCATATGTCTACACAGTAAAAAGAAGAGAGCGAGGGTCTTCTACAGCACAATGCTCAAGTAGTTTAGAATTAGAAACAGACATTAGCAACATCTGAAAACATTATATATTACATTAACTTATGTAAACAACTTGCTGTAGTTTCCTTACGCATTCATAAAAAAAGTCAGAGTGTGTCTATTACAAAACAACTAACAGCTTCCCAGTTAACTTTCCAACCTTTATTAATACAGCATGATCTACTCATGATCATGGAAAGAGGTAAGTCCAGACAGTGGCAGGCTTAGGTTACAAAACCTAAAAAGAGACAAGGAAGACACTCCCAACATTATGCTTATTGGAAATTAATTTAAATGCAACTGGATCACACAAGGCCTCAGGACAAAAAGAAAACCCTTAGCATAAAAATATGGATACATTGTCCTTATTTATAAAAAGAATAGTCAATAAATAGACAGATGAATCAGGAAGTCTATTAAGATGCCAGGACAAAACAAAAAACAACAGACACAAAAATGTAAAATCCCAGGATCCTGCCAACAAGACACGGGCAGCGTCTTGAGTATACCTACTATTTTTGTATTCTATTAGACATAAGAGACAAGTCTTGGCAAAAGGAAAATCCACTTTAATAGCTAAGAGCTTCCTTTTTTTGTCCTAATTCTATCAGCTATATTACATGCTTTGAAGACCTCCAATGCCATGCTGTTACTGGAATTTCAGTCATTGACTGAAGAGTAGAAACGCAAGGGTAATTTATATAAAGCTATTATCATAAAGGAGTTTCTGAAATGAAATTGATTTTAACAGCAGCGTTCTAATGCAGATCAACTTTAGCTCAAAAAAACACAAAAAAACCCCAAATACATTATCCATTAGGTGAAAACAGAACAGTACATTGGTCTAAAATGATTGCTGCATTTACAGGTATTTGCATCTTTCTCCACTGGAAACCTCCATTAAGTCTAACAGAGCTCAAATCAGAAGGCCGGTTTGTGTAAGATATGTACAGTCATCCTTCCGTATTCGCAGATTACGGGTCTTCCACAGGTCTCGCAGAGCCTTCAATCCGTGAATACAGGCCAGACGTTAATACAGCAAATTATTGCCAGAAATATGGCAACCTTGGAACACTGCAACACCCGGGCTCCTTATGGGCAGCAAGGAGCGTGGGAGTCATGGTTTTTTTCCTTTAACTGCAGCAGCTAGCACCAGCAGGAGTGCTCTGCCTGAGGCTATGAATATGCACATATGCTCTGGCAAGTCCAGGCTGGCTGCCTCAGCCAGAACGGGCCCCACGTGGGTCTCTGTGTTACAGTTAAAGACTTCCTGACTCCTGGCAAGGCCAGCCAGGGCCAGGACCACACCACTCCTCCAGTGCAGGACTGCGCCACTCCATGAATAACTGAGTAAAAACTGCTGGGAAAAATTCTGCAACTATGAGAAGACATGAATATGACAGCACAAATCACTGAGGTATGACTATTACTAATATATTCCAGATGCAGCTCAGCCCTATAAGCTATTGTAGCAGAGGGTAAGTGAAGACTCCACAGCATTTTTACTGAACCAACTCAAGCTTCAGTGCCCATATCTAAAAGCAGGACTGAGGTTTTGACAGAAGATACTCGCCCTGGTAGAGAGACTATCTAATTTGACATGAAGTTTTTGCACAACTTTTAAAGAAAGAATAAAAAATTAAATTAATCCCGTGTATACACAGGCATAGCCTGTTTGCAAGAGGAAGGGAAGGGACAAAATTAACATGATTGACAAAGGCAGACTTAAAATAGCTTCAAATTTTACCCACCTGGCAGGGACTTACCTCCAACATCTCGCTCAAGCGCACATCAGTTCTTTGCTAGAGAAACAAAAAAAAAGAAACAAACAGCAATAACTACACAGAAATTAAGGAAGATATTTGCCACTGAAAAAAATAACCTGTACATACCAGTGTTTTTATTGTTCTCAGAGACTTCAGCAGTCCAATAAGCAATTGTCGTTTCCTCTGATTTGCAAGAAGCCCCAAACTAGTTTGTGTGAAGCCTTCCTTTGCTATATTCAAGTGTCTGCAAAAGTTACAAATTAACATAATCTTCAACAATTCATAAACTGAAACTTCCTTCTAATCAATTTCATGTCCATCAAAACACCTGCTAGATTGTCAGCATTCTTAGGGAAACTCAGAAAACAAGATGACATCAACAGGCTACTAAGAAGGAACATCTTCCCCTCTGCACTTGTCTGTGGACCAAAAGCTTCCTGGTTTAAAGAAAACTCCCAATTGCAAAAGTGAAAGCCATAGGAGTTTGCAATTTTTTCAGTATCTTGAATTACTCCAGCTAACAGCACTCTGCACATAAACTAGAAATATCACCAGCAAGTAAACTTCCTAGGTTTACAGATTTCTCCTTAAATCTTTCCCCCCACCCCCTTTCACTCTGTGCAGTTACTTAAGCAAGGTACCTTCTTCCATTCGTGCAAATAACAGCTGCTAGCTGAAGGCCTGTCTGCAATGATGTAACACGTTCAAGTTCCTACAGAAGACACAAGATAAATAAATATACAACTTAAGTCCTGCTACACACCAGTGAAGACAACTGATCAGTAAATTTCTCTCAAAATGCTATGACTTTGTAGCATTATTGTATGTATTATTTGTTTCATCATTTCATATATGCTAAACACTGCAACGTAACTCAATAAAAACTATCTTCTAAAACACAACTCACTTTTGAAGACAGGTATTTGAAATCCGTTTTCATTGCAGTAGGACCCTCTATTTTATACATTATATATTGAGTCTAAGAATCTCTATGTCATTAATGCATTACAACAGAATGACCAAAACCTCAAGGGCAGAAGCACAAGACTTAACTTGCATTAATATGCCAGAGAGCAGCAAAACAAAACAAAATAAAATCATGTTTTACACAGCATTTTTTTGTTCAGGAGCACTCCTGTTCTAGCAATTTAATAGATGTCACTTCATAATGAATGTTAATTGTATCCTGTTGAATTTCAGCTGAAAACTCTTCAGCGGAGGTGACCTGAATTTAGCTTGATTTTGAATGAGTGAAGTGCTTAGTGTGATCTCAACCTGTTGTTTTAGTGTAACTATGTATTAGGATTTCTTTTGTTAGGAGCAGTGCTGTAGAACAGTGAATGCTTTCCCCAGATAACAGATTTTTTTTTAAATTTGACTAATTATTTTAAAATGTATCAAGTGCTCTCCAATTAGAAAAGGAACTTTGAAAACCAAATTAACTCTAGAGATATGACAAACAAAAGCAAGTTCAAAGTTTAGTTCAGTTTCAAACAGCTCCTAGTCAGTCTCCAAACCACTGAGCTGCATTTTTCACCAAAACCAGCTCCTTTATGTTTCCAATGTTGCTCTTGTAAAATGACAGCTTAGTTACCGATACGCAAAGTATCTTAAGAAACCAAATTCAAAGATTACTTTCCTCAATACCTGCTGCTCACTAAAAACATACTTCACAAATACTGGAGCTATTAAAAAGGCTATTGTTCCCTTTTTCATGAGGAAACACACACAGTAAGGAGTAATTCCACTTCAGTCTTGCCTCTTGAAAAGATTCTGTAAAATCTCTCCTTGGAATGTGACTGGATGAAGAGGCACAGGGAGTGAGTGCAGCCTATAGGTCTCCAGAGAGAGAGTTCAGCATTTAGGGCAGAATAATTTTTTTCTCTTCTCAAAGACAATCTCCCACCCACTGGTTGTTCCTAAAGCATGCCTTTCCTTTCAGAGAGAAGGGGTAACTATAAATCCCTTGCCCTGTGTCTGTGCTATACATCTCAGGCCATAGTAGTATCTGTGAGACCAGTACTTCAGACTATAAATGGGGTGCAAGTCATGATATCCCCAACCTCACTTTGCACAGTGAAAATGTGCCCAGAACACAGAGTCAACTCCATTTTTTAGTCTTCTAATGACCTGTCACTGCAATTGGACGCTGAACTGGAAATGCCATTACAAAGCACCCACAGCGCATCAGGAGGTTGTTTTCATGAATCAGTGGGAAAGTGAGTCTTACAATGCCCACCAGACAACTCTGAAAAGTAAATCTACTAACAGAAATAACTCTATGCAAGCCTGCTTCCATAAGTACATGGAAGGATTATTGACTTAGGTAAAGAGGCACTTAAGAAATGTTTTTAGAAGATTCTTACTGGCACAGTGATTTTTTTATCTGTCCCTTTGGAACATCTGAAAGCATTTCTTGGTATAAAACACGTGCACTTCAATAGTATGTTGCTGCAATAAGAACATTCACATGACATAGCAAAATGCAAGAAGCACATTCACTGTGCTTCATTATGCAGTGAGATGTTTTCAAAATGAAGCTGCTGGATTCAGAAAGAGCAACTCTCAAAAATATCCATTTCAAATATGCACATATTTTTATTGGTGATATGGACAAGGGAATGGAGTCCACCATGAGCAAGTTTGCAGATGATACAAAGCTGGGGGCAAATGTCGAACTGCCAGAGGGCAGAAGGGCCCTTCAGAGGGATATTGACAAGTTAGAGAAATGGGCAGATACTAATAGTATGAGATTTAACAAGTCCAAGTCCCAGGCTCTTCACTTTGGACATAACAACTCCATGCATCACTAACACCTGGGGGATGAATGGCTGGAGAGTGGTGAAATGGAGAGGGATTTGGGAGTAATGGTTGACAGAAAACTTAATATGAGCCAACAGCATGCCCAGATGGCTCAGAGGGCCAGTGGCATCCTGACCTGTATTCGGAACAGTGTGGTCAGCCAGACTAGGGAAGTTACTCTTCCCCTGTACTCGGCGCTGATCAGACCATATCTTGAGTACTGTGTCCAGTTCTGGGCTANATAATGCCAGAAGGTACCATACAATTACCCCTTCTCCCACCCCTATCACTATCTTATGAAGACTCAACCACTGTGGCATTTACAAGCCTCTTTCATCAATAGCTTCCCACCTGAACTCCTTTGACTAAAACCAAAACAGCATTATTGTTCTAGCTTTTCTCTTGCACCAGCTACTGCAGGAGATGACCCAAGCAACGCCCTCTCCCTCCCCAGCATTTATCTTTAAAAAGCAGCACTCCTCCTTTCACCCAGCAAAATGCCAGAGCACAGATGGCAATGCCACTAAGGCTGGATGCATGGGCCATAAGCACATGCAAGGAGAAGGTTGTGTCCTCTGGATGAAAGAGGAGAGTAACTGCAGCTCCGTGACATCTGTGATGGGACACACACTCAGGAAGTACAAACCATCATTGCTCTCCCACACTCTTTCCAGCTTCTTGACCAAAATGTGAATTGGCATAATCACAGGTAAGACAATGGTAAGACAATGTGCTGTACACACACAGAATTATCCACTACATGGTAATTCTCAGACTAACTTGACAGAAATCACTATTTCCACTTTGCAGAATTCTCCATGTTGTTTCCTGGAATGAGCAGATACAATCAGGCAGTGATGATCAAATGTATTAGGAACAGTATTAAGAATAACTGAGTAAGCAATAAAAATCTTCTCTATAGAGAATCGTTATGACAGCTGTTACAAATATGTTCTGGGAGGAAAGAGAGAAGCTGTGCCAATATTCTACTGCAAGCAGCTAAAGCAGTTTTGTTCTTAGAGACCTTCAACATGCTGAGACTATTTCCAGCTCAGTCTTCTTTAACATGCTTTCTTCTCACAACTGCCTGAGATTAGAGGCAGGTTTCCAGTTAAGCGTTCTTAGGAAAGGTCATTGCCATTTTCTTGTGCCCA
This sequence comes from Pitta sordida, assembly GCA_013390025.1. Taxonomy (NCBI): domain Eukaryota; kingdom Metazoa; phylum Chordata; class Aves; order Passeriformes; family Pittidae; genus Pitta; species Pitta sordida. The sequence continues at coordinate 45,319 of WEKX01021770.1, forward strand.
AAGCACAGGCACTAAAGCACTTCCTATTCCAAGTCCATTACAGCTATTAGTCAAAGCCTGTGAATTCATGTTTTCAGAAACCCTTCTTAAAATTGACCACATGCTGAAATATTTATCATCACTTAAGGACTTCCAACTCAATATGCCTTTGGTGCTTTTCAAAACAGAGATGCATAAAGAGCTGGTTTCAATCAGGCACCAGCATCCCTACTAACAAACTACTATATTTAATCCCCAATAAAACAAGTGCAGCATTGTAACAGCACAAAATCAAGCTGTTTACTGTTTAAAAATAACTGTTAGTTGTCTTACCTCAACATATGCAGGCTGTTTTTCAAGGATCAAGTCTGCAACTCTTTTAGATACCTTGAAAATAAAAACATTCCAGGTGATATATAGCAATCTCAATTAAGTAGGCCATCCCCATACTAAAGTTCTACAAGTTTGTGTTTCTCTGTCATTTAGTTCTGTATTTTTCAAATTTATTAATAAATATTCCACAACAACATAAAATCATTAAAATGATGATCAGCTTTCCTTAGAATCAAGATAAGAAAAATGTTCACATTCCAATCTAGGCATCAGTGGACAATTTTAAACTAATTCCTTAATTCTCTGTTTGTTAAGGAACATGCTAGAATAGAAAATAGAAAAATAATTTGAGACACTGCAAATATGTTCTGCTCAGGCTAGTACTAGAGTACAAATTTAAGACAACCATCTACGATGCATTTGGGCTGGACTAGAGTTAATTTTTCCCACAGTAGTGCTTTGGACTTGTGCTGAAAACAGTGTTGATAAGGCAGAGATGTCTCAACTGAACAGTGCTTGCACAGAGCCAAAGACTTTTCTACTCCTCATATCCCCTCCAGCAAGGGGGCTGGGGGTGCACAATTTGTTAGGAGGGAACATAGCTGGGATAGCTGACCCCACCTGACCTAAGGGATATCCCCGACCCTAAGGTGTCATGCTCAGCACATAAAGCTGGGGGAGAAGCGGCAAGGGAAGGACATTCAGAGTGATGGTGTTTGTCTTCCTAAATGACTGTTACACTTCACAGAGCCCTGCTTTCCTGAACATGCTGAACACCTGTCTGCCCATAGGAGGCAGTGAATTAATTCCTTGTTTTGCTTCACTTGCTTTTGTTTCACCTACTTCGTTGGGGTTTTTTACATTATCTACCTTTATCACAACCCATGCATTTTGTCCTCTCATTCTGCCCTCCATCCCACTGGTGAGAAGTGAGTGAGCTGCTGCATGCTACTTTGCAAGCTGGAGTTAAACTGTGATACATGGAGATCTAAGAAGGCCATAAGGACACCTACCTTTCAGATGGATATTGTAGTAAATTAAATCTGTGTCAAAATGAATATTCATCCTGTGCACATTATAGCCTTTCTTTAGCACACAGAATATACATATTTTACAATTTTCTCCATTGTTCTGAAGTAACAGTAAGTGGAATGCTACTGAGAGCTGATGTCTGTAATGAATTTTAAAAATGGGCATTGCTACCCTAATCAATCTTTTGTGCACAAACACAGAAGCTCAAAAATAAATTCAACAGCAGCGGCACGGGCGCAGGGACACTCCCTCCCAATTCCCGGCGATTCCCCAGGCAGGGATAGGGCACAGAAGACCCCCTGCACTCCCCTGACTGGTCACAGGGTGTGAGGAGCTCCCAGGAACACCCCGCAGCTGCTCTGGGGTGGAGGTGGGCAGAGGGACAGGGGCTAATTTACATATTAATGAGAAGCCTATCTTCACGGATGGAGGGCTTCACAAGGGAGGGGAAGACCCACAGTGCCGTGATAATCAAGGGTCAACTGTATTACTTTTATTTTACTCGTAGATACTCTCCAAATACCACTGTTAATACCTTTGTTTCCTGTATTCATCTTTAAAGAGCAATGGAAGAACACTTAATGTATGAATAGAAAATCAAAAGCCAGAAATATAACAAGTATTGCAGCTTCAATTTCTTCCCCTTCATTATAGTACTACTTGCAACATTCCATTCAGTTTATTATTTAATAACTGTGGGCAATGGGCGTGGCCTGCATGCATATTAATGACCGGCACGTGTTTGCGAATTTGACATTCCATGAGAGCCTTGGCATGACCCGTTCCTCACAAATGAGGGGGTATAACTGTACTTAGCACCGTGTTGAGCATTACCGTTCTTGTAATACACATGAAAAGATGAACATTCAGAAAATCAAGTTTCTAAAGAAATGGTTAGCATATTTGTTCCTTATTACAATACTTATTACTAAGACTTATTTCCATGATTTCATATGATTATGTAAGGCAGTGATGCTTTTCCACTATAAAGGCACACAACGTAATATTTAAAAATAAGTGCTTCATATCTAAAGTGTTAAGAAATCAAAACCTTTTCAGCTACTCTTCTTGCTAGACTTAGAGACAATATACAAATTGTGTCAGGGTACAGAGGAAACAACTCTACTTACAGCAGCTTGCTGTTGTTTTAATTTGTCTCTGTACTCTTCCAGTTCTTGAAGACTAAGTACTGGAGGAAGCCTCTGCATATAAATAATAAATCAAATTCAGTGAGAAATTAAAGGATGTTAAATCACACATAGTATTAAGTAAGCAATCGATTCCATTAAAGAAACATTCTTATTGCTTCTGCAATCTAATTTGCAGAATTAATCCATTATTTCAAATAATGGACACCGAAATCAATTAGTGTTAAGATACACAATGTATTATCATAATCGTCTCATATAATACCATAATCACCTAAAAGTTACAAAAGACACAAGAAGCAAACCAAAAAATAGCTCATTGAAACAAACATACTTTTGATCTTCATTTTTTGTAATGCTACTGACTTTTTTCTTAAGAAGACAGCTTACCTCCAACTCATACTTCACAATATCAAAGGAATCACTGGAAAAATAAACTTCTTCAATGCTGTTAATTATTTCCTGCTGTGCCTGAGGATCAGTTGGTTCTTCCTGTAGTTCTCTGAGCTCCTCCTGCACGAAACAAAAAAATATTTCCATAATGTAATAACATGTCCTAAGAGAAACAATGTTCTAACAAAACAAACATATTTCAAAAGCCGTCTACAGCATTAGTACAAGAAGTAGCAGCAAAAAACAGAAAGATGAGTATGCTGTGGCTTGCTTTTCCAATTAGGGACAGCAAGATATTTCACAGAATCACAGAATAGAATCGCAGAATTTAAAACCTTTCAAAAAACACAGTCCATATTTCAATGTTGCAGCTCACTTAAACACTTCTTCATCAACACATTCATGGCACAAATGCCTGTTAAGTCCACACTTTTTTCCCTCGTAAAGTTTAGAAATTTTCATAATAAACTAAGAATAAAATGGCAGGCTTAAAAGAGGGAGGCAAAACCAAAACAGAATCTGAATTTTTAAAATCAGAAGAACCCTCTTTATTAATGTAAGGTAGACAGTGTCACTACAAATCTATAGCTTTCCAATTCAGCCCTCAACTCACTGTAATAAAAGTCATGTCATTAAACACTTGAATTTTTCACAGGGAAATCCAGAATAGACTTGTCTTCTTTGAAGAAAAATAACAGCTGTCAGGTTTTAGCACAGTGGTCTAAGCAGAGATGTGCTTTCAGCTTTCTGAAAGCTAATATTCAAGAGGCAAGCATCTTCCTCCTTGCTGCCATGATCTCCCCTCAGTCTTCTCAACAACCTAGCTGCTTCCAGTGGTCGCAGCAAAACAAGGACTGAGCCTTCCCCAGCTGTACTGCAACTAATACTGGCCCTCTCCGGGAAGTTATTCCCACCAAATGAATGAAAAATCCTTTATCAGATACTCAAAAGGGAGGAGTGCGAGGATATTTTTTCATCAAAAATAAAGATAAAATGGATCAAACTGCTTGATATTGGGAATAAACCCTGGTGAAGTGATTCAGCAGACTGAAGAGTCCTGTAATGACCCCGAGCCTCCAGCGATGTTGGGTTGTTACAGTGGGACAAGGTGCCAGTATTTTCATCACCCAGAGAACAAGGGCTTATTTCACCACGTAAAAGCATCTCATTTTAGACTAATTCACTAAACAATCACTAACTTTTTTCTTCAGTACATCAGCTGAAATAAAGGTGAATGTGTACATGTCATGAGGCAAAGCAACACTTTAAATACAAGCAAGGCACTGTTTTTCTACATAGTTAGAGGCAGCCAAGGGGCGAGGAGGCGACAGTTTGGAAAAGCATCAGGTGCTACTGCTCCTCTGAAATGCCTCTCAGGAAAAAAAGAGGGGGGTGGAAAGTAAGGGGGAGGAACAAAGAGCGGAAAACTGAAAAGGGGCGGGGGGCAGAGCCAAAAAGCAATAGCTCTGATACAGAGAAAAAAGAATTTCAGTCGGATTTCGAGTCCCCGAGCGGGCACAGCCGAGGCCGAAGGAGCTCGGGCGCCACCCGCTGGCACTGGGACGAGGCCGGAGCTGACTGTGCGCCGCAGTAGGGGCACAAGGAAAGGCACAGACCGCACCAACAGACCGAGAGAAACAAGAAAATAATGCAGATAAATAACTACATACAAAACAAGAATAAGTACCAATATCAAAGGAAACTGATGCTGTTCTTTAGACAAACTCTCAAAGACGCCTGCAGAGTGTGGTCCTGTTCTTATCGAGTACATCCCCAACGAGTAGAGAGAGCTGGCAGATGAACTCGCTAAGCCTCTCTCAATCATCTATCAGAGGTCTTGGCTTACTGGGGAGGTCCCAAAAGATTGGAAGTTGGCCAGTGTGACACCTCTCTATAAGAAGGGTAGGAAAGAGGATGCAGGAAATTATAGACCTGTTAGCCTGACCTCAGTGCCAGGCAAAATGATGGAGCAAACCATCTTAAGGAAAATTATGTTGCACCTCAGGCAGGGTAAGGAGATCAGACCCAGCCAGCATGGCTTCAGGAAAGGAAGGTCCTGCCTGACCAATCTCATTTCCTACTATGATCAGGTGACCTGGTTGAGGAGGGAAGAGCTGTTGATGTGGTGTACCTGGATTTTAGTAAAGCCTTTGACACTGTCCCCCATAACAAACTCCTGGTGAAGCTGGAGGCTTGTGGCTTGGATAGGTTTACAGTGGACTGGATCAAGAGTTGGTTGGATAACAGAGCTCAGAGAGTGGTGGTTAATGGTGCTGTGTCCGGTTGGAGGCCGGTCACTAGTGGGGTGCCGCAGGGTTCAGTGTTGGGACCTGTCCTGTTCAATATCTTTATCGATGACCTGGACGAAGGGATGGAGTCTATTATTAGCAAGTTTGTGGATGACATCAAGCTGGGGATAAATGTCGATCTAGTGGAAGGTAGGAGGGCTCTGCAGAGAGACCTTGACAGGCTGGATAGATGGGCTGAATCCAATGGCATGGGGTTCAACCAGTCTAAGTGTCGGGTCCTACACTTCGGTTACAATAACCCCATGCAGAACTATAGGCTGGGGTTGGAGTGGCTGCAGGATGATCAGGTGGAAAGGGACCTGGGAGTGCTGGTTGATAGAAAACTTAACATGAGCCAGCAGTGTGCCCAGGTGGCCAGAAAACCCAATGGCATCCTGGCCTGCATCAGGAATAGTGTTGCCAGTAGGACTAGGGAAGTTATTCTCCCCCTGTACTCAGCACTGGTTAGACCACATCTTGAGTACTGTGTTCAGTTTTGGGCTCCTCAGTTTAAGAGGGATGTTGAGATCCTTGAGCGTGTCCAGAGAAGGGCGACAAGGATGGTGAAGGGGCTGGAACACAAGCCCTATGAGGAGCGACTGAGAGAGCTGGGGTTGTTCAGTCTGGAGAAGAGGAGGCTGAGGGGAGACCTTATCGCTCTCTACAACTACCTGAAAGGGAGGTGTAGCCAGCTGGGTGTTGGTCTCTTCACTCTGGCTACAAGTGATAGAACAAGAGGACACAGTCTTAAACTGCGTCAGGGGAGATTTAGACTGGACATTAGAAGGAACTTTTTCACAGAGAGGGTGATCTCTCAGTGGAATGGGCTGCCCAAGGAGGTGGTGGAGTCACCGTCCCTAGAGGTCTTTAAGAAAAGGTTGGATGCTGTACTTGGTAGCATGACCTAGATATTAGGCTAGTGTCTTATTGGTAGGATGGGTGTTTGGAGCAGGATGACAACAGGTTACGTAACAGCTTAGGTTAGGTAACAGGTGATAGCTTGGACTTGATGATCTCTACGGCCTTTTCCAGTCTTACTAATTCTGTGATTCTGTGCCATGAGCCACAAGAGCATCTTGCTGAGACAAAGGCAAAGGCTGGGTCAGCTCCATGCCCCTGACAGCACAAGGTGCCAACACAAGTTTGCAGGAGCCCAGCAGGGAAGCGTCTGCAGCTTCACACCGGCACCAAAGGGCCAGGCAGGATGCCAGGCTGTCAGGACTGTTCCTTCACCTCCAGCCACACAATTTACCCAGCAGTGACACCATTCCAGCTCACGTCTCAGCATTACCAAGATCATGAGAAACAGAGGAGAGGAGGACTGAATAGGGAGGAAAGTAAAAAGCTTTCTGAAAAATAGTCCTTTCAGAGACTGTTTCAATTTTTTAATCTATGGTTTTGAAGTTTCCATCACATGAGAGTGCAAGGGTTGACAGACGATACACGCATTAATATTCAATGGTATACCACTCTTGGGTTTAATTTATAGGGTAATGAAGCTATTAACTAACCACATGCATTCCTGTCCCTTAAAACAAACAAAAATTATTTCCCTCTGGACTCCTTAAATTAAGTAATTTATCATCTGATATTTTATCTGATTTTTTTTATCATCTGAAAACTCTGTAGAATAAACTTTAGCTCCCATATAAATTACATTAGCTGCCACCAGACTTTATGCCATGGTAACCTGCAGCTTCCAATACTCCACTAGTTTCAAGGAACTGATATGTCAAAGGCCAACATATTCACTTACCACTGAAAGAAGCAACCATCCTTGGTTACTAATTATTTGCTGACATTCGATTTTCCTTATCCCTTCAATTAGATAAATAAAACAATTTTACTACAGTTGGGTCTCCAATATCACGGCTGCGAGGGCTTATTCGGGTCCCGTGAAGCTCGCCTTCCACATTGATTGGCAGCTCATTAATACGCAAATTTCTCACGCATCCTTACACGACCCTTGTCACTGTTTTGGCACTGCCCTGCTGTGTGTCAGTGTTTGTGTCAGTGTTTCCCAGCGCCCATGGCCTCCCCAAGCCAGGAAAAATCCCTGAGTGTTTACATCTTTCATAACAGCAGGAAGCCTCCTCTCTTGAAGTGGGGCAGGCAGCCGGTGGTGCCCAGAGCGGAGCTGGGAGCTGCAGAGCCATCGCCGTGCCCACTCTGCTGTACGGGTTGATTTGCATATTCATGGCTGCCTAATTGAATATTCACGTGTGCCAGGTTACGCATGCGCAGTTACAAAAAGGGGCCTCCTTCATTGCTCAAAAATCATGCCGCTAAGATGTGAAGCTGCAATATGGGGGGCGTGAAGTGGAAGAGGGCCGACTGTATATACAAATAAGCCCACAGTATCAGGGGCTTCAGCAAAGCCGGGATTTAGCACTCACACACATTGCAGAGGGAAAGAGAGAAGCTCTATTAAATCCCTCAAGGCATTTTTCCACGTCATAACTTTTAACTATTGCCATAAGTACGCATCTTAAAAAAATGAATCCTTAAAACATACTTGATAGTAAATTTTATGTAACTTCAGCAATTCCAAGTGCTATTCTGAATTTTAAAAAATGCCACAGAGGGAATCATATGATAATAATCACACAGAGAACTTCGCCATTGCTGAAGTGAATCAATTAGATACAGTGAGCCTCCACGTATTCCCAGTCCGCTATTTGAGAGCTTCAGTATTTGCGGGTGATTTTTCCGCGAGCTGTGTGACCTCGGCGCATGCCCAGAATGTACTGGGACCCCAGTCAGCTTGGCCCCCGGTCTCACCGCTCACGCTGTGAGCACAGCTGGCCCCGCCCTCCTCCCCGACGCTTGCAGAGTGAGCACAGCGGGCCCCGTCTGCTCACGAATATGCAAATTGGTTCCAGCTGGGAGCCGGCACGGCGCGCCCAGGATGCATTTAGTGTAAATGTGTGGTTTTGCACAGCTGGAATTGTCCTCCGCCGGGCTACAAGATGGGGTGACGGGGCTGCCATTGTGTGTGTGTGCCAGGGGCCACGCCCGCCGCTCAGCCGGCTCTTGCCGCTGGCCCCCGGCTCAGCCCGCACGGTGCCGCCACCACTGCGCCCCCGTGCCGCCCTGTGCCCCTGCCATGCCGCCGCCGCGCCCTCCCCCGTGCTGCCCCATGGCACCCCGCAACACAGCCAGACAACTGAGGCAAGCCCCACTCTCAGGACCATCCTCCAGACATTATATAGGGAGGGGGCACGGCTACGAGCATGGCGTACTCGACTACATAGTGGGTTTGCTATCTTCGCAGATTTCACGACTCGCGGGAGTCTGACCAGACCCAACAGCCCACAAGTAACAGGGGTCCACTGTATACAGAAAATCAGGAACAGCAGCATATTGGCAAGGTGGACCCCACAGTATTCATTTCAATCCCCCTGCTCTCCAAGCAATAACGGGACAAGAAAGCCATCTGGGATGCTGTGTCATGGGCTGCTCCTTTTTCCAAAGTTTTCTTCAGCAAGTGGTTTCACCTCTGACATAAAACTTGTGTCACTTGTGGTACCAATTGTGCTTTCCCTTCCCCCCAGCTCCCCTCCAAGTACTTTGGATCATACAACGAATGGAAATACAACTTATTCTGTCAGTGCAAACCTCACCACCAGGTCTCTTCATAATGCCACCTAAACAGATCAGTGAAAGATAGCTTCTGGAGAGGGAAAGAAGAAAAAAACCCATCAGTCTGACAGCTTTACATACTTGAAGAAGCCATTGCTAAATAAAACACAGTGCTGGCATCCATAGACTTCTCATATCATTTTGCCTTCCTGTTCTACAGAAATGGAAGTTTACAGTCTAGGAGACTGTTGCAATTGCTTGAAATATATTTCAAAGAGTCATTTCATGGCAGACTCATCTGAAATGCAGTTCAGCAAGTTTTAATGACTACCCAGCTATTTCCCAGTGCATCATACTCCCACTCTGTCCATATTCTATGTCGCCTGCACTAGCAAAGCCAATACTTATTGCTCTTGAATGAAGTAATACTGATAGGGAATTGAACTAAACACCTTCTGCATTTCAGTCACTATCAACTAAAAGATCTGGGAAGTGAAGACATTGAAAAAAGTCAACTGATATATACTATTCAGAGAAAAAAAATACCTAAACAGTTCCTAATCTAATTACAAGCTGAATTCCAGCAAGAGCCCGTGTACTTCTACCCAGAGGGTGCCAGGGACCAAGTCTGTGCTATACTCACATGGACACAGCCTCCCGTTGTTTGTCATGAGGGAAAAACACAATAATGAATATGGTGTTGATTTATATCCTTCCATTCTGAACACAGATAATACTTAAAAGCTAACCGTAAGCAGCAGGATGAGGACCCTGCTTAACAGATTCAATCAGCAAGTAGACTGCAACATCGTACCACTATGAAATAAAAAAATATTAAGAAGTATTTACATACATGTATACACAAACAAAATATTTTTATTTTGTTTTATCTATATACAAAGACATACATATTACATATACGTGTCTTACAACATATAACTACGTACATCCATAAACTCACTTTGTTTTCCCTCCTAGCCTCTCACCTGCCCTCCCCCAGATAGGGAAGACAGTCCCATGGGGAAGTTTGAGATATACCCTGTCCTTCACAGGAAAAACCCAGAACCTTCTTTTGATCTTTCCTCCTTCAGTATGTATAGAGAGTATTTATTAAAAAGCCCCCACTCAACCAAAACAAACACTATATTGTGGAAACACTATATTATGCTGTGAAAACAATTCTCCTGATGGAGAGAACAGTAATGTTGATGCACAGAATTGCTATTAGTCACACCACCACTTAATATATTCCTGAAAAGCACTCAGCTATTGCTGGGGAAACAGAAGACCACACAGACTAACAAAGCCACACATATATTTATGGGAAAAGCATTAAAAAATAAACTTTCGGTGTTGTTTACCAGCACAAGCCACAGAGTCAAATAATATTTGTATACTGTGTATGAGTTGATTATCATCAAAATAAGCATAAGCCAATTCAAAGTCAACTCATCATTAACCCCCACACATTTGAATTCAAGAATACAAAATACCTGTTTCACCCTTGTGTGACAGAATTTGCTAAACAAAACCGGTATCAGCTTGGGAAACAACAAAGCTGACAATAATAGAATGGTTCAAAAAAGAAACACAGTTCACCAGGGCAATCAGGGCACATCAATCAAGTAAGGTATTTCAGACAGAAAATATATTATTTCCACAGCTTTCTCTTCCAGATATCATAGAATCATCATAGAATCATAGAATGGTTTGAGTTGAAAGGGACCTTAAAGACCATCTAATTCCAACCCATCTTTTACCAGACCAAGTTGCTCAGAGCCCCACACAGTTTGGCCTTGAACACCTCCAGGGACAGGGCATCCACAAGTTCTCTCAGCAACTTGTTATATGAAGACCTGCAGTTTAGATTTGGTTTCATGTGAGGGAAGCAAATTGAAATTTTAAAGATAGTTGCAGAACTTATTGGAGTACTCGTTAATGTGAGTACATACACTCAGAGATACTTACTAAAATATCCAGGCACCAAATAATTTAATTCCTTAAAAAAAAAAAACATTGAGGAGTACAGTCATCACTTCAGTATGCTGAACTAACAACTTCGAGATATCAAGACCCAAAGGAATTTTGCTAGTTTTGCCATCAAGCGATGCAACATATTCTTCTTCCTGTGCTCCGTATTTTCCATTTCACCTCCAAACTAGTGTGACAGTCCCTTATCTCAAAAACATGGTTTTGTCCCCAGTGTCAGCATCAACTATCAATGGTTTGTGCTTTTTCCAGGAATTCATGCTGGTCCTGCAGTCCCCTCCATAGTTTTAACACAGCTTTTGAAGCTTTCAGTAACACTTGCTCAATCACACAGTGTCACAGTCCAGATAAGGCTAGAAAGGACCTTGAAGATCATCTAGTCCAACCTATAATCCAACTATCCTATCCTCTACATTTAGATCATATCACTCAGCACCTCGTCCAGCCTCCCCTTGAACACATCCAGGGTTGGTGACTCAACCACCTCTACAGGCAACCCATTCCACATCCGAATCACTCTTTCAGTAAAAAACCTTTTCCTAATATCAAGTCTAAACTTTCCCTGCTGAAGCTTAAGACTATGACCTCTCATCCTGTCCCCAGAGACCAAGGAGAAAAGACCAACCCCTGCCTGACTACAACCTCCTTTCAGATAGTTATAGACAGCAATAAAGTCACCCCTGAGCCTCCTCTTTTCTAGGCTAGACAGACCCAGCTCCTTCAACCTCTCCTCATAAGGCTTATCTTCAAGNTATTGCTCTTGAATGAAGTAATACTGATAGGGAATTGAACTAAACACCTTCTGCATTTCAGTCACTATCAACTAAAAGATCTGGGAAGTGAAGACATTGAAAAAAGTCAACTGATATATACTATTCAGAGAAAAAAAATACCTAAACAGTTCCTAATCTAATTACAAGCTGAATTCCAGCAAGAGCCCATGTACTTCTACCCAGAGGGTGCCAGGGACCAAGTCTGTGCTATACTCACATGGACACAGCCTCCCGTTGTTTGTCATGAGGGAAAAACACAATAATGAATATGGTGTTGATTTATATCCTTCCATTCTGAACACAGATAATACTTAAAAGCTAACCGTAAGCAGCAGGATGAGGACCCTGCTTAACAGATTCAATCAGCAAGTAGACTGCAACATCGTACCACTATGAAATAAAAAAATATTAAGAAGTATTTACATACATGTATACACAAACAAAATATTTTTATTTTGTTTTATCTATATACAAAGACATACATATTACATATACGTGTCTTACAACATATAACTACGTACATCCATAAACTCACTTTGTTTTCCCTCCTAGCCTCTCACCTGCCCTCCCCCAGATAGGGAAGACAGTCCCATGGGGAAGTTTGAGATATACCCTGTCCTTCACAGGAAAAACCCAGAACCTTCTTTTGATCTTTCCTCCTTCAGTATGTATAGAGAGTATTTATTAAAAAGCCCCCACTCAACCAAAACAAACACTATATTGTGGAAACACTATATTATGCTGTGAAAACAATTCTCCTGATGGAGAGAACAGTAATGTTGATGCACAGAATTGCTATTAGTCACACCACCACTTAATATATTCCTGAAAAGCACTCAGCTATTGCTGGGGAAACAGAAGACCACACAGACTAACAAAGCCACACATATATTTATGGGAAAAGCATTAAAAAATAAACTTTCGGTGTTGTTTACCAGCACAAGCCACAGAGTCAAATAATATTTGTATACTGTGTATGAGTTGATTATCATCAAAATAAGCATAAGCCAATTCAAAGTCAACTCATCATTAACCCCCACACATTTGAATTCAAGAATACAAAATACCTGTTTCACCCTTGTGTGACAGAATTTGCTAAACAAAACCGGTATCAGCTTGGGAAACAACAAAGCTGACAATAATAGAATGGTTCAAAAAAGAAACACAGTTCACCAGGGCAATCAGGGCACATCAATCAAGTAAGGTATTTCAGACAGAAAATATATTATTTCCACAGCTTTCTCTTCCAGATATCATAGAATCATCATAGAATCATAGAATGGTTTGAGTTGAAAGGGACCTTAAAGACCATCTAATTCCAACCCATCTTTTACCAGACCAAGTTGCTCAGAGCCCCACACAGTTTGGCCTTGAACACCTCCAGGGACAGGGCATCCACAAGTTCTCTCAGCAACTTGTTATATGAAGACCTGCAGTTTAGATTTGGTTTCATGTGAGGGAAGCAAATTGAAATTTTAAAGATAGTTGCAGAACTTATTGGAGTACTCGTTAATGTGAGTACATACACTCAGAGATACTTACTAAAATATCCAGGCACCAAATAATTTAATTCCTTAAAAAAAAAAAACATTGAGGAGTACAGTCATCACTTCAGTATGCTGAACTAACAACTTCGAGATATCAAGACCCAAAGGAATTTTGCTAGTTTTGCCATCAAGCGATGCAACATATTCTTCTTCCTGTGCTCCGTATTTTCCATTTCACCTCCAAACTAGTGTGACAGTCCCTTATCTCAAAAACATGGTTTTGTCCCCAGTGTCAGCATCAACTATCAATGGTTTGTGCTTTTTCCAGGAATTCATGCTGGTCCTGCAGTCCCCTCCATAGTTTTAACACAGCTTTTGAAGCTTTCAGTAACACTTGCTCAATCACACAGTGTCACAGTCCAGATAAGGCAAGAAAGGACCTTGAAGATCATCTAGTCCAACCTATAATCCAACTATCCTATCCTCTACATTTAGATCATATCACTCAGCACCTCGTCCAGCCTCCCCTTGAACACATCCAGGGTTGGTGACTCAACCACCTCTACAGGCAACCCATTCCACATCCGAATCACTCTTTCAGTAAAAAACCTTTTCCTAATATCAAGTCTAAACTTTCCCTGCTGAAGCTTAAGACTATGACCTCTCATCCTGTCCCCAGAGACCAAGGAGAAAAGACCAACCCCTGCCTGACTACAACCTCCTTTCAGATAGTTATAGACAGCAATAAAGTCACCCCTGAGCCTCCTCTTTTCTAGGCTAGACAGACCCAGCTCCTTCAACCTCTCCTCATAAGGCTTATCTTCAAGCCCCTTTACCATC
>WEKX01021770.1:59486-75434 GCA_013390025.1 Pitta sordida
AGACTTCTGATAAATGATGGAAAGCGGTATAGCAAGCTCATCTGCCAGCTCTCTCATCTCTCTGGGATGAATCCCATCCAGTCCCATGGATCTATGGGGATCCAAATGGATCAGCAGGTCTCTAACTACTTCCTCCTGAATAACAGGAGGACTACACTGTACCCTGTCTCCATCTGCCAGCTTAGGTATCCAGTTGTCCTGAGAACAAACGACCCTATTGTTGAAGACAGAGGCAAAGGAGGCATGGAGTACCTCTGCCTTATCCTCGTCCCTAGTTACTAAATTTCCCTCCACATCAAGTAAGGAGTGGAGTTTATTACTGACCTTCTTTTTTCCATTGATATACTTATAAAAACACTTCTTATTATCCTTAACAGAGTGGCCAGTCAATCAGGAGATACCACTCTGAATGAGGAAGTGTGACAATGAAAGTGCAGCATCTTAACCATTCTGTCATCAAAACAGCTTGAGACTTCCATGATTCAAGATACAAACAAAAACAGTTATTAAAACATGGCAGGAGAGAATAACGTATATGTTCAAATAGCAGCCTTGAGCAATATGAAATTATGCTTTGACTTATTGCCTTTAAAAACCTGCATTTTTTCTAAAGTCTTTACTTTTGCATTCAAAAGTGAATTCTCTTTACCAAACCTGTCCATTAAAATAAAATAATTATTGAGAGGCATTAGACGATATTCAATAAAGTTGCTTGATCCTGTAATTATAATGCAGTTCTGTTTTGTGGTATCAGTATGTTGTCATGGCCTGGAATATAGCTTTAGATCAAAATACTAAATAGTAGCAATAACCAAAAGCTCAATGACTTTCAATTTCTGTGGAGTACTGAAGCCTAAACTCCTTGACAGTTACTCATACCACAAACATAAACAATATCTCCACCTTCCCAGCACCCAGAATTCCTGTTTTCATGTAGCTGAATCTATGCTCACAGTGACAGGAAAAATATTACTGTGCCTCATCTGATGTCTCATCACTTGAAAAGCAAAATGCTACTACAACAAAGGCTTTAACAAAGCTAAGGAGGCATGACAATGTAAATCTTTCCTCTTAAATAAAAGGGCTGGAAGCAAAGTTATCATGATAAATGGCTGGAGACCCTAGACAGAAGTTAAACTGATCAAAACGTATTTGTTTTATTCAAGATTCTCTTAGAATCACAGAACATCTCAGGTTGAAAGGGACACACAAGGATCATCAAGTTTGATTCGCAGCTCCTCACAGGACTACCTGAATATAAACCATATGACTAAGAGAATCCACATAATCAGATAACCACTCAAACTTTTAAGTGTTCCATTCCATCTAGCTTGTTGAGAAGGTAAAAGCATCTCCAAATCTCTATTCCAAATATAAAATGTATATTCCAAATACGGTTGTTATTTTGCGAACTAGTCACTTAAAACATTTCTGAGGGAAAAAACCATAATCGTAGCATTACAAAATGGTTTGGGTTGGAAGGGACCTTAGATATTATCTAGTTCCAATCCCCCTGCCATGGGCAGGGATGCCACTCACTAGATCATGTTGCTCAGGGCCCCATCCAACCTGGCCTTAAACACTGCCAGGCTTGCGGCATTCAAAACTTCTCTGGGCAACCTGCTGCAGTGTCTCACTGCCCTCACAGTAAAGAATTTCTTCCTGACATCTAATCTAAATATACCTTAAATATTAAAAGACTGAAAAATACAAAAGCTTTATTCTGCAGCACAGGAGAGAGCAACATTCTAATTCTATCAACTAAAAAAATTAATCAGATTTAAAATTTCAATACTGATGTAATCTAGGCTTTTCAGGCACAGATTTCTGATTGCAGGACAGCTGCAGATAATGTTTTCATATTACAAATGTTTGACATAAATACATGAAAAAAATACAAATTACTGAGAAGTATCTGATTTCCCATTGTTATTGATACACAACGTAGACTTACCAGACTTGTAACATCAGACTGGAAATCCAGCCAAGACACCCTACAGCTACTTTACCTGAAGAGTCAACTTGGGTAAAAAGACAGTTTGAAACAGGATCCTCAGTGTGCGGCAGGAATCTCTAATTCTGAAATCTAAGCCATGGAGATAAGATAGTTCTTTCAACATCACTGCAACTAAATACTTTTGCTCTTTGATATCAATATATTGACCACTGTTTTAACAGTGTATCAAATACTAATTCAGAGATTCTCACTTGGTTTTTAAATATACAGTAACACTGATTTTCTGGTTCTTTTTTTTTTTTTTAATACACTCCAGCAAGAAACCTTTCTGCTAAGACCAGCATTCAGTGACAACTCGAAAGTTCCAAGAAAGTTGGTGAACTGTGTTGTCTCACAGCTTTTAAATCCTTCATATGCATATTTTTAAATATTTTCAGCAAGAAATAAAACTCTCAAAAAGAGCAACAGCAAACCTGGTGTCATCAAGCTATAGAAAGAAAAACTGAAATTTATGTGAGAGGGAGTAGAAGGATGTTATATCTTACCTTAGCTGGAATTCGAAAGCTTTCAATAGGACTGAGGTCATTAACACTCTCCTGAGGACTTCTTAGACCCTTTAAAAAAATTTTAATAATCAGTCATGATTGATTACTTTATGCAGTCAAACTTACCGGACGTTGAATGGAAAGTCCTTTAATAAATGCTCTGACATGTGGCTGAAAGGCTAAGACCTCATTCTAGAAACACTTAAGCAAGACCCCTGGTGTATAAATTACGTTCCTCAAACATCTAAACATTTCCAACTTTATGCTGCAATATGTACCTTTTCAGTACAGTCCACTAACATTCCCTTCATAAAGTTCACTTACATTCTCCTTTCAACTTCCAAAAATTATTTTAAATTTTAAAAAGAACATGTATTCAAAAAACATAACACACTTCGTTCCACTAACTTAAGTTTAATGGAATTAAAAAACTGAACTCAAATTAAGTGTCACCTACTCTGTAGCAAAACTGTATTATTTTTGCTCGAAGGGATATTCTGCTGTTTACCACATGATACTATTAGAACTCATTTTCCTTATGCATAACTAAACTGAAAAATATGCATAATCCACATTAGCTGTTTTATATAATTATTACTCCTTAAAACATATATAGCCACATAAATAGCATATACGTTTGCTGAATATCCAACATATTCACAATCTTCATAGAAAGGTTTGGGTTGAGGGAACCTAAATATCACCTAGTTCCCTGCCTTGACATAAGCAGGGACACTTTCAACTATATCAATTTACCCAGGGCCTCATTCCATCTGGACTTGAACGTTTTAGGGATGTGACGTCCACAGCTTCTCTGATCCAGCATCTCATGATTTTATGAAGCAATACCACAGAACATGCTGCCTAGTGTAATTTCTGTCAGCTCCCTAGGCAGAGGTGAATCTACACTTCCAGCTTCCCTTGAGACTTCGGAGTGTTCATGTGAGCCACGTTTCAGACAGACTTCCCTCCTACTCTCATGGTTCATGCTAATGGGCTTTTTTCCAAGCCCTTTTCAGGTCCTAGTTATCTATATTTCTTTGAAACATAAAGACCTCTGCAACTATTATGTGAATTTAGGATGAGAAAAGTTTGTATTTGTGTTTTGAAACTGATAGTGTTGTACATCACTTCTGTGGTAACTACTACATTTTACAATTGTTTCAACTTCCCAGGATGCAAAACCTGTTCATTTTGCTTTCGATTCTTGGATTTAATTGTACATCATTTCACAACAACATTCCTTTCCAGTTACCACCATTGGAGATGACTCACCTTCATGCATCAGAAATACAAAGTAAGTAACAAGCAAAGAAACTGCTGCATTTTCTCATACTTCACACAAAATCCTCCACATATCCTCTCAGAAAGCTGCAGCATTAGCAGCTGATCTCCACAAGCAATAAAAAGTTTAACTTATCCATTGCTACATGGAACTTTATCCTTTCCAAAGACTGAAAATTGCTTAAGCTGCATCATTTTCAGACCACATCATCTCCATGCCGGGCAGACTTCCCACCACTCCTCTCAGCCAAGTGGTGAACTGGTCATGCACCCCAATAATGAAGTGGAACAGATTATTTTGTAAATTCCACTTCCATGCCAGCGTCCATTTTTAAGTCCATCCTCTGGCATAAGCATCACAACTCTGAGGATGTAGTTTAAAAAAAAAAAGTTTCTGACTTTCCCATCATTTTCTATCTTTATCTAGACCTGACGTGTTGGGTGACAGAAGCGATCATTAAAGTTCTGCAATTTGGATACATGGACAAACACGCCTCATTTCAGAGGTATGTATTTCTTACACATGTATGACTAAAATGTTCTGCCGATGCACTTCCTTAAAAAGGCTCTCAACCTCAGAAATACTGGTGCAAACGTAGGTTTAGGATCTGCATAATCCCGGAGTCCCTGCGTACCCCTGGCACACAGCCGCGGGCTCACAGACACACATTCAACACCTGCCCACCCAAATACGCCCCGGCACCTCCCCTTGGACCACAAGCGTTTGCTGTCAGACAGAGCCACTCCACCGACCCGCTCCAAAATCGCGGATCAGAAAAGGAACCTGACACAGGCCGGCCGCGCCACCTCCAGCAGCGACTCGTCAGCGGTGACAGGGCTGCGCGCCGGCCCCGCTCACGCCTCCCTTCCTCGCTGCAAGGAGAAGGCGGCGGACGCGTGTGCGCCGAGAGCTCGCACGCCCCGAGCCCTCCGCCCCGAGCAGCAGCGCACAGGGCGATGCCCGCGCCCAGGGGGCCCTCCAGGATGCCCGGNTGTGGAAACTTGGAAAGCAAATACGTGGGAGGACAGAACGCAGCTCTGTCTATGGAGACGAGCTGAAAAATACTCGAGGACGATGAGCGGATGCCGGCTGCCGCGGGTTATTTATTTAGGGCGTTGTGAACAAGCGCATCTGGCCTTTTAGTGGTGTTCTGCAAAACGGGCTTGTGTGTTTATTGGTTCTATAGATCTAACTAAAAGCAGATAGCTTTTAAAATGTTAGTTTCTTTTTTATATTATGTTTCCTTTGTTTTTTATGTCCTTGTAAAATACAAGAAATGGAAGAATTTATCTTACGCTCTTCGCTTAACTGGAGACAGGGTTCAACAATACTGTCACATCCCCTAGGGCAGAGTAGTAGTACCTCTAGAAAACACGATCTTTCCTTCTGGACTCGCTGGAGTGTGGGCGTGGGTCAGCTCCGCCTGTGTTTCCCCGTGCTGTTGTTGCAGGGCAGGTCGGGTAAGAGCAGGTGTCTATGAAACGACCTAGTGACAAAGGGAGGGTCGGGACACTGGTCGCCTCCCTGCTTGCTTTAGCAGGAATTCATTACTCCTGGCTACCGCTGGGAATATCTTGTGTGGTTCTTGCTGTGGAAAACCCCTAACGAGATTAGCACATAATGAAGATACTTCTTAGAAATAAAGTAAATAAAATTTGAAGAAATGCAAGCATTCAGATTGTTAGTGCGGCAAATAATGTTGCTTGATTTGCATTAAGTCTAAATGCCATTTAACAACTAGCACAAGCTAGAATTCTAAAGAAAATAATGTGCATTTTTAGTATGCATTATATTTGTGTGAGTTATTCAGTGTAAAAACTTGCAGCATAATAGTGACATCAAGAATATAGTCAAATGCTAGAAATTAAGGGACACGTTTGAAAAACACACCTGCTAATCTGTTCCTTTTTTTTTTAACTTGCCCACATGGGGCATTTAATGTGTCAACACAGGCTTTATCCCAATGTGAAAGCTCCCATCATTTCAGTTCGAAATTTATTGGAACCTGTGACCAATATTTTATTGCATGTTGAAATACATAGTTGATAATAATTTTTAACTCAGCTTTTATAAAAGGTTGTGATTTGATATATCTAGCCTACAGTTAAGTGGATTATGCAGGTTATAAACAACAACATTCAGGAGGGGCAGGACAAGAGACCCAGGGAGCCTTGGGAATATGCAAAATATCCTCTTCGTCTCCTGCCTTATCTCGGTGATATTACTTCTGGTGGGACCCCTGTATTTGTATTAGTTAACCTGAAAAAATAGTCTTTACATTTCTTACACTGGACTTGAAAGGATCTGGGTGTTTTCGCCTCCCTTTACCTAAGGTAAAATGTGAGTGGTCAGCCCTTCTGAACACACAATGAGGGAGGACACTTCCTTTCTACCAGTCCCACCTGGACAAAGAGGGGCTGAGTCTGGCCTAATATTTGTTAATCCTTAATAGCCTGCCTAGATGCTGTATAGTGAAAAATGTAGTGTGTTTTTGTACAGATAAACCGTATTTGTTGCTGCAAATATTTGCTGTTGCAAACTGTTACTGCACAGCTCTGGAAGGGTTTGCCTGGTTTGCTGCTGATTTGTACAGTGAGTGACAGCTTTGGACAAAATCCAAATACTACATTTGTGTTAATTTAAGCCGATGTAAGTTAATGCAGAACAAACAGTAATCAGCAGCTAGCTCAATGACTGTAGTAAGATGTCCACTCTAGCCACAGGATTCTTATTTGAAGATGCCTGATAGACACTCGACATCACATGTTGTTTAGAGCAAGGGAGTGAATTCTTTGCTGAGTTATGTTTGTGTTAAAGAAAAAAATAAAGAAAATGTATGGGCTTGAAAGTGGTAGGAAAAAATTAAGGCTCTTTAATAGCTGTTTAACATATTTGTAACAGAAAAGGAGAGGCTATCAGTGGAAAATATCTGAAAAAAGTATTATGTGATATTCTGAGTACTAATTCTGGTTTGAAGTAAGCAGAAGAATGTAGCATCATGGTATTTTTTTATGAAACTGTAACTAAAGGAAGCTAATAACTAAATAACCTGTAGATTTAGTACATTTACTTACTTCTATTAATTAATTGTACTTTGTATCATGTGGCCCATTTATTATATTCTGTGTCATACTTGCTCTGACTGCCGGGGAAGGGTTACAATAAAGTCAGAGGCAATGAGGATGAGTGCTCATCTAACAGGTGCTCCACTCCCTTTGTTCTTTGTATACACATATTCAAATCACATAAGGCCGGGGACAGGATAGGGCCTGTTAACTCATTGCTGATTTCCCTAGCAAATAAACCAGCAGCTGCAGGTACAAACCCTGTCTTAGTGCTGAGGAGAAGGTGGCATTTGTGGTGGACAGGATGCTTTCATGGAGCCCTTTAGCCAACTTCTTTTGGGACATACAGTGCAAAATATATTTTCTGCTTGTAGGTAAGATACAGTATGAATTGTATTTGATTGTCATTGTGGAAATGGGATTTGATTTTCTAAGATTTATCTTTATAAATTTAAAAATATTTCTATTGTATCATAAGATGTTTTATTTCAGGAAAGTAGCCTAAAAACTTTTAATCAGATGGTGGCACCTTCTTTTATGAGTGAAGCTAAAGTTTCAGCAGCTGGCAAAAATGAGTTGTATATATAATCTAGATGTAAAACGTGGGCATTGATTAAAATATACTATATAGTCCCATTTCTTGAGTAATACGTACATTGTGCATTCGTTTAAAAAGTAAGGCTGGACAGGTTCAGAACCGAAGTTTATACAGAAGTTGTTACACACCTCTTAAAAATGTATTTGGTTAAGACAGTGCTGACACATTATTTTTCACTTCATTATGGTTAACTAATTTACATGTAATGCTTAAACTCACTTGGTATTAAAACTCAAGCTTTTAATCAACTGAAGAATGTCTTCCCATTAATAGTGCATTTGCTTTGTATCTGGGTGCAGTTTTCGTGTGTGCATTTTTTATCTATGCAGTGGATAAAAAATAGGTGTTCTATGCACTTTGACAGGAATATTCTGTGATCAAATGTTAGAGAAACTTATAAACTACTGTAATTAACTTTTTCTATATTTAATTGGTTTTGTAAATGTCCACAGAGGAAACAGCATTACAAATGTAGTGCATCCTCTAATCATTCATGTATAATTTTTTCTTACCTTCTTTGTGAACCTAGTTTCCTTGATTTTGAGCTAAGTACTTTTTCAAGAGTTTTGGCTTCAGAACTATTACAGTTTTACATGAGGATGATTTGATCTCTTCTTTAAAACTGGAAAAAGCTTGGTTGATAAAAATTTAACACAGTGAATGTATGCTTTGTCTACATTACAACTTTATTGAACATTTTTCACTAAAACTCTACAAGAGATACTGTCATGTAAGCAGAGTACTTTAGAGTATGTTTGTTCACCAAAAAGTCTCATACCCTTATTCAGATATACACATTATCTTGTAAGGGAAATATGCTGCTTATACTTAATATCCTGGCAATTGGGTGCATTGGAGACATGACACGAAGCCCACTGAAGGCATTGAGCTCAGAAGTTAAAATTAAGTCCAGTAACAAAGCTCAATGTAACATTTTCCTGGGCAAAAATCCCAACTCAGGGAATAGTATTCCCAAATTTTTCCTGATAAAAATGAACGTACAGACATTGCAGCTTCCCTGGTCCATTGTATCTGGTTTGATTTGGGTTTGGTTATTTTTTCATAAATGAACATACTTTCAAAAAGCAAACAATAGTGCAGAAACTAATACACTGATCTACTGTCATTATGCACGAAGTTTGAAGGGTTTGGAAAGCTGAAGAGCCAAATGAACACTGCTGAAAAGCAGTTGAGAATCCAAACTCACTTTTATGAGGAGATGTGCGTGTTAAATTCAGAGAACACTAAAATCTCACTAGGCAGGTTTCAGTTTATGCCATAAACTCAAAAATTATGTCATAGTTTTTTATTTAAACTAAAACTGCAGCCCTTGTTTTATGTCAACAACAATTCTGTTGTGCTTGCTAATACTGGTGATCACAAAGTGAGATGGAAGCAAAGCACAGATCACTGAGCTCCAAATGGAGGTCGTTTTGGTACAGCCCTGATGTCATTAAACAAACACTCGTTTTTGGAATTCCATTATCTTGGAAAAAATGTTTTATACGTACTCGGAAAGCTGTAGAGATAGGCTTAAATTATTACTTGATGCATATTGATCTAATTTGGCACATTGGCTTAATTTTGCTATTAACATTAATTCAAGGGTTACTCATAACAACCTTCCGTGTAAATTAAAAATCAAAACTAGTCTAATACAAGAGAATCACAGACCTATCTAGGTTGGACCCTTAAGATCATCAAGTCCAACCATAAACCTAACACTGCCAATTCCACCATTAAACCATATTCTTGAGCACCACATCTCCAGGGGAAAACGAGGTTTCTGTTCTCATCAGCTCTGGTCTTGCCTAAAAGAATTTCCTTAACTGCACATCAAAATGTCTTTCCAAGATGTTCCCCAGAGCCAGTTTTCCATGTGAATCAAGTGCAAAAAAGTTAGTTTGCAGTTTCTATTCCCACAGTTTTTAACTGCAAAGGAACTAAGTTTTCCAGCCACAATTCTCTTCTTCTTCCTCTCTTACAGTGTTATCTTTCATACTGGTGGTCCCAGTTGTCCTGATGCTCATAAGGCCTGCTCAGGTTTAGCTAATTTTCTGCACAAACAGATCTATGAGAAATATTATTTGTTTTGCATATTTTATGATTACAATACGGTTGTTACTGGCTTCTTGTCCAACAGCTAAATCTCTTATTGACATCTAAATAAACTCAAAAATTGAGCATCATCATGTGTAAAGAATGAGGAAAGATATGGACACATCTTTTAATTGATGTTTTACAGTTCTCCCAGTGTTTGAAAGATGTTTTTGACTTCATTGCAGTAGATCTAAAAATTAAAATGTATTTGATACATCATATGAAATAGATCTCCATTATTAAATATTTTGTGATGGATTCTACTGAGGAGTTCCTCTCTTTCAGCTGGAAAACAGCAATTTAAATCTGCTTTGCACTGTGAGGTTGTCAGGGAGAGGATTAACCTCTGAGAAATGTCACAACAACCAACTAAATATTTAATCTCTGCTTAACCAGAGTCCAGCAAGTCCCTAAGAGTTGTGCAGTGTTAGAACAAGAACAACAAGCCATAAATACTATTAAAGTATAAAACCTAAAAAGGCTTCAATTTGATGTGCATCATCCATTTTAAGTTTTTCGTCTAGAAAAAAGTTAAGCATGTAAACATCTCTGTCTTGTGTGTCTTCCACTTAAGCCATTCCACATTTTTTTCTACATACTTCCTCATTCTTTTACCCCATTATTCTCCATTTCACCTGACCCCCCGCTATCCTTTGCACATCAAAATCCATGCAGCCTGAAGTCCTCTGCCCACTTCCTCTTTGATCCCCGTTATTGTGGGTGTACCAGATTTTCTGTCAAAGGATTTCATGGTCTTTTTGTATATTACACCTATTGTATATTACCCACATTTTCCTTTGGTTTCCTTGCCCTCAGAAATGCTGTGAGCTGTCTTCTGTAGCTGAGTATGCTATTGCTCAACTTATGAGAAGTGAAGCCAACCACATTACTTTTTTGGGGTAGACTCTGTACAACATTGTTTGCTATCCATAAGCCAGTCCCCTCCCACACCATCTCTGCTCTGCTACTTTTCATGCCCTTCCAGTCCCTCTAAAAATTGCTTGTGTGTTGTCCTGGGCGGTGCATTCTCAATTTCCAATGTGTTCTATGCAGTGCCAGAGTGATTACTTAAATCACGGTTCTTGCATGTTCTTGCTTATAAGAGGATGTTTTTTTTTTTTCCCTGGGGTTTTATCTTAGGGTTTGCCATGTGCTTTTCAGCATTTTTAAGCACTCAAAGCTGAACAATCAAACCTCAACTGGAGTCAACGGGAGTTGAGTCTTGAACACACTAAATCTGTTCATGAGTATTTTGAAAAATCCAGTCCTTAATATTTCAAAGTGACTATCCCAAATGAGTGGATGTTTTTGCTTTTAATTTTATTTGGGCTGAAATTCTTCATCCATAAAATCCTGTCGATTATAATGGTGTTGTGAAATCAGTTCATTAATGTTGATACTTTACATCATTGCTGTTCTTGTAAGTGCTGTGGAAAAAGTCCATGTGAAAATCAATCACTCAGTCCCAAGACTAAAGCTTTAATAATGTTCTATCAATATGTCTCTGGCTGGCATAATAAAATATGAAGTAAAAAAAATATATGGGAAAGACAATGATTAACTGAGGAATGGCCTTTTTGCACCATAACAGAGACAGAATTTTTGGAGAGCAGAGTTAATTATGAGACTGAAAATTTGCTTTTTTGCCTATCAACAGCAATTCTGTTAATTTCCTAAAATACTTGACTATTGCAGGCTTAGTTACATTTCTTGAATTTGATCTTGCAGGTACTGAGCAGTCAGCAATAACAGCTATATGTAATTTAATCAGACATTTATGGAAGTCCTGCTTGTCTGATTTTCAATCAGTTTCTCAGTATAACTGACAGAGTAGCTAAGTTCCTCTGTAGCAGAGCCAACCCAGAAAAAAAGTCCTAAAAATTGTGTGTGTAATCCTAGACTGGTAGACAGCGTAAACCAAAAAAACTGAAATATTTTAGGGGAAAATATTTTATACATTAAGGTAAATGTACATTTTCCCATTTTTGTCAAACTTTCAACAGTAAAAGATCCTTCCTTTGGCTTTTTATATATTTTGAAGCCAGAGTTCTGTAGCTAGACCCAACTTCAGTCAATGAGCGTTTACCCCTTTATTACTTTGAATCTGAGTTACAACCATACAGAAAATGGTAAATTTTAACACTGAGAGCTTTTCATAGTGAGAATTTCTCATTGAATTTTCCAGTGTCTCCATTTGTGTTTTGCATTTGTTTATTTGTTTGTTCTTTCAATTTTATGCAGGTATTTGTTCTGCCTTAAAGTTGACAGTACCATCTCACACCATCCATGGTATTGAGGGACAACCACTTCATCTTACAGTTGACTACAATTTCAATGCTACAGCTTCTGAAATCCAGATAATTTGGCTTTTTGAGAGGCCTCAAAGTAATCCAAAATACTTACTTGGCTCTGTGAATCAAACAGTAGTTCCAGACTTGGAATTCCAACACAAGTTTACCCTTATACCGCCAAATGCATCTTTGATGATTAATCCATTGCATATCAGTGATGAGGGTAATTATATTGTCAAAGTCAATGTCCGTGGAAATGGGACAATAGCTGCAAGTCAAAAGATTCGAGTAGCTGTTGATGGTAAGTTAGTAAAAAATAGTATCTTCGTTTTGAAAATAGAACTGCAATAATTTTGAAGTACTGGTTCTTAATATCCAGTTACAATAGTGTATCATTTCACGCAACCATACATGAACAAATGGTAACAAGTTATGTTGTTTTCTACTGCTACTGGAGAGAATGATAAAATATGTCATCTTTAAACAAAGTTAATATATCCACTGATGTTTCTATATCATAAGTAAAAACCGAAGAAGTATAGAAATCATTAATATGAACTTAGATTTCTAAAAAGTATTTGCTGTGCTGTCATAAGGATGCATTGAATTGCAAATAGTCTTTTTCCATGAAAAATATTAATATTTACCTTCCGTAATAAAGACAAGTCATTGACTTTTACCAGTGCCTGTGATCTTGAGTCTGTAAAAGCCCAGATCTGAATTCCTAAAATACTGAAGTTCCCTCTTTATGCTCTACTATTTGACTAGGGACTTAAATTATTTTTTTTAAATGAAATAGAAAAGAAATAGAAAAGAATTATCCCTTTTAGTGACAAGAGGCTGCTGTAATTTATGGATTATATAGAGAAAGCCCTGTAACTACTGGGCTTGGAAGAATGAGTTGAGTGATATCTTGAGGTAACAAAGTTGTAGCTGCCATTTAACTGCCAAACCCAACCCAATTTGCAGGCACCCTCACAACTAGATCACCCAGTGGTGCCCAGTGTGGGCAAAGCTGTGGGTAGACATACTGAGAAGTCATGCATCATGGGCAGTGCCATGCTTTGTGCTCTTTCCATTTCTGTGGCCTCAGTGATTTCTATATGAGGCAAGAGCAGGAGGCCATGGTATACCAGACTGCAGCCCTTATCTTATTATCAGTAATATAATCAGTCTAGTTGTATTTAAGTACTGTAACAATACTTGCAGTCACCAGCTGAGAATATGGCCTTCTTTTTTTTTTAACCTTTAACCACATTTAATAGATAAAATTTGAAATATTAATCATTTCCAGTGTGATTGATGACTGCTATTTGAATCATCTTGACAATGAAGACTGTAATATAGGGGCTTGCCACTTCAACAACTTTTCTTATCTTCTTGTTTTACAGTTCCAGTCACAAAGCCAACTGTACATACTGAACCATCTTCAGGGGTAGTGGAACATGTAGGAAATATTACCTTAAAATGTACTGTGGGTAAAGGTACAAGGGTGCTTTACCAGTGGATGAAAAATGGGCAGCAGCTCCATTCTGGCCCTAATTATATCTTTTCATCAGACAATGCTACACTTCTAATTGTTCCTGTTGTAAAAGAAGACATTGGGAATTACAGCTGTCTAGCTTCTAACCCTGTCAGTGCAATGGAAAGTGAGATAATCACACCAACTATATATTGTGAGTATATTAAATATTCATTATTACCTTTGTATGAATGATCTGTCTAGAAAGAGTGCCTCTAACTATGGAAACAGGCAGAAAGCAGTTGAGTCAACATTATCTCTTCTCTCAGGCTGACGACACCAGAACAAGAGGACATGGCCTCAAACTACGCCAAGGGAGGTTTAGACAGGATGTTAGGAAGCGGTTTTTCACAGAGAGAGTGATCGCTCATTGGAATGGACTGCCCAGGGAGGTGGTGGAGTCACCATCCCTGGAGGTGTTTAAGAGAAGACTCGATGAGGAGCTTAGTGACATGGTCTAGCTGGAGTGTGTTGGGCTGGATGGTTCTGTGGGTCCCTTCTGGCTCGGAGTGGCCTGTGAGCCTGTGAGGGATCTAGGTTTATGTTCACCACTCTGAGGTGTGCGTTCGGTCTCTGTACGGGCGTTAGCTGGTGAGTTGGACTAGATGATCCTTGTGGGTTCCTTCCAACTCGTAGTATTCTGTGATTCTGTGTGATTCTGTGATATGTGAGCTTGCATTCAAAATTAGTTTCTTTGTAATAGGTAGCTCTAACTTGCAACTGGATAATAAAGTTACTCAGTGTTATGTAGTTGTGAAGATCAGCCTCAACTGAGGAATTCAAATAGGAACTAAAAAAAATTCCACAGACATCCCCAGATCTGGAGGAGAGGTGACTCAAAGGAAAAAAGATATAGATTGTTATACAAGAAAATATTGTTAAAACTGGAGATGCCAAACAGTATTAAAAAGCTGAGCACGGAAAGTACCAGGCTGAAGGACTGGTGTTAGTGGGTGTCCTCAATATCATTTGGAGTCCAGTCTTGTTTAACACTTCCAGTAATGGCACCAGCATAAAGACTGGGAGCATCTCAAAAAAGTTCATCTTTGACATTGAGTAGGAGGACTGTATGACTTCAACAGAGTAATAGAACCAATATGAAATTTGCCCTTTTAGAGAATAAAAAACATTAATTTCTACTGATGAGATTGAGATTGGGAGATAAACAAAGCAATGAGCCTGGGTGATTGAGCTAGTACAAGACAACCGTGAACTAACAGTGTGATTTATGCATGAGAAAGACATATATAATTCTAGGATGGTGAACAAAGGTTTTCCAACAAGGAAACAGTGGAATACTAATGACACACAGAAGGTAAGACCATATGTGGAATACTGTGTGCGCTGCCTGCAGATCCTAGAACACTGATCTCAAACTGGAAAGAAACAAAAAAGAAAGGATTGGGGAAGAGACCCAGATAACTCAGTCAGGCTTAGCAAAATTAGAGCTGAAAGGAATGTTTGCTTTCCACATCAAATGCGAAACATGAGGGAGCAAGAATAGTTGCATAAAGACCAATGCAGGCAGAAGAATAAACCATAAGGCAGCCATGTATTTTGACTGGAAATGGAGGAAGCTGAGAAACTAACTGTGAACATAGATTGAGATAATAAATTAATTTAGTTGGAGGAAACAAAAGATTGATTAAATCAGCATTCAACAATTATACTATAAATATTAGAAGGGGCACTCTCATTTTCCTCAGTGTCTCCAAGATTTGCAAGCAGCACTTGCTATGCATGTGACCTTGCCGTGCTCTAATCCTCATGTCCTCAGGAGGTGAACTATCATTCTGAGAGGAGAGCTGAAATCAGACAGGTCAGGACCTACTTTGCCACCAGTTCTGTTCAGATATAACCTGTTTATCGAATGGCACAGTGTAGATGGCACAGTGCAAGGACTGGAACTGGATTCCTGTCCAGCCAAGGGCTGGTGTTCACTCCTGTTTTACCAAGCTCTGCCATCTGGCAGGCAGCATATGCCCTAAACTTGTTATCATTGCAGTACTAGCACATTCAGAACCTATAACTCTTACTATTGTGTTTTCCTCCTCCTTTCACCTCTGATTATCCATTCCCCTACTTATTTCATTTTAAATATGACTTGGAAGAATTGGATAAGGGGGTGACTTGCATCTAAAGTGTGTGTGGGGGATCTCTACACTGCACCAGAAGTAGAGAAAAAAAAAAAACTACCTAAATTAGCAAAGGTTAACAAGGACATTGCTAGATGTGAGCTGATTGCTCATGTGGAGCTGATAAAACTGACAGCAATGCAGACATGAAGATGAAGAAGCTGCTGCAAAGAGTCGTAAACAGGGCAGGCATGAATTGATCTTCCATCTCATTAGACAGAGGAATCATGATAAAATGCTCTACAAGGCAATAACCAGCACTAGTGGAGTTTTAAGTTATCATTACTGTAATTTCAAAAAAAAAAAGTTCATACTTCTTCAGGATAGCACATTTTTAAATACCTACTTTTGTATAGTCACAATCTCAGCTCATCTGTGTTAAAGTGCTAAGAATGAGAGATGAAAGTTTATGAATGCAGTGCCTCTACTGCCTTTTTTTTTTTTTTTTTT
>WEKX01021770.1:75458-118390 GCA_013390025.1 Pitta sordida
CTTTAATGAGCTATGAATGGGCTTTTTACACCTCTTTTCAAAGAGTATCTATACAAAACTTGGGGACAGTGTACGTAGCCTGATAGCCTTCTTACAATGCAATAAAATCAGGTCAGGCTAGAAAAATATCTGCCACTCTTGCTACCTTTCAGACTGCTCTTTATATTGGTGGCACGGCCTGCGTGGCAATTGCATTTCTGACCTGTTGTGCACAGGATCAGCTCCAGAGCACTGATCGCACTGACTGCACCACTTGCACTGACCTTCAGTCTCAGCTGTGGTACTGCTTCCACCCTTCCTCTTCACTCCACTACATGGAGCTTTCCAGCAAATATGAAAAATATACAGCTCAAATCAAAATATATAAAAATACTTTTTAAAATGTCCAAAACTTTGAGATTCAGCTTTTTTCCATATTTGTAAATATCATTATAAGTATGCATTTGCATTTTCAGAATGTCCTTTGTCATTCATCAGAACTGAGGGTTTGCTTTGTGCATAATGTATGATTTGAAAAAAAAATATTAAGAGAAAGCAATGAGATGCTGAAAGACCGTAATATAGGGTCTTATTCCCTGAGCTGCATGAAGTTACTTAATTTGGTTCAACCTCTGCCTGCAGAGGTAGTTTGTCTCTCGGCTCCCAGTTGCCAATAAAAATCCAGAACAGGCCCTGGGATCTCTGTGTGCCATATGTCATTGCTGCGGGGGAGGTACTGGAGGTGATAAAGGAAAGGTCACTCATGGTAAATACCTGCCATCTGCTTGGAAACTGTAACAGCCTCATGGTGATAGGAGCAATTGGAAATATTCCCACACAGCAGTAAATTGTTACTCAGGAAGGATGATTTATTATTTTACAAGTCATTTAGTTAACTGTTTTTACTGAGACAAGAGGCAGGTTTCTGTTGAAAACAATAGTGCGAAGGAGACATAGAGCTGAGGGATCCATGGATGCTCTCACTGTGGCTTTTTGCTGAGTATCAAAAGTAGGGTTTTTTTCTTCATTTCTTAGGAATATATTCTGTTTCTTCATTAGCTATGATGATAATGCCCCCCAGAACATGGCTATTGTAAATAGTGTGACCCAGGAACAAGTTATTCCAAGACTGGAAGAAGCTGGTGTCCCGGAGGCTGCAGCAGAAACTGTTGTAATGTGTCAATGGAGTTCAACTTAGCTGACTAAGTGGGATTTTCTTCCTTAGGACTTCCCAAAGCTAAAATATATTTGGTGCTAGAGTGGAAATGGTTAATTACCTGCTTTTCAGAATCATCCTTGAACCTTTGTATACCTGTCAGCTACCCAGTGTTTAAGATCTCAGTGATGTACACAGTGCCCAGGAAAGGCAAGACTGACCCACGTGAAGCAGAAGCATTACCCAGACCTTGTGTTGGCTCAGCAAGGAATGCCACTTTTCAGATTTTGCCAAGATTTGACTATTTCTTAAAAAAACCTCTCCTTGTTTTTTTCCAACATACTTTCCCAGCCAGTGTGTCAGTGTTTTATAATGGTTTCTTTCAATTTGCAGCTTTCATAAAAAAGTGTTGTTATCACTACACTTCATAAAAACGTGCAGTTGTCAGTGTTATCTCTCTATGCTGCACTGTTGCATTACTGATGAAACAGTATCAGAACTCAGTTCCCATTCTTTTGCAGACTGTGGCAAATCACCCACTATAGTGAGGGGGCATGGAAACCAGTGAGCTATTCTTACCATTAAGCTCTGTTTATGCATATCAAAGGTTATATTGTCAGTAAAAATAAAAGCTAATTCTTCTAATAAAGGAGAATTTGACAGGAAGAACCGTTGAATTGCTCTGAAAAGTAAGAAAGTATGTTCCTGCCTATAAATACTTTGTGAGGGACTTTACTTGCATTTATGAAAAATGTCAATGATAAGTAGTACATCCATTATCCTTTCCCATCTGAAAAAAAGGGAAGGACATTCCTTTAAGAAGCAAGCCTCTGTGAGAGGCTTTTGTTCTGGCATAGGTCTGTACTTCACGGAAATGCCCCTTACAGGGTCACCTGGCCCTTAGAAACAATAAAGCAAGTGACTCAGGAACTGCAAAATCTGTGAAGAAGCTGCCCAGCATCGACAATTTTAAGAAACTCCTTGAATCTTCAGAGTGTCCCCTGCAATGTAGGTGGGAACAGCACTATTTCATTCTGAACTGAATCTGTATTTCATTTCCCAAGTAAATATTTTGCGCGATGCTGGCCATTCCTTAAAAAGAGACTGAAAATCTTGCCCCTAGGAAATAAATAGAGAAAATAAAAAGGTTGGTAGGTTTGTGTTGTGAAATATGGACATTTGGTTAAAAGTGGACTAAAGTGAGGTCATATGTGGTAGTCTACATTCTCTTGCCTATGTCTTCATGAATAGAAAAAAAAATGCAGAGGCACACACAAAAATGGCCTGGTTTGAGCTGAGTGCTGGTGGCCTATGTGTTCTTGAAGAATGAATGGGTCTCATAAAAAACAACAGATGGTAAATAGAAAGTGTACATTAGAGGAGGCTCTAACATCAGCCTGAATTTCCTGGTGGGAAGTAGAACCTGAAATGTGTCGGTGTGCAGCTTCATATAGCAGGGAATTTCACATTCAAACCCAGAAACATTGTCTTAATTCTTTCAGATAACCATAGAAAGGTGGAAATATTAGTTAAACTTCCTACAATGGGCACAATACTGTGCCCCTTTTCTGCTCTGCCATTCTGTTTGAGGCACTTGTCAGTGGCTTTTCTGAACTCTGAAGATCCTACCAAAAAGATATTCCTCATATTTTCTTCTTTTAGATTAATATCCAGTCTCTGCATTTTGGATTATTCACTTAAGTCCTTAGGGAATTAGCCACATTAAAATTATTAGGTTTTTGTTTCACTGGAAAAAAATCTATTAAAGCACATTTTGATTATTATATTCTCTACATTGATTTCTATACTTACAAAACTGTAGAACTAATTTTAACATGTAAAGATATAAAATCCACATAATCTGAAATTATCTAGTAAAAATAGCTTGGGAAATATTCTTGTAATATTGAAATGCATTTTTTCCTTTCCCGTTTTTCTATTAATATAACCCTAGAAATACTTAGCTGCTCAATTTTCTGAGTAATGAACACATATCCGTTGGATAATGTATCCCTTTTCTAATTATATTCAGAAAGAGAGTCTTCTTTCAGCACAAAGTCTTACTCTTGAAAAAACACCCATAGTTGTTGAAATAGTACAAGCCTACTATAGTGGGGGGAGGAGGATGGAAGTTAAAGTTTATTCTAGCAGTCACTAATGGAAAACTGTTTCTGAAGGTATTTATAGCCCACCTCCCTCTATATTATACCTGTAGGATAGCTCTCTAAACAATTATTATACTGCTAAGTAATACAGTGAGTGTTTATATACTCCAAGGCAAATTTATTCACTTTTATATTTGCAGGGAAATTCCTTATGCCAGCGAGTTTGGTACTGGAAGTAGAAATCAAATATGGCCCTGAAGAAGATATGCTCCTTTACTTCATAGCTTTTTCCAAATGATTTCAGTTTTCATTCTTTTTGTCATGCTGAGCAATGCATACACCTGTGCTTTTGCCCTAAACAGCAATTAAATATTAATATATTAATTTAATTAATTAATTAAATGGTATTAAGTGGATGTAGTTTGAGCTAAATGTAGTGCAGATCCAGTTATTGAACTGAAAGCGTTTTAACTGAAATTACTGGATCCATTCTAAAGGCTATTGTAACTTAAAAATTCTAAGTTTAGAGATACGCTTCCATTTAAAGTTTAATTATATACTTTGATCGTAATTTCCTTACTGAGTTTTCCCTTTTTTTTTTTTTTCAATGCAGATGGACCTTATGGACTTAGAGTTAAGTCAGATAAAGGTCTGAATATAGGAGCAGTGTTTACAGTAGACATGGGGGAAGTTATACTGTTTGACTGTTCAGCAGATTCAAATCCACCAAATACTTATTCGTGGATTCAAAGGGATGATAACACCACTCATGTAATCAAATACGGACCCCATCTGGAAGTTGTATCTGATAAAGTGTCCCAGAAGACGACAGATTACGTGTGCCGTGCTTTCAACAATGTGACTGGAAAACGAGACGAAACTCACTTCACAGTCGTCATTACTTCTGTAGGTAAGAAAGTAACTTCAGTGCTGTAACTGTGATATCTGAGTGGAGTTTCAGCTCCAGAAAAAGGAAATAATTCCTGGAGAGAATATGTGCGTATTAAATATGTATTTTTCCACAGTTTGGAAAAAGGCTCTCTAAGATTGATGTTTTGTGGGGTTTTAGCATTATATTGTTCAGGAAAAATATTTCACTGTGATTTTTGTGAATCTCTGGGTTGATTGCTGGGTTCTGTTGAATGCACACCTTTATTTGTCATACACTATAACCTCAGCTCCTGTATCAGATTAGGTTAAACAGCAACAAACATTTTTTGGAGAATCCCCAGAAGCATACAGGGATGAAAAGATATTGAGAAAGTGTGATATCTCTTGCTAGTACAGATGGTATTTTCAGATAAGGAATATGTGTTATTAATGTTCAACAAGATAAAATAGATTGTCTTTTGGAAAATTTAACAAAACTATTTCATTTGTGCAAAACAAAGAGCTCAGCCATTTGTTAGTCAGGTAAACAAGGAGATTGGATGTCCGTCATTCTAGATGCCATTCATCACAAATCCATGGCTTCCTAGTATGCTGGAAGGAAGACAGGTTTTACAATGAAAACACTGCACTTGAAATCTAAATGTTGTGGTTAAAGAAAATGCAACAAGAGCTGTGTCAACAGAAATAAACATTACACTTCTCCAGGAAGTTCATGTAAGCTATGATATATATGTGAATATTCATCAATATGTGTTAAGAAATTTAGCTGAGATTTCCTTCCAAAGGCCAAAAAGAAGGGAAAAGTCCACAGCTTCATGTTTAGTTGCACTTAAAAGAAATACATGTTCTAATTACAATTATTTCCCTAAAATAGATATTATTAAAACATCTTATTTTCTGTTTTTAAAAAATATAAAAATATCATTTTCTCCTCTAACCAGTTTCTTTTTGATGAGTGTTTATTCAGATAGCATGAAATCTGGATGTCAAGCCTACACTTGGCAATGCAGCCCTGACTGATTTTGAGAGATATGAATTCACACACAAGTCTAAAGCTGCTCAAGCTAAATTCTGGTTGCAAATGAAGAAACATACTAGGCAAAGACTGTGAAAACTCTTCCATATTCCCTTTTCCTATCCTCATAATCCTAGATACAGAGCCTGGACCATGCCTTTAAAAATACCAGAAATCCCTTTTTCAACCACAATAGGAACTCGGATGTTTCAGAAGACCTTACACAAGTTCCCAAAGCAAAGGACAGAAACTCACCTACATGGTGCTATAAACAGCTGCCTAATTAATCCTAAAAATCATCAAGCATCAAAACAAAAAGCATCAAGCATTGTCAAATAATTGTATCAATAAGTTACAATTATATCAACAATTGCACTAAGATGTAATTCAGATTTAGCCAAGATTTTAAAATAAGAGGAGGTATTTCATTACATCCACAAGCCATTGCTCAGTTCTCAAGTTTAGTCAACTTGAGTATGTTAAATGCATACAAAGAGAACATCTTCGTTTTCTGCACTGGTATGACAATGGATATATGATTTATTGAATCTAAATTTGAAATTATGAATTTTAAAGAACAGTTGAAAGTACTCATCTGATTTTGCAGAATTTATTCTTTTTTCCCCTAAGAAAAGCAGTACATTGAAGGACTGTTAAAGAACTTCGGTGAAACTGCAGTGATTTCTTTTATATTTGGGAAACATCTAGTTAGAAATTCTCATATTTAATCTTAATTATAACCACTGCACATGCAGCCAGCACACTGCCAGTGCCTACTTGGAGCTGTAAGTAGATGTAAGCAATTCTAGCTCTCTGCACAGGACTTCATCAAGTACTGGAAACACATCCAGCTGAATACTGCACATATGAATTCACAGAATCACAGAATCACAGAAAATTATGAGTTGGAAGGGACCCACAAGGATCATCTAGTCCAACTCACCATCTAATACCCGTACAGCGACCAAGAGCACATCCCAGAGTATAATAACAACCTAGATGCCTCACAGTCTAGCAGGCCACTCTGGGCCGGAGGGGGCCCAGGGTCATCNGAACCCGGCACTTAGTTATGTTAAATCTCATACTGTTAGAGCATGCCCATCTCTCCAGTCTGTCAAGGTCCCTCTGGAGGGCCTTCCTACCCTCCGGCAGTTCAACATTTGCCCCCAGCTTAGTATCATCTGCAAACTTGCTAATGATGGATTGAATTCCCTCGTCTATGTCATCGATAAAGATGTTGAACAGTACTGGGCCCAACACTGACCCCTGTGGGACTCCACTGGTGACTGGCCGCCAATCCGATGTTGCACCATTCAGCTGGCACTGATGAATATGCAGCATTAATTTACATGCATGGAATTTACATGGCCTTTAATTACTTTAATTAATTCTGCACAATTCAGAGCAAAAGAAGTAAATTAATGGTGCACAAGAAACTGTCTGGCATTTCCTGAATTCCACATTCCTGTCTTTCCAAAATTCACTGCAAATGTTTTCCACGTGCTTTTCAGTATGTAATTTTAGGCAATTTATGTTTGTATTTTATCAGTAAATTCTGCTGGAAAACTGCTCCTGATGCATATTCCAGCAAAAGATCTGAGCAAAAAGAGAGAAATATTTTAAATATACTGTATTTAGACATGAATTCAAACAAACATATTTTATTGTTTTCTGACAACCAGACTGTCAGTGATCTGAAAATCTTTAGAAAAAAATATAATGGTTCTTTTATCCTCTCCTACTCTATAGCTCTTACCAGCAGGAGGATTTCCCTCTCATCTAACACAACCTGCTCACCTGTCACACAATTTCTTGTTAGTTCGGTGTCTCTATGCCTAAAGATAGAATAAGCATCTATTTTTTTTGTGATGCTGTAATCTGTGGATTATATTTACTGACCTTCATTTAGCTCTAGGTACCAGTCTGTTCAGGACACATTTCTGATATGCATATAATTGCTTTTTAGTTCAAGATTTGTGGGGAAAAATAAAGGTTACCAATTCACAACAACCCAAATTTTGTATCTATTTTGTATCTCCATGTAGGTTTACTAGCTACAGCTTACTTTCAAAATGGGGGTTTCAGTCATTGTAGCATATTGTAGAGAACAAGAAACTAAATACGGTACTCATCTTCTTTGTCACAGGGTTGGAAAAGCTGGCCCAGAAAGGAAAATCTTTATCCTCACTTGCAGTAATAACAGGAATTTCACTATTTTTGATCCTAGCTATGACTTCTTTATTCCTATGGAAAAGATATCAGCCACATAAAGGTAGGTAAATGTTAGGTACAATCCAGTTCTTCTTTTGGATTATCAGAGCAAAAAGAGTAATTTTTTTTCGTTTTTCTTTTCAGTGATACAACAGAAGCTGCAGAACAGGTACAAAAATTAATCATTCTTAGGTCTTGAAGTACTTTCCATCAAGAGAATTGTACTTTATCATATTAATTTTCAGTCCTTATCTTGTGATGTCAAACTGAGAAACATGTTTATGTTTTCCAGGCCAGAGGCTGATTACAGAAAGGCACAGGCATTTTCAGGTAATGCTAATAAAAGAAATATGAGCATAAGGTCAACATTCATTCCTGACAAAAAATAACATCTCCACATAAAGAAAGAAAGAAGGAAATGAGAGAAAGTGTGTTTTTAAGTTGGATTGCACATCTCTGTATTAGCTTGCTGAGGACCAAAATAACAAGTCAGCACAGGTTTAGCTCACAGTTCACAGCACTAGGTACCCTGGCTTGAATTCTAGCTGTTAATCCCAGTATTCTGAGGTTGGAATCACCTGTCTTCCACTCTTCTCACCAATATGACATAAATAAGTGTTATTCTGGGATAACAGTTAGAGGTGATACAACATGGGAAGATCATAAACGTAAATGTTCATGGCACCAATTGTTACAAAATCATGGATAATAATATGACATTACCGTATGTATATTTAACCTTCTGTCATGTTCTGTACTACTTTTCTGTCATCAGGATCTAGAGTGTTTTTTTCATTGCCTCTTTTCTCTCCACACTCCTTCCCACATGATCCTGGGTAGGAGATGCTGGAGACCAGCCATCCATTGGAAGGGTAGCACTTTTATTCACATCCCTTTCTACCAAAGCATCAGGGCAGACTGTAAACTGCTACATGCATGAGAATAGGGAAGTATATGAAGCTGAGGAAGGTAAGAAATCCACTTGACTATGGAGAACCCTTCTCCCCTGCAAGTGATATCAGACGACAGAATCTCAGCATCGTTGTTAGTGCTGCAGACTTTGCTGTGGAATGATGCCCAAGAGACAGCTAAGGGTCTCATATCTCCTGGACATTGGGAGAGTAGAGAAAGAGACTAAGGACACCTAGCAACAAGCTGTATCTGAAGTCCCAACTAATAATGAGGCACCTATATTATTATCATATTCCCTCTTTTATTGTCAGCATTGTAAAAGATTCAGGTGGTAGTGCCTAAGTGTAGATGTGCAGAGTGTACTGATTGATCCTCTTTTCTATGGGAAATGCAAATAAACTAGTCACTTTGGCCTCCTAGCAAAGAGAGTACTGATAGCTCTATCAAAACTGTTACTGAGGTTAGCAAGAGGCTCCCCATTACGTCTGAGGTGTTGGAGATCACTGCTCACTGTGCACTCCAGCTGTGCAGCTGCCTTGCCTCATTCTATAACAGTAGTTTAAAATGGTTAAAAGTGGTTTAAAGCAGATAAAATAAACAGTATTTGGATGTTTTAAAAACTAAGCCAAAATATTTTGCCAGCTATTATTTTCCAGGTTCATATTGCATCTTGATCCTTTTTTTTTTTTTCCCCATGTTTGTTTCTTATAACTTTAGGACATGAAAGTGCTTTGGATGATTTTGGGATATATGAGTTTATCGCTTTTCCCGATGTTGCCAGTGGTTCTAGGGTATGTGATTTTACATCATAAACTGATGATTCCTCTTCCATTTCTTAAGGTGTACTAAATATCTGTACTCAAAGCATTCTGTAGGTGTTCTTCTATTGCTTTTTACAGATAACTGTATGACACTATTTTCATGGCTATTGTTTATCCAGTACTTTCTCTTTCTTTACTGTTACTAGTTCAGTACTTTGCAGCAACATGGTGGAAGAAGGAATAACCAATCTCTGAAGAGACCAATCTCCATTCAACTACCATATATTTAAAGAATATTAGTAGTGTTGGGTAAATAAGTAGCACTGAACCAATTGTGTCACACAAACAAATTAACTCTTGTGATCCCATTTTCTCCCTTGACCCTAACGCTGCTCCTCGTGCAACATTCAAGTCTGGAAGTGCAGAAAATTCTCAGGGAGTATTTTAAGTTTTCATTGTTAAAAAATATGTAAGGTAAATCTCAGCTATATTTCACCAAAGAATATTACTTTAGTATTTTGAGNGTTATTGCGTATAATTAGTTCTCGTAACACATAATATTTTAGGAAAAAAACAGTCATAGATTAATAAATTCTCCTCTCTGATGGAGTTAGATGTTTGAAACATACATTTATAGGGCTAGAGTGCTATCATAAATGTTAGTGTAGAGGACAGACTTCTACAGCAGCAGAGACTTAAAAAACAGAGGAACTTAACTGTATTTGTGACCATTTGTGACAGTAAGAGGCTTATTAATTTAGAGATGAGACACTAAATGATTACAGCCTTAAGCAAACTGTGATGATATACTGAAAATGATATATTTAGATTACATATTAGGCATAAATTCTTTACTGTGAGGGTGTGAGACACTGGAAGAGGTTGCCTCAGATGTGGATGTCCCATCCCTGGAAGTGTTCACAGTCAGGTTGGACTTTGAGCAGCCTGGTTTAGTGAAAGATGTCCCTGCCTGTGGCAAGGGAGGGACTGGAACTCGATGATTTTTCATATCTCTTCCAACCCCAACCTTCTATGATTCTATATCCGTTAGGCTGATCATATCACAAAGTCACATTCTTTCAGAATCAGGGCCTTGGTGTGTCAGGAGGGAGAGCCCAGTGACAAGGACAACAGAATGGATGTACAAACAAGGAAATCTATTACAATGTCCAGTAAAATTTCAAGAAACTCCACTAACCAGTTCTGTTACTCAGACATAGCATAGCAGGTGAATTCAGCATTTGATCCACTGATTCATTGTAGATAGTAGAGAGAGAGGAAAATAAGAAAGTGAAGATAGTGAAGAACTGGTAGTGTATAGGCAGAAAGACTGGGAATTTCTTAGGGATGTCTAATTATGTCTATTGTGTTGACATAAGACCAGATATATATATATATACTTAATATACTGAACAATTCCCTCTTTGACATGCTGGTGGGAGTTTTGTGCTGAACCCACGCCCTGAATATTTTCTTATTTTTCACTGTCTGTTCTTCTGCTTCTCTCTTTATTAATGGTTCCTTTCTTGAATTGTGATATCTTAATACAGTACTTTCTATATTAAAGGCAGAAACTGCATCTTAAATCTTCTAAGGTGCTAGTTGAATTTAAAACTGTTACTTGCCGTACTACAAATGTGATGAAAACTTATCCAAAATTAAATATGTATAAGCTAACAGACATGACCTGTTAAAGCCGTACACATTGATGAAAATTTAAAAAAAACCCAACAAACTAGTTAGATTATCAGTTTAATTTCTGTTGAATCTTTTCCCATTTTTACTTACCATAGGAATACACTTTGCTACTTACAGGTTTCAAGTCAATCTGTTCCTGCCTCTGACTTTGTCCCAGGGCAGGATATGCTTAGTACCGTTTATGAAGTTATTCAGCATGTTCCTGACCAGCCACAGCAAGACCACCAACAGTAAGTTAAAGGCTGTGTTCGCTCATGCTGTAGCTCAAAGACAAATACTTTTGCATCCAGAACAATTTACATTTTGGAAGCTGTTGTTTGATAACACTGAGAGGGGTAAGGAAGGAAAACCAGTAAAAGCTACATCAGTTCCTCCACCATTTCCTATCCAATTCCTCACTTTTTCTCAAGACTCCAGTCTGTTGTTTCATCATGCCAGTTTTCTGTGTAAAAAACTAAAAGTAAGATCTTCAAACACAATTTCAAATGAAAATTCCTACATCATTTAAGACGATGTCTATAGTTTCACAGCAGTAGTACACCAGCACTTTCTACTGAGCAGGTTAATATTCAGTCAAAGAAGTTTCATTGACAGTAGAGCTTCCAAACCTGCCAAACCTGTGTCAAGTAGAGTAAGGGTTTTGCAATGTAGAAACTGGTAAGCCAATCACTAACCAGTAGTTGTTAAAATAGTCACTGAAATATTGACAGACAATGCTTAGTTACTTGAGTAGGCAGTGTCTTTAGAACTAAAAAAATTTTATTCTGCTGTACCTGGCTGGGAACTCCACAGAAACACTTTTGCTGAGTTAGATACCAGGAAGGCCACAGCAC
Organism: Pitta sordida; assembly: GCA_013390025.1. Classification (NCBI taxonomy): domain Eukaryota; kingdom Metazoa; phylum Chordata; class Aves; order Passeriformes; family Pittidae; genus Pitta; species Pitta sordida. The sequence continues at coordinate 87,020 of WEKX01021770.1, forward strand.
GTTGTACTTATGTGGTTAGTGTCTGGTAGACATGGTTTTGTTCAAATCACCTACTGTGTAGCACTTCTTGGCATAAGAAGAGTGAATATGATGTAAATTTTCTATTATTGGAGTATAGCTGCCATAAATTTGTTGTGAATGTTGAAAGTCTTTATTACAAATTAAGAGCAGCACACAAGACTTTATTTGGTAACAAGCCTATTATATCAGAGTTTCTATGTTTTTATGATCTGTTCTGTTTCTTTTATGGTTGAAAAGAAAAATACACACTCTTACCAATATACTAAATCAGTTAGATGAGAAATCACAATGTTTATGTGACAGCACTAGCATGCAGTACTTACAATACAAAGAAGATTTTATGCAGGTTACATCTTCAGCTGAGTCTGAATGATGTATGCAAACATGCAGCTATGCTTGTAAAAACAAGCAGAGAAAGCAACAGTGAATACTAATAATATTTTTGTTCTGCTATTCACTTTGAACCCTAAGATGATTTTTAAAGCCAGATCTAAAAATTAGTATTCAGAAAGTACATATTTTCTTATTCTTCCTCCTAAAGTACGTATTTTTTATTCTTCCTCCTACATGTCTTCCTTCTCAACTTTCTCACTGATATGTGATGCTGCTGGAAAAAGGAGTAAATGCAACGAAAAGGTAACTTGAATTTTATGACAGTTCAGATTTCAACTCAAACTTCTCAAAACATATTCTGTAGTTGTAAAGAACTAATTTGCATGAACTCGTTTTGCCTCTCTATTCAGATTTCATATTTTAAAAAAGAAATATAGGAACAAAATTTTTCGTAGTAACACAAAATCTGCTGAGCATGACACTATGTAAACTACTCAGATTAAAAAGACCACATTATGGACTAGGAGCACCCTGAGTGGTAGATAAATAAGGACAACAAAGTTGATACTGGTGTTTACAGCAGAATGCTTCATCATGCAGTATAAGGGAAAAAGAAAACACCACAGCACAGGGAATGGAGCTGGGAAAGTAATTGCAAACTCCTGTAGTGCAAAGTAATGATTGCTTATGGATGAATCCCACAGACTTGTTATGTAGCCATCTGTACAGGAATCAGCAATATTCATGGGAAAAATTATACAAAACCTGCCTGCACTTAGCTTATGGCAGGACTTCTTGTTGTAGAAAACAAAAAGAAGAGAGATCCAAACAGGTTTTTTAATAAAGTGGTCATTTTGCCTTTATTTCCAGTGATTCTGACTGGAAAGGCTGTAATTTCATAAATTTATTAAAATAAATCTGCACAGAAAAATAAGCCAAAAGTCATCTTTCATTCTCAGATTTACAGTCGGAGAATCTTTCAAATCCATCTTTGAATGTAACACTGATATTCTCTCTATTGCTCTTAGAAATCCCAATGACAGTACCAGTGCATTTGCAGACTAGCCAATGCCTAACACCTGGGAATAGCTTTTTCCTTCCACTTTTCATCATGCTTTTATCAGCCTTTTTTTCCTTTCATACACACATGCACTTATGTCTCTGATGCTCTAAATAATTATTAAATCTCAAAATTTTAAATGCTCCCCAGCTCTTAAAAGGTAAAAATACTGCTGGAAGATAATTAAACTCTTTAACTCTCTTGGGTTTAAACTCATAGACTCATCACCTAATTGCAGTCAAAAAAACAAGGTGAAATGATAGCTGGCTTTGCACTTTTACATTAGTGTGGTCATATTAGTTGCTCTTCACAGAAGTCTTCTGCAGATTCATCTCCTGTGCTCTTGAAAAGAATCAAATGGAAAACACAAAATCAGGTTTTGAGGAAACTGTTCTGCTCCCTCTCTCCACAGTCACAGGGAGTTACGGCACTGTCACATACTCAATTATATAATCAAAATCTTTAAAGTCATTTTTGTTTGACCTTCTTAGGATCTCTGCACATTTTTTTAAACTAAATATAAATCATGTGACAAACTGGACAAAAGGTTCGCACATGAAAGAAATCCAAAAATGGCTGCAAAAGCTAATGAGCAAGAGGTTAACCAGCTTTTACAGATAAGCACTGACAGCTTACAACCGTTCTGCTAACAGAAACTGTAACTTGTTTTATTTTCACTCCAAATAGAGTAATTTTACATCATCTCTCTCTCCTCTGATCCACACCGTTTCTCTCAGATTAATCATTAATCCAAGAGAAGTATTAATCATTTCACAAATTTCTGTTCTGCCAGTAGCTGAAGAGCAGTGAGGATTCAAAGTCTTGCCAGGCATTTCAGCAGAGGGTTTGTACTGTGCACTGCACAGACTCAGCCCACCTTTACCACCACCCTTTAGCAAGTGCTCCAGTACATTATTGTTGGCAGTGTATGAGCAACCTCCGATATCTATATTGAAAGAGAAGCAAAGCAGGGTGCCATATTGGCCATTATATTATTTCTGGCTCAAATTTCTCTTGTCTTTTAAAAATTAGCTATAATATGCATAGTAAAAAAATCAGTCAAAAATCAACGTGTTGCAAAAAATGGCTTGTTTACATGTTTTCAACAGTGTTTTATTAAAGAGAAGATAGACAGCATTGTGGGCAACTGTTTTATAAACCTATATATACATGTTCTTTCCAGATGTATATGAAGACATGGAAACAGGAAATCAAAGAATCTGAAAATGCTTCTTTTTCCGTATAACATATTGAAACGAAACGCCAACAACTCCAAGAATGGCAAAGGCTTATGACACCTTTTCGTGAAATAGCAATTTTTCTTCAGACTGACAATCCCTTTCCTTGGGGTGCCCCAAACTGCCCATTTCTTAATTGTTTTTCTTTTTCTAATTAATAATTCCTTGAAAAATATGGGCATTTTTAATTAATTTTGTTCCTTATCAGAATAGAAAAGACAAAGGGACAGATTAAAACAACGCTGTCCCCTGTTACTCTAAGTGCAGCTGGGGAACTGNAGGGTTTGGTTGCAGTGGCGCCACAGATTCTCGGGATTGGGAGGGGGGGTCTCCCGAGTCAGAGGGAGCTCAGAAACGGTTCCCTTTGCTCCCCTGTGCTCAGAGAGTCCGAGGGGAGAAGCAGAAAAGTTCCCACAGCACTCCGGAATGCCAGGAGGTGGGGCAATGGGCGTGGCCTACATGCATATTAACAACCTGCAGTTCTTTGTGAGTTTAGTGTTTCATGAGGGCCGTAGCCTGTCCCGTTCCTCGTGAAGGACGGAGTTTAAATGTATTCCTTAAAGCTGCAGACTGTTCAGGCTATTTGTACATTAAAATTCTAATTCTCCAGTGCAAATGAAATCAATCTTACTCTGTTTAAGCAGTGTGCTATGCAGGAGAACAATTTTTAGAGAATAGAAATATTCACTCTGTTACAACAGCTCGGGACGTTCCATGGTAACCACGGTAACAACCTTGAATCCAGCTAAAGAACGAAACAAACAAAGATAACAAAGAAACAAATAATAAGAAACAAACAAATGTTAGAAATGTTAGAATGTTAGAAAGTGCCAGCGATGTGCTCACAGAAGAACTCTCCAATCAAGTATTAGTAAGGCATGTGCAGTTAGTCTAGAAACCAATGTTATAATAGAATTAGACTCGTGTGGCGAATGTACGGAAGTAGAAAGGGGATAAAGGGGATAGTTTGTTTACAATAAACTGAGCATTCACCATACTTCTATGAAGATTCATGAATGACTTCGGCCTGACTCATACTTCAGTGCTACAAGTCCCTTCACAAATAGAGGAATACTCTTTGAGAATCTTCTTTTAGCTGGCATCTGAATCCTGCAGGATAATTCACCGTTATTTCCTCGTGGTCAGCTATTAGTTAGCTCTTAGTTAGCTACAGCCAGGGGAAAGGGAACTTATGAACTGAATTAATCTACAGAAAAAAACCTGTTACTTTAGTAACAGCTAATTGTGTGCAAATTCATTAGTGTGAGTAATGAGAAAGAATACAGTAGATAACAGTAGATACATCCTTTAAGACAGGCTGTATGGGATTTTGTGATCTGTTTTGTGAAAAATTATTTCCACTTATTTGAAATACAGTTGGGTCTCCTATATCGCACACCCACGGTCTTATTTGGGACCTGCACAACCTGACTTCCACCTTGAATGGCGGCCGCACCGCCACTGCCGCTGCCACCACCCGCGCTGCAGCCGCCACCCATGCTGCCCCTGCTGCTGCCCATGCCCCCACTGCTGCCCGTTCTGCCGCCCAGGCCGGCACCATGACCGCGGTCGCAGCTCCGGCCACCGCGGCAGCAGGTCGCGCATGCGCAGTTGCGAAACAGGTCTCCTACATCACTAAAAAATCATGCCGCTAAGAACTGAAGCCGCAATATGGGGGCGCGAAGTGCAAGAGGGACGACTGTACCTCTCTATTCCACATTTTGTAAATGTTCTTCCTGTCCCCATCTTTCAAAGACAAGGAAAAAATAACTCGGTTTTCAGTGAATATTCTGATCTTGTGATGCTGAAAAAAAACAAAAGGACAATTTCACCATTGCCTGTGAGGAAAACAAACATTTCACAGAGCAGCTGGTGCAGCCCAGTTATGTGAGAAATACTCACGTGATCTCAAAGATAACATAGGCACCAGATTTGCTCCCTAAGAAATAACCATCTGACATGAAGGCATCCAGCAGAGGCTCTAAGCAGAAACATTTGGGCAGAATTCCAAAGTACTAGAGTTCTCCTGAAGGACTGAGAAACTCAGGAGATTCCCCACAATTCCCTCATTGTTCATTCAAAGCTGGCTTCATTTGTGTGTTTCAAATTGAGACAACCCTTTGGGATATGCAAAGTCTGATTTTCCACTTCTTTTTCTCCCCTTGCTGGAGTGAATATTTTAATTGCTCTGAAATGATCATACATGATCATACATCATATGATGTGTTGAGCAATATGATCTAGAGGTCAATGCTAGGTTAGTTGGGCTATAGGTTGGACTAGATGATCTTCAAGGTCCTTTCCAGCCTTATCTACACTGTGATACTGTGATACAGATTTATGAAGTGCTTAAGACCATTCCATTTTACCTTATTTGATGTCACTGCAGGGCCACAGGGCAGAAAATGCAGATTGATTAACAGAAATTACTGTTTCTCCACCTCTGGAGCCCCTGTATTTAAAACAGCCAGTAGTATACATTTTTCTAAGTCTTGTGACGAACAAAAAAAGAATCAAAAAAAAAAGTTCAATATTAGTTCCATCTTGCATTCTTTTAAGTTCACTTAGACCCATGCCTAAGTGTATTTTAAGGCTTCTGAAACATTTTTTTTTCAGAATCTGTGCTCTTGTCTTGGTAATAGATCAGGAAACTGTTTGGGATTTAGCCATTTGTCAATAATGTGAGACAATTCCAGCAATCCAAGAGAAAAGTCCACTCTAACAGTCATTTGAACTTCTGCAAAATGCCTGTAAAAATACCTGTAATTTTAATTAAATAATTATGTTTATGCATCACATAATGTCTATTTGTTCTGTGGGTCCATGTATGCCTATGTATTTTCACTGGAAAGGACACAATGTTAATAAGATACAGAAAAATGAGTTGGACTAGATGATCCTTGTGGGTCCCTTCCAAATCATAATATTCTGTGAATCTGTGAATCTGTGAAATCTGCTAGCTGCAGAGGCTCTGTATGCATGTCATGTCTTCCATATTCTAACTCTCCAGTTACAACCAAAAGTTACAGAGAAAAGCTCACATAGTAGGGAAATATATTTTACTACAGAAAGAAGAAAAATTCATTATCTGGTTTAAATAATTCTTCAAGTTATGGAAGCAGAACCAGCTCTGCAAATAGAAATACATTATTCCAAGGGACAGAAAACAAACATAGGCAAGTTGCCTAGTGCTTATAGCATATTGTTCTCATCTATTTTTCTTTCACTGTGTCTCTTGTATTACTGGCTGTTAGCCAAAAACATACTGGTGGTTTAAATTTCTATTCAAACTATGTTCATTCTTTACTGTTCTTACAAAAATTTCCACAGTGCATTGAGCTACTTTTGGTGGAGAAATGCTTCCTTTATAATATCAGGAAAATATTTTATACTGTCAAGGTGGTCACATCCTGGAACTGGCAGGCTGCCCAGAGAACTTGTGGAGTCTCTGTACTTGGAGGTGTTGTAAACCCAACTGAACACAGTCCAAGGCAACCTGCTATAGCTGACCTTTGTTACTAAAATGGCCCATGCCATCTAAGGAGAGACCCTGGGATGCAAAGCATAGAATTACAAGTAATTCTTTTATTCATGCATGTGAGATATCCCATTCAAAGCAATGCAATCATTCAGGTGCAACATGAATTGACGAATTGCTGCTTAACAGACATACATTACCATTTACTAACCATCGTAAAACTTCGCAAAGCAACTATATATATATATGCATATGTATATATGATGTCATCATCCACCAGCTGCTTCTCTCTTGATCAGGTGGCCCTGGAGTCGGCCTTCCTGTAGTTACTTATCTACAGTGACAGACAGTAGGAAGGTTTTAAATATGTCTTAGAAACACAAAGTTGCTAGCATTATATTGGTTGCCCAGCAGTATCTTTTATCCTTCATGGACAGTTTTTGACTCCAAGAAGCAAAGTACTTATTTCAGGGACTAGGCTGTCCAATTCCTTACAGTGGGCTGTGATCCTTTATTTTGCTTGCTCAAGCATGGCTATTCAGTGTACAATGTAAATTATACATATGTTTGAAAGAAAGTTAATACAATTTTATACTATAAAGATTAATTGGTATGATAGGGAGTGAAATTTTTCTAAGACCCTGCTTTGAGCAGGTGTAGGACTAGATGATCTCCAGAGATGCTTTCCAGCCTCAGTCATGCTGTGATTCAGTGAGCTCAGGGAAGAAGATGATTACACCAGCAGTTATAATACAATAAGCTCATGCTAATATAAAGGAAATGTGTGCTTCCAATGAACATCCACTTAAACACGCATAGCCAGTTAAGCAAGATATGAAGATAAAATACAAGCACAGTACTGTACATTTACTTCCATGCTTTACTATGCTTCCATGTACTTCCATGAGAGGCCTCATTGTTTTATGATCTCAGATTAAAACACTTTTTTAAGAAACTTCTTTTTATTTCATTTTATTTCATCAGATCAAATACAATCACACATTTTCTATAGCCTTTATTCAGTTTTAGCATCATTCCTCTGGAATCTGTCACCAGTATGTGCTATCACAGCATCTGTATCATACAGATGTAGACCTGGCTTCCCACCAGGACATGGCAGGAGCTTCTGGTTAACTATAGGACAGTGAGAAGGAGAAAGGGGAAGGAGCTACTAATACGTATTAGCAAACACTAACTTCCTGGCACACGTGCGACTTGATCCTGTCCCATATGACTTGTACACTTGAAGGGCAACTGTTTCCTCAATCCTGTATTCTATAAGAAGCTTCCTGATTTATAGAAGCTACTTTCTAGGTAGCTAAATGGCTGTATTTGGAATATTTTTGCTGTTAACCAAATTTCTTTTTTAATGCCATTGTATCAGAATTCCATTGAATAATCAGTCATGCTGTGTTTTTGAGTGTATTCTCTACCCACATATGAAAAACTGCAGAATGTTGTTTTCGTAAGCATCTCTTAAATAAAACTACTAAGTGCAGTGCCCAATCTTTATCATTGGCTGACAATGTAACAGTCCGTGTCAGTCTGTACGGAAGTGTTTTCTGAACAAGTTGTTCTTCACAAGGACTCTTAGTTGTATCCAAAAGTACAGAAAATTTCAAAATTCTGGATCACTGTTCTAAACAGCAAGACAGGACAGTAAGAAAATCATATTCCATTTGAAATTCTTTTCAAGTATGTCTGAAAGGTACAGCCAAATGAGGAAAGCCCTTGAGAAGCAACATAAATGAGAAAAAAAAGTTTAGAATAGCCTCAAAAATATATTTTATCTTAGTGGGAAAAGACAGAAAGATGAAGTCAGACCTCTAGTATGTAGAAAATGTCTTCTAAAAGAAGGGGCTGTGATTACTTTTTCTCCATCTCTAGCAAGAGATGGAAAAGAAAATGCCCTCTTGGGTCCTCTGAGAGGTCTGCAGGTTTGTTCCCTCGAGGCACCTAGTAGTCCAGCTTCCTCCAATTCTCTGACTCCCTGAATTCCTTGGACACAGGTGTTCAGTGTTGGCCACACAGCTCAGGGATAGTGTGCATAACATAATTTGGGTTTCAGCCCCTCAAGGGTCCTTGTTACCTGTCTACCCTGCTACCAGCACTTAAGCTAGCTAATTCAGCTAAGTTTGCACAACTTGTAACCATAGCAGCACATAACTTCACAAAAATACTACTGAGTTTCGGCACCCATCTCCATCTGATTGCCAGTATAAGAAGGGAACACAGAATATCATCTGTCCAGGGCTCAAGCAACCTCACAGAAAGCTGGCTGGATCTAAATCCACTTTAGTACAGTGATGAGTGTCCATGCCTCTCATGAGGGAGATGGATGCAGGGGGCGGGGGGAGATGGGGGGGCGGGAGTTCGATTCCCACCCAGGAGGCAGTGGTGCTGTCTAAGAGTTGGACTCGATGATCCTTGTGGGTCCCTTCCAACTCAGAATATTCTGTGTGATTCTATGATCTGACCTGTCCATAGACTATATAAGAGTGCTGCAGTTCCTTGGATCGCCCCACCACACAATCATACAGTGCAAGAGAAGAGGCTAGAACTCTGGGAAGGATGATAGCGCTTCAGCCTCTACTGAGATTACAAGTTGGGGCATGTCAAGCTGAAAGACAGTTTTAGTGTGGAGAAAGAATGGTTACATCAGCTTATAGGACACAGCTCAGGGAAACACAGTAACACACCATATAATAAGGAAACAGTCAGCAATTTAAGAAAACTATACAAACACTGGCAGAGTGGCTCAACAGGTAACTGGCCTGCACTAATCAAATTAGTACAGCTGCTCTTTACATGAACACTACGATTATGTAGCTGCGGGCTTATGCCTGTGAGGGTTCCTCAGGCTGTGAGATTGTCGAAGTGCATAACCAAAAATGGCTGATGTGAATCCCAATCTGAACATCAGTTCTGCTGGCTGATAAATCAAATACTATGTAGAAATTATCTACACCAACCTGATTACTTCTCCTAGAAGACTACTTCTGCTGTCTCTGAACTGGTTGCTATTAGCATTAGAGTGCTTTCAAGACTCCTTCCGAGAGAAAAGGATCATTTGCAGTTCACTCAGTTTTCCCTGTTTGGAAACTGACTATTTAATGCCAGGGGTGAGGTCGGCAACAGGAAGTTAAGAAGGGGCAGACCTGTTCCTCTGAGAAAGGAACCTTGTTTGGTGAAAGAGAAAGCAAAACAGGATGAGAGCCACAAAACCTCACATATATCATCCATCAGTTACCTTCTCATTTTTCTGCAACACCCGGCTTGATTTGCCCAGCCTACAGCATTGAGATGGCATGTTGGAAGGTTAAAGGTCTGATTTATCAAGGTCCATGTTGCCAAGGAAAAGGAAAAACAAATAATCTCTAGAAGGCACAGTGAATTCTCTCCTCTAGAGATGAATGTCTGCTCTTTTCCTTCCTTCTATATCTGACCCCAGATTTAGAAGATTATGAACTGATTTTAGTGGGGTTTTTTCACCATACTTTAGAAGAGCAGCTCAGCTGAATTTTTGGTGTTGGATTTCCTGCTTGAACAAAATACGTGTATTGAACAACTACAGGAAAGAGACCTGCAGAACCGAACAGTTACAGTAAGTACATGCATATTTACTTCTAGGCTGGAATATTTTATGAAGACTTGATATCTTAGTTTTATATCATGTCTTTTGCTTGGGGTTTTGAGTTTGTTTTTAGGGTTTTNAAATCTACTGAATATCTGCAAATGAAAAGTTTTTGTTATTGAGAATACAGTGAAATAAACCCAAGGAAAATTTTTTTAAATAAACTATTCTGCAGAAATAATATGATGCAGTTTTTCCATGTTGGAAAAGATATGTTTTAAGTATTTCATTTGGCCAGAATCATAGAAACAGTGCATTAGTCTGTGGAATGAAAGTATTCAGTTCTGCAGCTTGATCTCATTAGGGGAATTCCAAATGCTAACACATGGAAAAAGAGGTTTAAGGACATAGACATGTTTGCTTTTATGTTAGGATTAAATTTTACATATCTGAGGAAGTGTTTGGTGGGAATTCAAATAATTCTTTTACGTTGCTGGGTTGAACACCATTTCTGAGCAGAAGTGCTTCAGTTTCAGTTTCTTTTCTCAGCTTCCAGACACCCTGGGCGGAGTTTCTGGGGAATAGTGATAGCTACTTCAGTCACGGAATAAAAACATTGAGTATATTTCCCCGTGCACCCTCAATTTCTGACAATATGTGCTTACCAAAGCAGCATTTAAAAAAACCTAGAAACTAATTTTTCTTTTTCTGTGAGCAAAAGGGAGAACCTATAAAGCAAAATGCAACTGCAGTTTATTGTAGCCTGCTACCTCACTTTTTTCTCTGCTCTCACAATTTGTTAAATAAGGAGGCAGCTTGGCCAAATGTAGGACAGGCATTTCCCCCAACTAGTTATATATATATATCTTTACTATTGCTTCTCATTAAAGCTTGCAGGAAAGCATGTCACTAGAATGTCTTAGATAGATAAGTATTATTTCAGAAAACAAATTTTCACTGAAAAAAAATCTAAGAAGCCATTTGGTTTCAGGAACACTGCTACTTGGTGGCCATTACCACAATGCCACAACTGTAGGTGGATGCAGTCAGGAGTCAGGAGTTGGACTTGGTGACCTTCATGAGTCCCCTCCAATTGAGGATATCCTATGATTCTGTGGATTTTATATATTTTTTTAATTATTTGTTGGCCCATACAATCACAAATAGGTATCAGACACAATTTTTGTGTAGTGTCAGCTACAGAAGTAATTTTAAAACAAGATTCAAATAAGCTATGTAATTCTATAATAAATGTCTTTTAAGTAGCAAGCTCATTATATATGATCTTACTTCACATTCTCATTATGTCCCCCAATTTTTTCCCCCAATTTTTTGTATTCCATATAGCAAATTACACAAATGAAGAAATCAGTGGTTAATAATAGCAAGGAAATATGTGTTATTCAGTTAATAGGCAATTGTCAACAACATATTTAGCAATTTTGTGATTTCTTTTTCCTTAAAGAATGGAAAAGGCAACCATTGAAAAAAATGGGAAATCACATTCATATCAAGATGTTGAAGAGCGGACAGAAGAAGTCAAACAATGTGCAACTGAAGTTGTTAAGATTGACCAAGAATATGCAGAAATCTCATTTAAGCAAGGAAAAGCTGGAGAAATTGCAAAGCAAGAATGTGAGAAGAACAATGACACATTTAATTCCATTGTACCAAAGGATTCTAAGACAGACCATGCGGAAGACACAAAAGCAATTAAGTCAGCAGGCGAAAAGAATGTATCAGATGAGGCAGTGTCAAGCAGCCAGCACCCAACTGGGACAATGTGTACACCATACCCTTTTGATAATTTCAGTGATGGTACTCGTTACACACAGTATAATATTCTTAATATCCCTGAAACAGGGCCACAAAATCTCATAGATCCAGTACATGAATTCAAATTATTTACTAACACAGATAAAACACCAGAAGAGCATATCATGATGAAATTTAGCAATGAAGTCTTTCGATTTGCTGCAGCCTGCATGAACTCCCGTACAAATGGCACTATTCATTTTGGAATAAATGATAATCCACATGGGAAAATTGAAGGAGTAAATATTACCAGGCCAGACGCATATGTTAAGCATTTGGATAAGATCATCATCAAGTACTTTAATAAGTTCTGCATCACTGCTGCAAAATACTGCATTAGAAAACCTAGATTTGTGGAAGTATTATTACAAAATGGAACTACATCACAACTCTTTGTCATTGAAGTAGATGTGGTTCCCCAACATTGCATCTGTGGTACAAAATATTTCTCTACCAACACATACGACTTTGAGAGTAAGACGTGGAAAAAGGCTGTCTTCATCCGGGATGGAGCTAGTTCAAAAAACATTTGCAATACAGAAGAATTCAAAACATTTGAAGCTACTTTGACATCTTTAGCAGATTATCGTCAAACAGCAGAAGAAGAACATAACTTAAAGCCAAAGAAGTCAACAAATGAAGGATTAAAGCTAGGTCGTCTGCTCACGGGTAACAGGGACTCACTAAATAGCTCTTATTATGACTATTATATTTTGGTAACAAACAAGTGCCACCCAACTCAAACTTCAGACTTAGACTTTTTACATGAAATAAAATGGTTTGCTGTGCTTGACTTTGATTCTGAATCAGAAATGAATGGTGTGCTCAAGACTTACAAAAAAAATCGAAATGCCAAACTTCACTTCCCAGATTATTATGACCATATGGGGGGTTCAGTTTCTGAACAAGCTAAAAAGATGAAACTGTATCAGGAGACCAACTGGATTTTCTGCAATGGGGGATCAGACTTCCATGGCAATAATGAACTACCACTGGATTTTAATACATGGCAAAGAGATAGAGCTGCTGACGTCAGAAAAGTGATTTCCTTTCTTTCACACAAAGATGTAAAGCAAAATGGAAAGTTTTTAATAGTGTTTCTTTTACTTTCCACAGTGGAAGGTTCAGCAGATCCCCTTACTGAAACTTTTATGACATTTTACCAAGAATTAAGGGGACTAGAGGATATTGTCTGCATTTGCATTGGTGAAGGTACCTACCAGCGATGGAAAGATCTTCTGCATGCTAGAGGCATTGATGAGGAAGCACTCTCAAAGAAATGTGTTTCTAATGTAACGCTGGAAATGGTAAATGGTACCATCATAAAACTGGCATCGGATACACGATCTTCTGAAAGACTTCTGCCCTCTGTTGGTCATTCTGCTGTTTGTCTTTCAAAGAAGAAAGAAGACTCCATGCCAGCATTGGAAATACTTTGTGAAAATGAATGCAAAGACACAGCAATAGAGAAGGATAAAGAGAAATTTCTATATTTCCTGAAAGAGAAAGAAGAAGAGTTTTATCGAGGTGGTAAAGTATCATGGTGGAATTTCTACTTCTCTTCTGAAAACTACACTTCAGATTTCATCAGAAGGGACAGTTATGAAAAGCTTAAAGAGTTAATTATGTCTTCATCTAACACTGATAATGAATCACCTGTAAAAATTATCAACCTTTATCACCACCCAGGCTGTGGTGGTACAACATTATCTATGCATATCCTTTGGGACTTCCGGAAGCAATTCAGATGTGCTGTTCTGAAAAACAAACCAAATGATATTGGAACACAGGTGACAACTTTACTCACCTGTGGAGGAAATGATAACACAGGCTATTTACCAGTATTACTTCTGGTGGATGATTTTGAAGAGCAAGAAAATGTTGATGTTCTGCAGAAAGAAATTCAGACAGCTGTAATAGAAAAAAACCTTTGGCATGGAAAACCTGTAGTGATTATTCTAAACTGTATGAGATCTCAGAATCCTGATGAAAGTTCAACAATCAATTTATTGAACAGTGTTTCTTTAAAATATGTACTTTCTGATAAAGAGCAAAGGGCCTTTGATCAGAAGCTAGAAGATATTGAAAAGATACATTCAAATCCTGACAATTTCTATTCATTTATGATTATGAAGAAAAATTTCGATCCACAGTATATAGAAAAATTGGTAAAAAATACCTTATATAACTTGGATACTGCCTCTAAACCAGCAAAACTTGTTTGCTATCTAGCACTGCTAAACTCATATGTAAGAGCAGCTACAATTTCAGTATCACTATGTGAAGAATTCTTAGGAAAGAATTCTCAAGACATAGGCTTCAGTAAAGATAAATTAATAGAAAGGATGGGAATTTGTTCCAATATTCTAATATCTGCTCAGGTAGATGAACTCACAAGATACAAAGGTCTTCGTATCATTCATCCATTGATAGCATCTCACTGTCTAACAGAGCTGAAACTATGCCATGACCTGACTAAAAGTGCAATTACATTACAGTTACTGAAAGAAGATTTATTTTATAAGACTTCATTAAAGAAAAACAAACTTATTCGTGATATAGAAACCCTGCTGCTTACTAGGCAGCGCAAGGAACATGGTGATGAGTCAGACACATCATTTTCCCCCTTAATTGAAGCTATTCATAAGGAAGAAAAGCGTGGTGTTGTGGAAAATGTGTTAGAACAAGCATCCATGAGATTTGAGCAAAATGGTTACATTTGCCAAGCTTTAGCAAGATTCTACATTAAAGTAAAGAAATTTGACTCTGCATTAGACTGGGCCAAAGCAGCCAAAGAAAGAGCACAACACAATTCATACATAACAGATACACTAGGTCAAGTCTTTAAAAGTGAGTTAAGAGACTGGGTAGAGTACAAAGAAAAGAGTGCAGCCCTGACACCTGGGAAACTGGAATACTTGCTACAGCTTGCTAAGAATGCTTCACAGGCTTTCCAAGAATCTCAGAGACAAGCAGAAAATGCAGTCAATGAACAATATTTACAGCATCAAAAGCCCAAGGGAAAGTTTCAAATGTACAATACTGCTGGTTATCAGGGAGAAATAGAAAGTGGTCTTTATGTTATTGAAGTCCTTTGGCATGTTCCTTTTTTCAGTAAGAAAGACCTACAGTGCAGAAAAAATATGGCAAAGTATCTATCAGGAAATACTGTTTTGGGTGTAGAAAACTCCAACACAGACAGTGAAATGTTCAAGGTTCTTGAATATTATTCCAGCTTTTTACATGATTTGAGACCAAGGCTGAAAAGGGCATTTGACTTTTTTGAAGACTACTTTGTGTTTTTCAAAGCACAGACCAGAGAAAAAGAAATTGTAGAAGCGAAATTGTATGGGAAAGTTCAAGAATGTTTTACCAAATACAAAGAAATATTTTGTGATTTCAGTTTTGAGCAACTGAGAAGTAAACAGGTTTCAAAGTGGCCTAATTCTCAGTATATAGAAGCTTACAAGGACACTTTAGAGGCTTTCAAAGCAAACTCATTTTCTGGCATTTTGCAATACCTCCAGAGAAATCATGGAAATGCTAACAGAGAAATAGAAGACATAGTAGAAGCGTATGCAATTTTGTGTGAGAGGAATGAACAAGCAACTTGGAAAGAAAAACAGAATTTGATTTTGGCAAATGTTGTTCTTAACTGCATTAAGCCTAAATCCTCTAAGTTACGTCATTCTAAGGATTTGAAGAGCCTACTTCTAAGCATCCTAAAGGAAGTAGAACAAACTTTACAGTGTGTAGAGACTTTCTTCCTAGCCACCTTGTTGTTCTGGCCCCAAAATATAAAACAACTAAATGAAGATTCAAGGAAAATGAAAACATTTGTTGAACGCTTAGTTGGGTCTTTCCAAAAGCTCTATGGAACTCTGCGTCATTCCAGGCAGCCTCTGGCTCTTTTCTATCTGGCGAAAGGTAGTGGTTTGAACAGATTAGTTCACAAAGGAAAAATAGATCAGCTTCTTAGCTCACTTTCAGAACAGGAACTGAGTTCCCTTTGGCAGAGTGGAAATATCTGGAAGAAACAAGCTGTTAAAGATATTTTGCTTCCTTTGGATGGAACAGCTGAGGGCAACATTATCTACATAGACTATGGCAGAAATGAAAACTTCAGGGTACCAGTGCAGCCTGTCCCCTCACGCCCATTGAAAAATGGCCCAAATACAGAAAGAGTGTCTTTTTACCTTGGATTTTCCATTGCTGGTCTCCTGGCATACAACATACAAAGTTTGTCATTACAAGAATAACTACGTATTACAGTTTCTCAGCTGCAAGGCTTTTTCAGGCAAAATTACTCTTTAACTAGTTCTTGGTTAGTTTAGGTTTTTTCGTATCACCTTTGATCTTTCCAAAAATCAGGCAATTTAAAAGCTTAAAGTGGTCATTGACTGCATTGCCTTCCTCATGTGTATAAAACCACTTGCTGCATTTAGACACAATTTATTTTTTAAAAAAAAGGAAAATATTTTGGAATGAAGCACCAGAAACCAGAAGTCACTACCATCTGGGGAGTGAAAAGAGTTGCACTTCGCACTTTGTGTTTATGATTCATGAATAGCAAATGAGTTCAGTGAAGTTAAGTGCCTGAAAGAGGTCTGCAGGACAACTCTTTCTTCACCCCACAAGTCCTCTTTGCTCTTTGGGAGGTAGGTGAAAAAAGTGATATCTCAATACGTTCATAAAAACAAATTGACAAGTTTGTGGACCATTTTGTTCTAGTGTAGATTTTCTTTTAGTTATAAATACAGACAAAGAGTTTTATTATATAATCCACACTGCTTTTTAACTCTAGCCAAAATGCCTTTCACTTGGCAAGAATGCGCACTTCATTTTAACCCATATCTACTTTGTTTCTAACTGTATACTTTTATTTCAGGCAAGATGATTTGGGATCAATTTTCATGAAAATTTATTATTTGTTCTAGTTAGACTTCAAGATATTGCTGTACTGTCTATTAAGGAGTAAAGTATTTGTCCTGTTAAATAAACATTTGCAGCAAATAATTTGTCATGTCTTCATGAGGACTGAAGACCTCAGCCTTCATCTCCATCAAACCTCCTTCCTAAGAACTGCAAGTATTTTTGTGTGCTTAAGGTGGCACACCAGGCACAACTGCAGGGTGCACTGGTGGGCTGCTGAGGGGAGCATCCCAATGGGGAGGCCATGAACTGTCCCAGGCCAGTTAAAGTCACTTCCAGACAGCTTTAGCACTGAGGTGAGCACCCTGTCTACAACCAAACCTCTGCCACTCAAGTGACCCCATGGCTATCTGACAAGTTTAAGAAAGTGCAGCAGTTGTGACAGACAGGACAAATGGTGGAGGAGATTCTATTGGAGATATCTGGAAGAGAACATTGTTGGGACACGGCTGGAAAGGGAAGACCCTTATCAAGGCTAGATACCCCTGAAGGACTGTAGCCATGGGTGACCCATTCTTGGACAAGGACACTCCTGAGGGACCGCAGGCCATGGGTGACCCATGCTGGGGCTGAGGAAGCAAGAAGGCAGGAGCAGTGGAGAAGCAGAAGAAAATATTCAGAAGCAAGGAGCAGAAAAGACAAACCACTACACAATGAGACCAATATCCTTTGCTTTAGGCCTGTCACCTTGTCTAAGGAGTTGGAAGGAAAGGTGTTGGACCAAAGTTAAAAGGAGAAGAAAGGCATCCCCTTGTATTTGCTTAGTTGTTTGATTTCTTGATTTCTCAATCTCTCAATCAATAATGTAAAGTTTATGCCAATGGGCAAAAAATAAGTCAAAATCCCAAACTCAAGACTGTTTTGCTTACAGCACATGTACATTTACTAATAACCCGTGGGATCCGGTACAGGGTATTACATGCTAGACATTGCACGCTATGTCTACCTTAGTTTACAGAAATAGAGATCTTATATTTTCATACAGTAGTGTTTGTTATAAATTGTATTTTAGCAGTAATTCAATAATAAATACAGATAAAATAAATTTGATAACATATTTAACTGCACAGTGTGGAAGTGTATTTCATTATACATATATATTACACACAAAGGCTTACAGAATTGCTTTTTACAAGAATTTCCTATTTTCCATTACCTTGTGAGACTATTTTTTCACAGCTCATAACTTTGTTCATCTTTGTATTTTCAAAACTAAGGTCTCCCATGCCAAATATATGCCTCAGACCTATTTTATATTAATTAAAGCCAAAAGCTCAGTAGCTTCCAAATGTGAGGTCAAGGAAAAAGTATGTTAAACAACTCTACCAGCTTTTGCCAGCATGCTCAGAAATTTTTTGGAGTGATGTTTAACAAAGGTTTTACTCTGCTAGAAGAAAAAAAGTAGCTATGAGGGGGAAGCTGTCTGTGGATGTGTAATTTTATCAAGTAGCAAGGCCTGCTTTTCACTCGTATGTGGGCATATGCAAATTTAGGATTTCACAGAAGCGTCTACACACAGGTGACAGCCCCAGGAGGTGCAGGTCTGGTCTGTGATAGGCCAGATCAGTGCTCAGTCGGTTCTGAGTCTAGAAACCTATAGGAGACAAGCTGGAGTGGCCTGCTAGGCTGTGAGGGATCTAGGTTGGTGTTGTGCTCTGGGATGTGCTCTCGGTCTCTGTACGGGTGTTAGGTGGTGAGTTGGACTAGATGATCCTTGTGGGTCCCTTCCAACTCATAATATTCTGTGATTCTGTGTGATTCTGTGATTCTGTGATACAATCTGGTTGTACATGAGCAAAAGGCGGGCCTAGAGGGAGGAGAGACAGGGAGGCCTCAGGAGCTGTTTGGCTTTCACAGACCATTGTGATGCCCTCTCAGCAGCTCCCTCCCCTGTGCTGATGGAGCGATCAGGGTCCCCACTGTGCACAAGCAGCGTTTGTGAACTGTGAACTCCTGTGAGGTAATAGCAGATAATAAATCCTCTCTTGGAAGAGTGTAAGGGCTGCAAATGTGTACCAGTTTAAGGGACAGGAAGTTAAAAGTACTGAGGAATGTTCTCTATCTAAAATCAGAGCTGGAAGTACAGAGCATGGAGGGGGCTTCACAAGCAGAAAGGAAAAGGGAAGGGAATAACTTCATATTTGTGTGTTAAATTTTACTGCTGCTGCTGCTTAGTCCTACCCTCGCCTCTGCCTGGTGCAAGGAGCATTGTCTAATGCCCACACTTCACACTTCCATTTGAAACCAAAATGGTGTGGCTCAAGGTTTTCAATAGAACAGATGTGTTTCTGTTTATTTCTGGGTTGTTGGGGTTTTTTCTCACACAAATGTGGAAAAGACTTAAAAGATTCAGGGCTCAAATAAAACAATACATCTATGGAATGGAAAAATAAGGCAGAAGTAATTTTATCAAAAATGAGTGCATGGGTTTATCTCCTGGGCTGACGAGGCAGGCGGTGATGCAGCTTTGAGTGGCAGCAGCAACCAAAATGATTCGGACGCATCGCCCCTGTGAGTGCTGGATGAGAGGTGAACCTGGAGGTTTCTGGAACGTGCAACGGCCCGTGTTAACAACAACCACAACAACAACAACAACAAAGGCCACGGATATTTCGTTCGCCGCCGCCGCCGCAGCCCGGACACGGAAGGGCGGGAGCGCGGGGACCGTGGCTCGGCGGACACCAGGTGGCGCTGCTGCCCCGCGCCAGGAGCGCGGCAAGCGCCGCTGCTCCGGAGGCGGCCGGGACGGAGGCCCTTGGGTCATCGTAATCATTGTAGAGAAATGTCAATAAACAGGATAATAGACTTTACTCAGACCTTACGCTCTTGCAGAGATCTGCTCAAAGTGAATCGCTGAGGCTGGAGAGGGGTTGTTGACAAGACTGTGGCGATCTCTAATCACAGTGGCCTCTGAAGAGGAAAGACATGCTCTTGCCACGGACTTTGGTCACCATAACAAGAGACCATTCATCCCTGGTATGAGTGGGATATGGAAAAGGCCATCCCCACAGAAAATGCACCAAAGATGCACAAGAGCAACCATGAGCGAAATCCACCGGGAGTGGGACGGAGCTTTTCCCTCTCCATCGTGTCATCAACCCACGGGAGAATAACCAGCCGTGGTGTGGTGAGGGGACTGAACATGGACCTGCGTGAGGCTGTCGCCTGTGCCAGGTGGCAGACGGCCCTCTCCGTCACTGCTGCCATTTGGGCAGATGCTGAGCAGGAGAGCCGGAGCTGGAGCACTAGAGACCAACAGGGCTGCAGCAAGTGACCTGGACTTTGCCTAACTGTAAACACCCGTGTTGGGAAGCTTCACACAGTCCCAGCCCAGGTGTCCATCTGGCAAGAGTTAATGCAACCCCGGCGAAAAAGAAGGGAGGAGAGTGGCTGGGTTCTGCTGGAGGCACTTAGCCTTACTCAGAGAGAGTAAAGACAGCCAGCACCACAAGCAGTTTCTCACTTCAGGTTGACTTCAGCTAGAAGCACAACCCACCCTCCCATGAAGGGAGTGTTGGCTGCGACAAATCTATATTGCTTATTTGAGGACTCTGCTGCAGAAAGCTATTTCTGGTTTCCCTCTGCCTAAATCTTCACTTTATGTAACCTGTCACAAGACAACTTCTGACTTCCTCTTCATAGGCACTTTTTTGTTCCTGACTGTTGCTTAAAAGCTCAGAATGAAAAATGTGCTCTTTCCTACTTAGCAACTGTGTTCCTTGAGAGGAGCTTAGGGCTCCACTGCTTGTTGAGCCAAACTGTAGAACCAGCTTCAGTGCAGCTGTGGTTGCACTGGGAGAGGTCTTGCTTCACAGCAGGTGGAAGACTGAAGAAGAAAGTTGTAATAGCGAAGAATATATGTAGTAACAGTTATTAATTAAATATGCTGATAAGAAGAAGTGAGGAAGAAGAGAATAAAAGAGAGCTGATTTTGTGCTAATTTTCCACCTTCTTCAGTGAGAATTCCTGTGTGTAAGTCTTGTAACTGAGACAAATCTTTATGGTTAAATTTATTCAGCCTGTAGTTGTCATGAAAATGCCAGTAGAAAATGAAACAAAATGAGCATAATTGCAAAGAGAAATCATCTTTCTTGAGAACAAGCTGAAATATGAAAAACTTAGGATGTACAGTATGCTGATAAGGTACACCATTGTGTGAACTTTCCCTCCCAGAGCCATCTATCTCTATTATCACTGCCTGGAGATGGTTCTGTGTCAACTTTGCATCTGCATCAGTAACTCATTCTGTTCAGCCATCTGTTCCACAGGCATCAAACTGTTAAGAAGCCCCAGTACAGCACAATCTAGTCCAATAACACAGAAACAGAAAAGAAAAGATCTCATTACCATTTGAATTCACAGGCTCTCCTGTGATACACATAAAATATTTTTTTATATTGACATGAACATGGTAATTCGATGAGTAAATTCTCAGTTACATAACAAAGGGATTAAAATCAAACACTTAATATGCAGCAGCTTTATTCAGAGGCAAAATAGTTATTGAGTTAAGCTAGGATTTGAGGTAGTTGTTTCTCACTTTACAGGGTTTAACTGAGTTCAGAAAACATTCATATTAACTAGGATGATTGTCACATCTTCCATTTTAACTCCTGAAGATTTCACCACTAATTTAGTCTGAATGAGATATACATTTGAAAGTTAAGGTCTCAGAAGAAAATTCTGACAGTAGGTTCTTGACAGATTTCTAGCGCAATATGATGTTTCTTGTTTTGTTTTTATTTACTCAAGCCTATATATGATAGAAACTTAGAATTTTTTTATTTCAACTTACCATGTTGTCTTTCTAAATTGATATGTCCCAAGAGATTCTATAGTTATATCTGTCTAATTTAGTGGCTTTTGATATTTTTTCCCTAGGTTTTTTAGCACTATAGAGCTAGGATAATTAAAGGCTGGAGAGCTGGATTCCATTCTAGCCTGTAAATCTTCAACAGAACTGGTGCTGAAGTTTCAATAACAAAATCATTATTGTGAATGATTACTGAGCCAGAGAAAACCATTGATTGACATTCAGATTCTTAACTGAA
Source organism: Pitta sordida (assembly GCA_013390025.1). Lineage (NCBI taxonomy): Eukaryota > Metazoa > Chordata > Aves > Passeriformes > Pittidae > Pitta > Pitta sordida. The sequence continues at coordinate 108,522 of WEKX01021770.1, forward strand.
TTTACAGATGCTGCGAAGTGAGAAGATTTGGTGGGAGGTCTGTGAGTCATTGAGACAGGATCTTAGCCTCACAGTTTTAGAGAGCTCTCCAGAGAAGCACTGCACTCCAGCATTGCTTTTGGGCTTGGGGAGACAGGGATTGAAGAATCGTGCAAGAGCAACGTGCTCAAGCCTCGTTTGAAGGAAAATGAATGCTGTGTTTAAAACAATAATCCCTTTGGCTCATTAATTTGTGATCTGATTGGTAAATTAGTTCTTGCTACCACAGCTCCAGTATTTTGAGTACCTAAAGGCTTTTATTTTTTAAAAGGAAGGGAGGCAAAGATTCTGATTATACATTGACCGTGTATATTCTTAACACATTATGAAATGTAATCATCTGTTGTAATATAGTCTCCTCTGAAGAGCTGGATATAGAGCCTGATACACTTTGGAACTGTGTAGCATGCATCCCATTAGCTATACTATACTCTAAGCCACATGTTAGATTCTATTATGTTCTAAAGGTTTAATAAACCTTTCTGTTTTTACATGACACTCTGACCTGCTAACACATTAATAGTACACAGACCCTGTCTTTGGAGCTGAAACTTGCTCAGTGCTGTGGCATATCTTTCCTTTCACCTCTATCTTTGTTTTATATAACTCTCCCCACACTGTCTCTGGGAAAGAAATACACCAGACTTGTGTCCCCCAACAGAGCTGTGGTCTCTAAGGAAACTCGTGCATTAATTAAGGAATAGTATAATGGGTATGGGTTTGTTTTGTTAACCAGTGCCCCAAGGAGCATCGTTTCACTTACATGAGTATTTTACCCCCTCCCCCACTACCAAATATCAGCATATTTGTTAACTCTCGTGTGGGTATGTTCAAAACAATACATATGAGATAAAATTTTGCCTTTTGAAATAGCAAGCAAATTGGCACATGAATTTAATTTCTGTAATAACTTGGTGCTGTCTTGTCTGGTTACTGGTTGTTGGCCTCCCCCTCAAAATGTTCTAGTATTGGAGCCAACACCCATGGCCACACACTGGGTGTGCTTGGCAGCTGCAGGACCCAGATGCCAACCACTGGAATGTATTTTATGTACCAGTGTCTCTGCCTGTGGCTTGGCTTCTTGGTCAGCCTTTAGCGAAGTCTCTTCTCCAGACTCATCTGGCTCCAGCACTTGCTGCTCTTGCAGCTGTGGAACTGAAGCAAAGGCAATTTATAGATAATCTGTCTCACTATTCCAGGAATCACTTGCCTGCACCAGCTCCTAGCGAGACACATACAGAGTCCTTTTAGCATGGGAAAGAGAGATGTCCCACTTGCATGTATTCATTATGGACAACCAACTGTATGGATCGACAGGAGTCTGAAAGGGCAGAGCACCCTGGTAAACCTTTCGGACACCACCGAAAGATGCTTTTTGATGTCAGATGTGGAAGCCAGCATCTGCCAAACTCCCAAGAGAGACAAACCTGCCAGAGACTCTATATCCCTCTTTCAAGTTCCTTTTAGCTAAGGCCCCTGAAAAATACAATATTGGCTCAGCAGCAGCTATCTTCCAGCAATCTGTGTGATCATGTAGGCCTAGATTTATCTCTACTATTCCAGAAGATAGAGAGAAAGAAAAAGAGTGAGACCAAGAAAGAGAGAGAAAGAGTGAGAGAAAGGGTGAGGAAGGAAGGAAGGAAGGNTAAACATTTTAATGCCACATAAAAATGGTTTAACTTCTTTAACCTGAGTGTAAGATCATAAAAGTTCAAAAATATTATGACAAATATAACTTTAATTCTACTCTCCTTAATTCTTACTAGGGCAGAGACAGATTTCAGCACAAATTCACACTAAAAAGTTTGAGGCAATTTAATTTAAAGAGAATGAATATTAAAAGAAAGATGAAATGTAGAACATGATAGTGCAGAGAAAGCCAATTAGGCATCTATATTTTGCTTCTTATATTCAAAAGAGTATACCCAGTGAAATTAATAATAAAAAATCAGTATCAGTGAAAGATGTTTTCTACATAACGAATGCCTGAAACGTGCTACTGGAATACTTGCTGAGACAGAAAGCTTTGCAGGTTTTTTTTATAAAATGGTTCAGACATTTGTTTGCGTTGTATAGATGTTTTCTGTGAGGTTAAGGAAGACAAAATCTGTCAGAAATAGCCACCTTCAATTTGTAGGAAACACATAAGCTAGTTACTGGATATATGTATAAGTTTGGAAGGTCTGTTACAACACAGCTGTCAATGGTAAGTGTTCCCTTCTATAGAACTTGATTTTCACTGTATTTAAGAATTCAACCATTATTCTGAACCTGTTTTTTGAGGTCTACGTTACACACTTTCTTTATATTTAAATGCCTATAAAGGGAAAATACAGGTCTATATGAACATAAGCCTTTTTCCACCAGGTAAAAGAGGCCCGATATAAAGAAACTTGTGGGGGTGTTAAATCTACAGTAGCTTATGCCAGTTGATTAGCCAATAATTTGCTTTTGACAGGAAGGATAAAAAAATAAAAAGCTGAACAAAACATTGAATGATCTTGGGGAATTTTCTGAATTACTCCCCTGTGACAGAAGAGTCAGACTTTTCATTATACATATAAGCTTGTTGTTGTTTGACAGCCACAGGTTCCTTCTCACTTTGGTATCTCAGTTATTCTTTGAGCCCCGTTGCATCTTCACATGTATAGAGGCAATGCCCACACAGGCCCAGTACTTTAAGCATCAGGTGGGAAATGAAGTGGAGAACTTATAGAGATGCTATAGATGTTACAGAGATACAATAGATACAGTAATCTCTAACTGCTTTGCAGTTCACCATTAGCGGGTTCAATACATTGCGGGTTTTTCCCTAGGTCTATACTGTCTTTACCCTGTTTACTGCTCCGTCCTGGATTTTGCTTATCGAGGCATCTTTCTGGAACTCACCCCTTGCAATATTTGAAGGATAAGTGTGTATCTTGTCTTCATATCTATTTTTCAAAGACATTATGGGGGCATACAATACTGGTTGTATTTGAAGGTGAAATGATGAACATTCTTGTTTCTTCGGAATGAACATGAGGGATCCCAGGTAACCTACTAAAATAAAACGTACTTGAGATCCCTGAACAAATTCTCCTTCTATAGTAAACTGCACGGATACCGGCAGTGGTTGTATATACATGCAAGGTAGATTTAAGTGTTCACAGATATTGTATATGTGATGTGGCGACATATACAGTTTCACACTACATGGATAGATACTGTGTATGTGTACAGTATTATTTTCATAGATGTATATACAGTATCTTGACGCTATTACCTGGTACAGAGAGAATGTGTTCTGTAAGTTGTGTAATGAGGAGATGGTATTGCATAGAAAATATGTAATCTGTCAGACATCCAGCAAAGTCTGTTGCAGCAGAATAGCTTGGATCTATCTCCTATTTCTTGGTGGCAGCAACAACAGTAGGAGTAAATCTTCTAACAAGTGCCAATAGACAAAGATATTTTTCCCATTCTTCCTGCCTCATCCCCACCCATTTTTCTTCACACTACTTAGACAAATTATTACTTTTCTATTTACATGGTCAATTCTTTCAGTCCAGCCCTGAGTCTTTACTGCTTTTTCATCTTCTCTAACATTCTTACCCCAAAATTTTCTACTGAGTTTGTATGTGTATGCGTGTTCATGCGTGTGTCTGCACATGTGCAACTGTCAGAAATTTTCCTTTATATTCATTACATTATTGAACCTTTGAGATAAAATTACTGTTAAAATGAAGGGGCCTCATCTAAGTGCAGTCTTTCAGAGCTCAGCCTGGGTTTATATCTCGCAGAAGCATGCAATCTGACCGTATATTTCTTCTTTCATGAAAGAAGATTGCATAGCAATTGGGGTTTGTGTTTACTGGAGTTCACATCTCACAAAGCAGCTCAAAACAGAATGCAAGGGAAGATAATGTGGTAGCAGAGAGAATAGGGAGAAGTTAAATAGTTAACTTTTAGCAGGCACAAATCACATTTCCATCAAGTGCAAGCAGTCAGCTGTTATTGTAGGTCACTAAGATACAATGAATTATTTTCTGCAGTTCGTGGAAAACATTAGGCAGCTGTAATAAAGTCAATGGTATTTCCTTCCTTACTGAAACATTACTTCAGCAAATCCCCCTGTTTTCTTAAAACACCGTTTAATGCTTGATAAATTTCATTGATTTCTTCTTTCATTTATTTTTTTTCTTTTATTGATTGCTGCAGATAGAGAAAACACTGAGGGAATAATATCAGAAGTGCCTTTTCATGTTCAGATGGATGGCGATAGATCTAAACTAAAAAGGCTGTAAATGGAAGGGGGAAGAGAGCACTTCATTGGCCTTTATATAACACAGATATTCAGTCCAGGAAGCATACCACAACATAAATGTCTTTTTAAGGCATTACAACTCAACTTACATAAAGTTAGAGTATTTTATACCATAGTTAATCACATTTATTTTTCTTTACATGGTTATCCATTGTTATCTGTAGTAACATGAGTTGGACTAGATGATCCTTGTGGGTCCCTTCCAACTCAGAATGTCCTGTGACCCTGTGAACATACAAAGTTATGTTTTCAAAATTTGTCTTGCTTTTAAATCCTACATAAAGTATCTTTAATAAATCCCTGTAGGTCAGATAGTAATACATCTTTTACTCTTGTTTTCTTTTAAGATCTGATGAACATGAACAATTTGAGGGTACCTAGGAATTCTGAATGAATTGATTAAGAGATTCAAAGTTTTCTTTAGAGACACTAATCAGTGGTGAACGTCTCAGAATGCTGCAAAATGAAGAATAGACCTTGCCTGTACATATGCAAAAACTGGTCAGCCAGCTGGTTGTGCATTATCAGGGAAACACTTTTACTTTCTACAGGGAAACAGCAGCCTCAGTGTTTCAAAAATATGCACTGTCCTATGGATTGGCTCACAAACAGTAGCAGCTGGACCGCAACTTAGGTACCCACACTTTAGTAAGCAAACTAACATTTCAGCGGAGGAATGAGAAAAATGTAGGAATTAGTAAGGGTTAGAGAGGCATGTTTGGATGAGAGGTTCACTAGCTGAACAGGGACACAGCTTGGATAAAACCTGCAAGGTCTTCTGTGAAATGTTGTATTAACAATTGACATACTCACTTTTCTTAACACAAAAGGATAATTTAGAAGAAGTAAAAAAAAATTGTGAATCATGCTGTGAATTCTGGACTACACGTGCATCAGGAGCAGCAGTGAGTTAAGGGTCAATCAGTGCATGGATCATATTCATATATGTTTTCCTCTGATCTTGTTACTGAAACATTCATTCTCCATTACCAGAATTCTGTTCATGTTTATAAGAAGTGGTTGTGCTAACTGACTTGCTCTATGTTAATGCTACTTTCTGTGTGCAGTTCCTAATATGCTTCGTATCTTGCAGGGCCCAGAATGTGTATGGGGTGAAGTTAACATAAACATACTTCTGCAAATCTTTTCTATGCTTTTTTCCTACACACCATAACATTTCTTACTGCCTTACTAAGCATTATATATATCAATATGGCTTGATGCACTTTCTCAAAAAGCAGTTCATCTGCCAGTATAGCAACTTACTCAATTGAACAGCTCCATTCTAAGGTAGGAGAACTAATAGGAGCAGACTTCAGCCTACTGTGGATGTCTACAATGAAATACAGATAGTCTGCTGCACCATAAAGCAAGCCTTAGGAGGTACAGTTGTAGCTCTCTAGGCACACTTGACAAAGCTGTGCTTTGGTAATACACGTAGATTGTTGGATGCATTAAGAACACAAAAGACTGCTTATCTTTACCAAACATTTCCAGAATATAGGCAAGGGGTTACTTGTCACAACTATTTAGTTAAGACAAGCCAACAATAATATTATCTGACCTTCATTATTAGTTGTCTTCCACCTACATTCTGAAAAAGTGATCCTTACCAGTATGGTCCCTACCCGATAAAAAACTCCTTTGTGTGCACCGTAGCTTCAGCACCAAGCAGAAATACAAAAAAGCTGTGAAATTTAATTCTCAAAAAACCAAAGCAAAACAATAAAATGCTACCAAGTAATGTGTAATAAACTTTAACAAGTTTGCAACTTGTCTTAACTAACTATGCATTTGCCAATAAGCATGCTTCCATTCTTCTACTGAGAGCATTTCCACATCAGAACCTTATCTTTCCTTCAGTAAACTGAGCAACTCATTGTCTTGTCAAGGTTAAGATCACAGGTCATTAGCTCCTACAGACTAATCAGTATTTCACAAGCCATTGCTTTCCACTCCTTCACCACTGTCCTCTACCTTGTCCTCAGCTAAACCACATATGCTAAGAAAATGTCTGATGATTCTTCAAATGGACAGATTTGTCCATTTCCCCTTAGTAGCTTCCTCCCTGTTTAGCTACCACCAGTGTATATTTTTGTTATTCTGCTTCTTCCTTATTCTAAGAAGTAATTTTTCAGCTTAAGTAACCTTTTATATAGGAAATTTTCTTTGCTGTCATGGCTTCTTCTATGCATGTCCTCTACCTAGCTGTATTAAAACATGGCTTTCTAGAATGGGATCAATTTATTACTTCATCTGGTTCCTCTGCATTATTCCAGCAATGATTTTTTTCTGTACATGTAATACAGAGGAAGAGCAAGTAGAATAAGGTAGAGCAAATACTTCAGCATAACAAATCATGCTGGTCTCATTAGTCCTAGGAGAACTTAGGTTAAAAAGGGAAATGCTCAAAAAGAGCATAACAAAAAATATATATCACACTAACATTTTAGTGTCCTAAACCTAGACATCAATCATGCCCCTTGGCTGACAGGCTGAGTGCTTTATCTTAAATTTAGGCCTCAACAGATGGTTTAACTTTTGGATACTCTCAGTTTGATAGAAAGGCAGACTTGGACTGTAACTACACGAGATCCTCCACAAACACAGCATTTGCAGCATTTGCACTGGAATCTTACAGGCACACTTACCCAGCTTGCACACAGCAACTACATAATTTATGGCTGTAGGAAATTTTTGATCATTTGATACAATTCTACAATTGATGTTTGTAGAAAGCAAGGCCATTCTTTTCAAGATGGAAAATTTAAATTAGTTGAATTCTAAGGTTGTCTTGTAACTCACTTCTAACTGAACATTATAACATTTGTTATGTTTCACCAGTTAATGGTGAACCTTATCTGGTGCCTTAACAAGGCAAGGTGAACCTTATGTACCACCAAAGGGAAAGGAGTGTTCATCAAAGGTAATTCTACCTGCAAAATGCTTATCAAATCATGTTAACAGGATTTTAGACTTTCAGTTTTGTTTTGTGTGAAAAATGATAAATCCTAGACAGTGTTGATTGTCAATGTCAAAACTCTGTTTTGAGTGTTTCCTTTCCTTTTTGTGTCAGTTTGATTGCCCTGAAAACAGTATGCATTGAAGAATGTGTGCTTCTGGATGACATGGAGCACACATCCAAACCATATCCAGTGTTGGGATAAAATGTGCTGTAGTGTAAGGGAATGGTATTTCTAAGATGGTGAAGAATTGCTTTGGGAATCTAGGTTCATACAATCAATCTGGCTTTTTCCAGATGTCATGCTACTGTCTAGACCCAGAAGACTGAAGGCTGTGAAAATCTTTACCATTGATTTTGCAAGGCATAGGATCAAGCCATTACCTTGTGGAATCACCATAGAGGTATTGCCTTGCAATGTGTGAAGTCTTCTGTGACTGTCCATAAGTGACTACTGCCAACTGTGCACCATGAACTTTACAGTCATTTTCATATAGAAAAATGCTGGATAGCATAAAATCAGTCTCCAGAATGAATTTTCTTTTAAGAATTTTTTACTTGGACTTAATAAATTTTTAGTCAATTTGAAGAAACATACAATTCTATCACACTTAGCAAGGTTCTCACCCACTCAGTACTTTTCCAAGCTCTTGGGACTTTCAGGTTACCTTAAACTAATCCCTGAGAAAAACGGAAAAAAAAAGGCATTTGAAATGTGAAAGAAACATCTGCAGAACGTATATGTATAGAGAAATAGAGACATCTGCATGGCCATTTCCCCTGTACTCCAAACTGTCTGAGGGAAAGACAGCTCTGATCCAGAAGCCTTGTAATCGCACTTCTCTAGCTTTGAATCAGATCTCATTTAGTGGGATCTCAGCACCATAGTAATTGTTCCAGGATCAGAACTGCTTCGTGTTTGGTTAACCTAAAGCAAGTGCCCAGTTATCTGCTACCTGAATACGAAATGAATTCACTGCGCTATGCAACTGCTAGTTGAAAAAAATCACACACAACTCACAGAAACACAATTCTCAAATTTCAAGTTTACTCAGGCAGAGTCCACCATTTTGTGCTATGTCCCTGTAACAGCATAGGGGGTTCTTGTCCACCCTTGGGTGATACATAGAAACAAATCCAGTTAAATTATATTCCAGATGTAAAAGTACCACTTTTTAAAGCGTGTAGCAGGTATTTTTGCTGATATTTGCTCAAGCAGCCTGTATGATCTTCCCTTAACTCTCTGAGATGTTGTGAATCCACAACTAGTGCTGACTTCAGGAAAAAGATGACCTGGCCTTGGGCACAAGCAATTCCAGAAGGCAGTCTGACCATATCTGTGGTCAGTGCATTGCATAGGAATTTCTGTTTGGAGGATTTGCCTATTTCAATAACCTAGTAGGTTAAACTCCTTTTAGTCAGTAGTGCCTTTTAAGATAATTCAAAGCAGGCCACTTAGGGTATTATCTTCACTGATCACCCATAAGAGGCCTACACCTTATTCCTCTCACGTGAGGACTATGTTTGTCATAACCAAAGAAGAAGTTGACCTTAAAGTGAAATCTGCTTTATTCTGCTTCTTAAGTTCCCATTATTGTTGTATTTCTAGGTCTCTCAGATATACAAGCAGCACCACGGCTAGTTTTTGCCACATATGGGCAGGTGAATGTCAAATTGACAAGGGATTTGAGATGTTAATTTTAAATAGAAAATACTGGTATTCAAAGTACTTGAAACTTTCCAGTCATACTGGAACATTGATTTTAATTAAGTGATTTGTCCCTTTCCCAGTATTAGTAACTTCTGGACTGTTCCTGTCAAACTTCTTTATTTCCCCAGTTGCAGATATTAAAATTTTCTGTATAAAAGCATGAAGAGAAAAGGAAATAGATCTTTTCTAAATAACATACTGAGTGCTTTTTTGACAGCTGTAATCATGAGGAGAAATGCTTTTGAAAAATGTGTTACTAATTTCTGTGCTTCTGTTTGTTCAATAATTCTACTTCACATTGTTCAGATTCTTTTCAGATTTCAGATTATTTTCATAAAGATATACTTTTCTCCATTATGTTTCTAGAACAATATGCTTTATTTGAGATTTTTGCACAGGTGTCAATTTCTACAGGATTTTATTTGCCTTGGGAGCATACACTGACAGAATGTGTTTATGCTCAGAGAAGGATGATGAGCAGCTAATTTATATATGGCAGCAGTTCACGTTCAGACACACTTCGTAAGTGATGTGTACTTTGTGCCTGTTACAGATGCTGCAATTTTCATCTCTTGAACTCAGTGCTTTCTCTGGAAGAAAATACTATGTCTGCATTTCTCTCTCTAGCTCTATTGCCTTCATTAAGGCCTATCTACTCCTGTAGCACTGGAATGGGATAACATTAATTTATGTCACTGGAGTCATATTTCAGATGCAAAGGCTGTGGGTGTTGCCTGCACCCAGCAAAAGTACAATTAAGTTTAAAATAGATTTTGGATTTAAAGGCAATTTTAAATTACATGAATGCTGTATTATGTTCCATTATGTTTCTTTTCCTCTGTTCCCTTTTC
>WEKX01021770.1:118630-135084 GCA_013390025.1 Pitta sordida
TTTCTCAGTATCTCCCTCCCTATTTCTGACTCAAATTTTCCGAAGTAAGTTTTCTTTCTTCTCTTATTTTGTATCTTCAATTCCTTTTATTATATTAATTTTTCTCTTTCTTTCTTTCTTTCTTTCTTTCTTTCTTTCTTTCTTTCTTTCTTTCTTTCTTTCTTTCTTTCTTGCCACTTTATCTTCTACTTGGCTGGGGTGGGGGAATCTGGAGGGGTTTTGTGTTGGTTTTTTTAATTGGGGGATCAAAAAATTTTGCCAGAAAGAACTTACCTTTTTCCAGGTCAGAGCAACAGCACTACCACAAATAGGTCTGATTTTCAGCTCAGTTACAAGTTGAGTAGAAATCTCGCCACTACCATCTTGCATTCACACTGTATTTCTGCATAGTTTTCTTCCTTTTGCAGAGGATATTCAGTGACAAAATTATAATGGTTTTTCACCATAGGTATATCCAAGAGGTATACAGGAGTGTATACAGGAGTGGTAAGGAGAGAGCATCTGGAAAAGGTTGGTGTAAACGTGTAGCTGTTCTAGAATGATACACAGTGTTGCTGAAGTCCTTCTACTTGTGCATGTTAAAAGAACAGAAGTAACAAGCTAGATTCAGTGCTGACAAGCTAAACTTCCCAATTCTTCAGTACATGCTCAAGTTCTTGGAATCCTTTCACTGCAGCAGTCCTGAGCAAGACTTGCCCAAAGTGAAGTGAAAACCGTAAACATATTTCAGCTCACATGTAACTGCAGAACATTCTTTGCCTCTGCCTGTGACTGCTACACAAACATCATTATCACTACTATTGTGACTATTCATGACGTATATGTTGTTTCAGATGTCTTACATTCTTTGTATGTGATATTATGACTTTCATTCTGTTCAGTTGTATGAATTGTGTCTTGCTGTAGGACTGTACATTACTAAGAGCCTGAAAGAGCACTGAACAACCTAATTCTGCACCACAGTGAAATCACAAGGGAAAAATACATTATTCCATGTATATCTCCATTGAGATTAAAACATTTAGGAGATGTGTATCTAGGCAATGCCATAGAAATCTGTCTTTCTGGTCTGCTGTGGCTGTATTAATAGTTTATTTCAGGAGTTTTCAACCTTTTTCTTATTGGAACTTTGACAGTTTTTTAAAACCTCCTTTTCTTCATTTTTTTGGTAAGAGTGCTGCACACCAAACTTCTAATATTTGAGACACCGCCACCACTTCATCTTTTCCACATCTTTTTAAGTTTTTAAAGCCTGTGTGCTGCCTTCTCTTTCCATGCATCTTCAGTTCCATTTGGACAGTTAAATCAAGGCAAAAGTTTTCACATAAGTCAGTAGAACCTCAAAGGAAAAATTCTAGTTTTGTGGCATCTCTCATCTGTATATGATGCATTACTGAAAAATAATTATTACACAACACGCACGGAGGTTGTATTTTGGTGTGACTTTCCAATACAGGTATAATACCAGAATGTCTACAAGAGTAGAATGGGACCATTTTGCTTGTACATGAACAGCATATATGAACTAAGATTAAAACAAGGAATCAGTCAAATGGAACTAGTAAAGGGAGCCAGGTATATATGTGGGGTAGACTGTAACGAGATTATACTAGGACAAGGGAAACATAAAGCTGAGCTGACAGACGTCCCTTTATGACTCCAGTGTATCCTACAAGGATAGCTAGCCTTGTGCCCTGCTCACCAACTCAAACCTCATCACAAGGTCAGAATATGTATTTTGTCTTCTGTATCTGAAGAAATGTACTGTTTCTATTTAATAATAACTTCTTTTAAGCAATAACTGCCTATGTTAGTGCATTGGAGTCTTGTGAGAGTGAGTCACAGATATATTACTACACAGAACAGATTTGGGATTGTTCTCATGTTCTGATGCACATTTGAGCCACAAGGTTAAATGTACATCATGCAAGTGGAAGGAATTACTTATGTGTTCATGCATCTTATTTCTCCTTCATCCAGCATAGGGTGGACACTCTCTACAGTCACTATTACAATGATTCATAGTGCACATCACACACCAAAGGCCTTTCCAAAGCACTGGTTGGGGAAATGCTGACAAGTACAAACCAAAAACAGCTCTATGTAACAATTAAACCCTATGGAATATTTGAGATCCTGCCGCTGCTTGACTAGTAGTATAGACAGAGTAAAAAGTGCCAAGAACAGATTATACATGGAAACAGAACCAAGCAGAAATATTTCTGAAGATGGAACTGTTGAGGGTTATGAAGAGAGGCTGTGAAATTTTCATCCTTGGACATATAAAAACCTTATTTTATAAAGCCACACACAGCTGGATCAAACTTTGATATTTGCCCTATGAAACCGGAGACTACGTAGGACAATTGAGGGCTCTCTTTGGACAGATCCTTACTGCTAGGGGTCACCAGCCTGTAAAGTCAAGAGAGGAGACAGGGACACACTATGACTAATGGATGTCTTGGGTATGATAGCATGTCACTGAAAAAACAGTTCATTTTTAGGCTTGCCCTTACTAAGGACAACCTATCAAACATGGGTAAGCTGCAGACCTAAAGCTGCACTTCACTTAATTACTACTTCCAAAACTTGGCTTTTATTAAAGTTAGAAGAGTGTTTTTAAACTGTTTTTATAGGACAAATATCAGTAACCTTCCCGTAGACTTTTTCTCAGGACAATTTTGTCTAGTCTTTTTCTAGAATTTTGAGGAGAGGGGGTGTTGATTTGTTTGTTTTTTAAAAGCCTCAGGAATACTCTTTTTTACCTAAACCGGAGCCAGAATTTGGGAGGATAGAATCAGAGAGCCACAGAAGAATTCAGGTTTTAAGGGACATCTGGATCTCATCTTGTAGAGTTATGTGCCTCCAGCCCTCAGGAACTTAGATCAAGTTGCTTAGACCTCTTCCAGTGAAGTCCATTCCACAGTCTCTGGACACCTGTTCCACTATTCAGCCACTTTATAGATTTTTCTCCACTTCTATCTGATCAGGATTTCCACGTTCCAGCTGGTCTCTGTTGCCTCAGTCGTGCCACTAGTGCTCCACCTTCTCTCAGCCATTCCATTAGATAGGTGAACTTGACCATCAAACCCCCCTAGACTTCTGTCCCTAAAATGAATCTAAAACAGTTTTTCTCAGACTTTCCTTGAAATCATATCTCTCAGTCTTCAATGAACTTCATGGACCAGTGCCAGATTCACAGTAGTTCATCCATGATTCTGTTGTCATTGTCATTGTCATTAGGGAGTCTCCACACTGAAGACAAATCTGGTCTCACAAGTGCTGAAAAGAGAATTACAGTACTTCCCTCAACCTGTCAGCTACACTCCTGCACACATCAGCTGCTGATGGAAATGATGTAGCATGAATATCATATACAATAGTATTCATATATTTACAGTTTCTAAGACTGGACACTTGAGAACACCTTGAGAAGGGTTAGAGCTTACAAGGAATTGAAGGCAAGGAATTTTGTTGTTAAATTAAGTTAACCACAATTGGTATCACTTTAGAGATGCAGGGCTTAAAAAAACATGCTTCTCTTTGCTTAAACAGTCTCACTGTTTTGTTCAGTTGATAAAAGTAGTTCATGCTTTAATTTCTGAAGTATAATTTGCAAGGGTAGCCTTAAGCTAACAAATCTTTTTTGGGGGGGAAATCTGTATCCTCATTACTCATCTGAGTCAGGCCAAAGAAATACCTTTAACTATTCTCATCACTTCTAATATTATTAGTTTTTGCACTTGAATACAATATGTTTGTTAGGTGGGGGAAGTCCAGGAAAGTGAAGACAAATTTTAATGTACCGCACAAGAGCCAACTAGGGCTGAAACAATTTTATGCCTAATATCTGGAAATGAGGAAAGCATAACAAACTGTGAGCAGTTTCTTACAGTCTGTCTCAGTCTTTGTCTGTGAATCAGAGGAGCCTTGCTTTATACCACTGTGGGTCAGAAGAAAATCCACTAATATCAATTAAATGACAAATACAAAGTCTGGATGTGTTAAATCAGAATCAGACCTAAGAGGAGAGATTTTAGGCTTCAAAAATTTGATTGGAATCTATGTAGACTGTATTTAGCAAAAACAAAAATTGATCTTTATGAACAGATTTTGGAATTATATGAGAAGGTAATGAAAATTTGTTGGAATTCAGTAATGTACAGGAAATCCGTAGCTGGGGGCTGATTCATCACAGGTGAAAATTACAGAAACTCCAAATCCAGTCACATACAACAGGAATAACCATGTCACATCAGAGCAAATAAGAAGAAATCATAGGGCACTTTTAAATCATTAGAGAATTTGGGAAGAACATGTAGAGAGAATTACTTTCCTAGTTGCATTAAAATAGTTCAGGAATAGTTGTTAAGAAGGAAAGAATAAGAAATCATTAAAAAGATTATAATAGAAGACAAATCACCAGACCAGAGGAAAATTTGAAGAGCAGAAAAGTACATAGAAATCAGTAAATCAGTGTAAATCAGTAAAGAAAAATCACTCAAGTTAGAAAGATTTGTGATGATATAAACACAACACCACAGCTCAATATTTATAGGAAGGAAATCAGTATCTGTTGAGAAAAGTACAGAAGACACACACTTATCCGCAGTCCACCTCTCCACAGTTTCAATACTTCGCTGTTCATTTTTCTGTGAAAAGCAGGGGATGTGCAGGCGCAGAAAATGCCGCAAAGGCAAACAGCTCATGAGTATGTAAATGAGTCCATGAATATGTAAATAAGCCCAGCCCAGGAGCGACTAAGGGCAGCAAGGAGAGGGAGCCAGGAGTCATGCAGCCCATCCCATCCTGGTCCCGTCCCCCACATTTGGACATCACATCATAAACACATGATGCGTTTAATGTAAATGTGTGGGTTTGCATGGCTTGCATTGCTCTCCGCCAGGCTGCAGGAGGGGGCTCCCATCCCATTCCGTGGCAGCAAAGAGAGGGATCTGGGAAGGGAGCCATGAGAGGCGGGGTCCATCCCAGTCCGAGTCCCATTCCAGTTCCTGTCCCATCCCATCCCATCCCATCCCATGGCAGCGAGGGTAGGGAGCCAGGAAGGGAGCCCATTTCCTAAGGGGGGTGGGGTGATGGGCGGGACTTAATTGCATATTCATGAGCTTGCTATCATCGTGAATTGCCGCCTTCGCAGCCCGGTCCCAGACCCGTGGACCCATGAAATGCAGGGAGTCACTGTATATTAGTGGGAGGAAATGTGCAAACTGGAAGATTATAGGCAATCAGACAGGAAAAAAATTAAGGACAAATAATGCATATCTAAATACTTAATATATCAAGGAAGAGTTGAACTTTTGACTATGGCAGGAAAATGCCTAAAAGGGAACTAGTAGGGGAATAGGTGCAATTCTGAAGTTAAAAATGTAAAAATTCACTTGAATTAAGACAAGTTCCTGGAAAGTACTGTATTTTTATCGAGACATACTTCCAAAATTTGAAAAGAGAAACCAGGAAGCTGTATATCAATGGACTTAACAACAGGCATATGAGAAGGTCTTGGATAAAATCTTAAAAGATATGGGATGGCAGTAGATGAAAAGTACATTTTCTTGTCTCAGGCAGAAGCTTAATTTCACAGAGTTCTGAAGGCACAGATTCTCACACTACCATAAATCCTAGTATAAACGGGTTACTGTGGAAAATCAGTTCACTCCAACTCTTTATGTGGCAGTAAGGTAAAAAAAAAAAACTGTGAAGGAGGAGAAATATTTGTTTAAAATACTTGCTAGTAAGAATTATTTAAATTGATTTACTGGCACAAATTTGGGTTTAAAGCATCAGATGAAGCTTCAGGAAAACTGGGTAACTCACTTTTTTGTCAGATGCAAAAATCAGTTTATGTTCCCTGGAAAGTAAATGGCTAAACAAATGTATATCCATGTGCTCATAGCAATAACTGAAGCGTTTTAACCCAGCTGGTAAAAAAAAGCATATCCTCAGTCTGACAGGCCTTGCATAACTTGTACTCAGTAAAAGAATATCAAATATTTTTCTGATGTTTAGGAGAAAGACATTATTTCTTGTCATCCTTGGATGTGAGATTTGGATATTTTCCCATGTGTATTTGTCATCAGTATTATGAATGGATGGTGTGGCAAGATAGCACACACTGCACTCAGATATCACTCTTGCCTTGCTAAAAAAAAGCTTCCACTCTGTGGGACATGGAAAATTCCTTTTCCATACTTATTTGTTGTTACTGTATTTTTGACATTTTTCTGCTAGATTTCTTTGTACTGGTACAGGAAGCTTCCACACGTGTGTAATCACTAGTGATACCTCTTCCCAGGTTTGGAAATTAATTGTATTTTTAGCCTGCTGATAGTCACTTTGCCTACAATGCACTGCTGGAGGAAGACTCAGGGGTCAAATGTTCGCTTTACCATGGAACTATTCCAAATATGGATTTGAGGAATAGAGAAACAAGTTTGCATCTAAAGAGCTGAGGATCCCACAAATGCAGCAACATCCTGCTGCAAGGAGATGGACTATCTGGAGCTAAGGGTGTGCACTGAAATGTGCTTATCGCAGCTGCAGTCTGGCATGGAGAATCTTGAACAAACCATGAAAGCTACTTCCCTTCTGCTCCATCCTAAGACATGCTGCAACGATTGTCATTGAGGTTTTTTTCTTACTTGTACCTGCAAAGAGAAACATCTAAGTTTACTTGTGCATCTTGACTGACTCACCAGCCACTGTCTCAGATGGGGTGTTCAGGAATCACCCAGATCCAGGAAATTTGCCAAAGTCAAAGCCTCCATTTGCATGACTTATGATAAGTGCCAAACAACAAAAGCCTCCACCCAACTCACCTGTGCCTTCCAGTGGCTACAGAAACCAGTTAAGCATTAAGATACTCACACAAGACATTATCAGAGCTGTAAACATAAAATGCAATTTTAAGATTAAGTTCTGTGGAGGTGGGTTACCGCAGCTTATGCCTTCTGTGAACTAGTTAAAAGATGTTAATTTTGTCATTGCAGAAGCATTTAAGCAACAAGAAACAATGTAGGTTTGCATATATTTTTGCACAATTGTGTGTCTTGCTAAGGTCTTAGTTACGTGTGGGAAATACCAGATTCTGAGAAGATGTAATGAAAAAAGAGGACTTATACAGAGATCAAAATTTTCTCACTCTAATGAGAGAACATTTTCTACCATTTGGTATAAAATATTTGCTGATCAGATATTCTTGTATTAAATGCTCATACCAAACAGTGAATCCTTTAACCAACTGATCCTGTTTTTTCACCATGGCAATTTAAAAGCTTCCTCATAAATATTTATCATCCTTCTAATCTCAATCTTGGAAGTAACTGCTGCAAGCAAACTTGTTGGCCTTGCCTACCAAGTCCTCAGTACTTGGACAATTTTCTCTCTCTTTATGTCATCCCATCAGTCCATATGGTGCATCAAAGGTCCCAGCCTTTGTTTCCCATTTATCTGCCTGTCTCAAATCTGTTTTCCATGCATTCCTCCCTGGTGTTTCCTATGTGTAATTTCCACAAGCTTTGTTCCTTAGCCAGGCCACAGGACCTTTATTTTCTGCACCGTAACTCTGCAAGACCTCTTTTCAGAACAATTTCTACATCTGCAATAAACTAAATGATTGAAAACAGCAAACCTGAGGGACACTTTAGAAGTCTCTTTGCATTTAGTATCAGAAATACATTCTCAAAATTGACATGGTCAAGATGTATTTGGTTGTTACATGGCTTTTTCTTTGGTCTCCTTAATCTACCCAGGCACTCTTTACCATAGGACACCTCCTCTGTTGTTTGTGTTGTATCCATGAAAACAAATGATTATTTGTTGTAGCAAATAGCTGTGATAAATACAGAAATATACAACTGTAGTAACAATAGAAAAATGGAAGCTCAGTCATGTATATAGAAGTCATAGAAAGAATAGTACATAATTCTGATTCTTCAGTTCCAAATGTGGTTTTACAGACTTGCTGTATTGCATTCTGTTCTGAAAGAGCTCTGAGTACCACATAGGATCTGAACTTAACACAAAATCCATGTGACAAACTTATGTTTGGCCAAATTTCTTGGGTGGAGTTAGGCCAGCTAGAGTTGGCTCTATGTGTCCATAGTCTTAGCCTGCCTGAGTTAGATACTATAATGATTTTTGATAAAGGTCTTAGATTTGTCTTAGACACGTTCAAAAGCACCAAGAGAGAGTCATTTCTTTGAAACAACAAATAATTGAAGTCACCAGTTAATTCTGTGGACTTCTAGAAACAATCCGACTTGAAAAATCATTACCCTATTATACTGAAATTACTCTAAACAATCTGTTATACTAAAATTTCTTTGAGTCACATGTATTCTAAGTTTACTTACTCCCTGTGTTATTTGTTGCTAACTGTTGACATTTCTAGCAGTAAATTTGATTATTTTTGTGTATGATCATATTTGAAAGTATGGATATTTTTTATGTCCATCCTAAACCTCCTAAGCAGTTTTTATTTTCTGTCATATAATCAATATTTTTCTATGAGTTGTAATGCTAGTTTTTCATACTAAATTTTTAAACATAAAAATTAATTATACTGTTTAAAAAATGTCCATTTTACACTGTACTTTAGGAAATAAGCTGAGAAATATGGATGTAGCCAGCTCTCTCCAACACTATAAATTGTTTGATTTGAAAATGCAAAAGTAAATTAAGAAAACTGTCTCTAAAAATTCTATGTCATAACAGTTGGCAGTTGAATTTAAGGAATCTTTCTTTAATAGACTATAATAAAACTGATATCCCTAAAGTTCTGTAGACATCATTCTTCTAGCTGTAGCCAAATAAATTAAAATTCTCCCTCTTTTATTCTTATATGAATATTGAGCTGAAAGTAGAATATGTGTCTATTGTGGTTGCTGTGAAGTTGTACACATTAGAATTAAGTTAGGATTATTTTTTAGTTATTTGCATTCATTCACAAGAGCTTTGGTTTTTGATATGCAGTCAGAAGCAGATTTTCTGACAATACTCTCAAGAGTTGCAGTTGACTTTTCCCAGTAAGGCTGTCTGGTTTCCAATAGAGAGCAAGCTACATGTCTCTGTACGGGTGTTAGATGGGGAGTTGGACTAGATGATCCTTGTGGGTCCCTTCCAACTCATAATATTCTGTGATTCTGTGATTCTGTGTGAGTTGCTTCTATGCTAGCCAGGTGCTTAAAAGTACAGTATTTTAATTTATTGTTGAATGAGCATTCAGGCAACATATCTGTTAATACAAGAATCTCCTAGAACAGCATTTAGCAGTAGAAACTCTGCATGGATACATCATCATGTTCAGAGACCATTCAGTTGAGCAGCACTCTGAGCTTGGTACTCTGATACAGAGTTTCAGTCTACATATGCTACATGGGAGGTTGCACCTTTTCCAGTCCATTTTTAGACAGGACTGTTCAATATTGTGGTTAGCTGAACTTGAAGCACATAGTCAAGCAGTAAGCTAAACCACAGAAGCTGTGATGTAATCTTTTGTCATACTTTCAGTTCCAAAGGTCAGCATGATTATAGAGGATGAAGGAGCGTGTGATCAGCAACTGACCACATATATCCGTATTTTAAACAACCATTCACAGATCAGCCACTGAGACATTAAGTATGTCCATCCTACTTCAGTGGATCATCTTCAGGGTCATTTATATTCGTAGTCACCATAGCTACCTTCTTGCACTGTTAGAGAAATACTCTATGTCTTTGGCTTTTTGGTGCTGTGCAATTGTATCTAATAACAAATTATTTAAACCCCAAATATCACTCAGCTTTGCATGAGCAGGGAGTTGGACAAGTTAACCCACTGTGGTCCCTTCTCAAGCTTACCCATTCTGGGATTTTGCACAACCTTGTACCACTTTCCTCATATGGAAAAATCACACTGGTCCTCTACAAGTCATGACAATCTTAGATAGGAGTGAATCTTTGTCAGCCAGAGAACTGACTTCTGACCCTGGAAACAGCAGAATAGTTGATAAAAGGGGCAAATGCCTTCCATGACATGGAGCGGACACAAGACGAGATGATATATGCCTTTTTTAACTAAGCTACATTGACATTTTTTGACAGGAGAGAGATGTTCAGCTCAGCTGCAGATGCTGTAAGAAAGTGTGCAAAGTGTGGACACATTAGCACCTTTGTGCACCGAAACTCTACCTGATTTTTCCCAGTGTTCCTTGTTTCAGTAACTAGCCCATCTCTTCTCGCTCTGTTCCTCAGCCAATCTTCTTTCATCCTCATTCCTGATATGAGTCCCAGCTGTCATTCCCACATTTGCTCAGCCAGTCCCAGTTTTTAGTTTTGCTTCTAAGCTTCCAGACTCCCAGACTTAGTCTTACAATTTCCTTCAAAGGCTACTCCCACAAGCCATGTGTCTTTGTTCTTCTCTCTGGTTGTTCATCCAGGGTGTTCCTTGAACTGTATGGAGAGAACCCTGTGAGGTGCCTAGCTACAGCAGTGAAAGCTTGTCTTTGGATTAAGTCTTCAGCCATGGCCTAATTAGCATCCAGGAAGAAAATTCTGGTGGTCATTATCATAGGAAAAGACTTAAGCATGATCAAATGAGGCAGATTACTTCAAGAACTAAACAGGCAAAGCCTGTTGGCCTAATTGGGCCTAATTTGGTACGTTTTTTTCTAGACTCTAAAATTCATATCCCTCACACATCCCTGGTGCAAAATATGGTGCTTTGGCCTGTTCACAAAAGCACATTTAAGTTTTTATAATGGAAAAATAATGTACTGATGATGATCTATTTCTTGGAAACATCTGAAATATTTCTGTTGCAAAAGAGACTAACCAGACTGAGACAAAATATGGATAATTTCATTCAAAAAATAATACATTACTGAAATTATCCACCACTAGTAGTAGTCTTACAAAGTGTCAGAATACTTCATGATGCTGATGATACTGATTCTGTTAGTTTTGTCTACAGTGCTGACAAATCTCACTGTAGTCCTGTTTCCATAAAATGCCAGCTAGATCATGTGATGTAGTGTCAATAAAAATTGAAGTACATACTACCTCAGAAATACAACTTTTCAACTGCAATTACTTGGTTATAGAGGTGATGAAAATATTCATCTTTGACAATTTTCAGTACATTAAAGCTGAATTGCAAAATCAAGTCAGCTTCTAATAAAGGACTTGATGTTATATTATTGCTACTAAATGTACATAACAGTTTTACTGCTATACTTAAATCCAGGTGTAGTTTATACTATTCAGGTCTGTAGAATATGCGTAACAGTCATTATTCATTTGTTAGTATTTATAATCTCTTTATGAATGTTGCCTTTTATGCCACTGAAACTGAAAGCTAGATCATGAGAAAATTTACCCTGCTGCTCTGTCATGGGTTGTGTTTGAAGAATAGGATGTGGTATGCAATTTTTAAGATCTTTTTAGCAGAATTTCACAGTAGTTTTCTCCACGTCTTTGATTTTCTCCTTTTAGGTGTTCATTTTACTTCCCTTCACTTTCATTCATGTACCCATATCCCCTTCTCACTCAATTTTAAATCATGTTAGACAGCAGGAGAGTGAAGGATTCTGGAAAGATTGACATTAATAGGCAACTGAGCTTTTGCTTACGTTTGTAATACTTGGGCCATGCTCTACAAGCTGATCTACAGAATCAGAGACATTATCTCAGATATAAGTTGTTATTCAATTGATTTTCCATACTAGCTGAAGACAATTGGGTTTTTTACTCAGGTTAAAAAAGAAGACTTATTTATGTTCCCTGATACTGACAGTCACCCCAGAGAGAACCAGCCAGGTAGAATTGAATAGGTGCTATCCTTGCCCCCTCTACGTTTGCTGCATCCTCTGTGTTCCCTTCGTAGATCACTGTCCACTTGCATCTCTATGCCTAATCTTCCTTAAATCATATCAGGTAAAGCAAAATAAGCCAGAAATATGAGGCAGACTGACACCACTAGTTTTTCCTCAGAAAGATCTCATATGATGAAAAACACAAGAGCACTCTCAGAATGGACTCCTGTTTTCCTGTAGAAGAAAAAGATACATTATATTCTTCTGTCTATATAGTCAGAATAACTTGAGAGAATTTGCATCAGAATGACCAAGGTCAGAATCAGGATTTTGCTGCCATCTTTGTAGTAATTGTTGTCCTAGAATTGCTTTCACTTTCTGGTGGGATTATCACGTCCTCTCCAAAAGCAGTTCCTTCTATAAGGACCCACTCAGCTGCAGACAGAGATCTGACAGTTGATGTTCACAGATTTTATTTATATGTGTGACACAGAGGACTTCTGAGCCCAGTTGTGAGATTTAGTGTGCAGTTTAAAATTAGTAATGAACGAGTGAAAAAAAATGAGTCAGTTACCACTGAGATACAGACTGGAGAGGAAAAAATAAAAAAAACCAACAAAAAACAACAAAACACTGACAACATTAAATGTAACTCTAAACCACAAAATAAAGAGTCCAACATCCAGTTTTCAGATTCTGGCCTCTGAAACTTCTGGGTCAGATTCTTTGGTTTGTTTATAAAAGCAGCAAAAGAGAAAGAATACAAGTTTATAGATAAAATTTAATTTCTACTCAGAAGAGTGTTTTTGTGCCTAGATTTTGAACCAAAAAACCCAAATGAAAATGTATTGTCACCTTACGAAGTCCTTTTTTGGGAGGGAGTGGAGTTTGGGGTTTGGGGCTGTATATTTTCCCAAAGCTGTACCATTAGAAGAAATAACATCTAAAACTTCTGGTTATTCTCTCTTCATCTGCCCCAACCTTCCTCATTCACATTTTAACTCTGTGTAAGTGGCAACCCACCTTGTACTTTCCCCAATTCTTCCACTCCGTTACAGGGAGAAATACGCTGAATCCAGTACCAGCCATGAGCCCATCAAAACATATGTGTGGAGAGAAGTTTTTATCTAACTTGCACATTTACACTGAAACACCAATCTTAGTAACATCTATGAGAAGTGGGAGCCTGAAATCAGTGTAAAGATCCAAATTTGCACAAGAAATGAACATATGTGATTTTTCCTTTTACATCTAGGTTATTTTTTCTTACAGCTCCAAAGTGAAAAAGGGTGTGCTCCCCTTTCAAAATAATGAACTAGGTATGTAAATTCTACCTCCTTGTGTTTTCCATTTTCTGAACAGGCTGTCCTCTTCTAACTGATTAATACTGCAGCTAGTTGTGGAATGAACTATAATTGGAAGTTTCTTAGATCTCTTCCCTGAAAAGACGATTGCTGATCTTGATGATCTCTATCTCAGGTTGGACTTGATGATCTCTATGNCATCAGCCCATCAGACATTTTAGCAGTCTCCAGTACTTAAATATATGGATTTCAGCTTGCAGCAGTTTAATATATCTGCTTTCTCAAAAATGGTAAATATTTACTAAACTAGGTTGTTTTTATAGGGTTAAAAAAAAAAAANACTGATTAATACTGCAGCTAGTTGTGGAATGAACTATAATTGGAAGTTTCTTAGATCTCTTCCCTGAAAAGACGATTGCTGATCTTGATGATCTCTATCTCAGGTTGGACTTGATGATCTCTATGGTCTTTTCCAACCTTACTGATTCTGTGATTCTGTGAAATACATAACCATTGCCAATATTCCTCCAGGGGGCATTCTAATACATTACGTATTTATACTTTTCACAGGTTATTCTGAGTTGGAAGGGACCCACAGGATCGTCTAGTCCAATTCCCTAGCGAACACNTTTCAGAAGTCCATTTTTTGGGACTAAATTCATTTTGTACTAGATCTGCACCTGGCTAATTTTTATTATCCCACGTAAGCTGAAACACCTCTTTACAAATCCTCCATTGCACACTGGGGAAAATTAGGCTGGAGAAAAACTGACCAGCTGCATTGGATGTGGCAGCTCCACTGTATGTAAGGTGATTATAAAACAATCACATGTTAATTTCACTGTACTTTTTTGCTTGCAAATTATTAGGAAATTAAAGTGGACAATGAGTGCCTTTTGTATTTCTTTACATTTACTTGAAGAGTTTCTATGAAATAACAGAAGTTAGCAATATCTTCAGAAAGTCTTCTGGCAACTCAGAAGTCCTTAAATTATCCTTGGATGAACGGATTTATTTCATTCTCCTAACTATAATTTCTAAAGATTTGGAAAAAAATGAACTAGATGTTAGTTTGATGTCCTGCACTACAAATTCCCAGTCACTCTTAAATTGACGGTTAGGCTCAGGAAGAATTCTGTTATGAAGAACACTAGGACTAGAGCAAAACTTGCCCTAGAATTAAGCAGCTAGCTGCAAACAGATAGCAACTGAATACACCAGAAGCCTGAAACTGCCACTGAGTAGAGTAAAAAAATCCAAAAAACAACCGAAACAGAAAATAACTTATCTTTCAAAAAAAAAAAAAGAAAAGACTTTTTGGAGAGTTGTATGAACTTCCTGGTTATTTTCTGAAAGACTTTTGTTGCGATTTCAATAGAAATCCCTATTAATTAACTAACAGAGAGGGACTTTTTTCAGGAAACACAATCAGTACAACAGAGGCCTAAGGTCACTATATTCTTCTGAGGAAGCAGCACTCCTGAAATCTAGAACTACATTGCATCAGACAAACTACCAGCTGAGATCAGTCATAATTTGCTTTGCTGGAATGTCACGAGTGCAGTTAAATAGAATCAACAAAACCAGTTCCGTATAAAAAGATAGGAAATGTATGTGAGAAACCTGATCTTTTCAACTGGCCTTCTCAGATAAAATCTTTACATACAATTGAGAACATTTTGTAAAACTTGCAGTTCTTACTAATTTTAATTACCACTAGGTTTTGCATGGTGTTTTGGCTTCATTCCTACTGAAACATGTCTTTCAGGATGCTGCTGCTTTGGGTTAATGCACAGATAAGAAACTCTGTCTTTTCTAAGGTCATTGAGACACCCTTGGCAAATTGCATATCTGTACTACACAGGGTAGGAATAAGGAATAAAAGGATTACATGGTTGGGAGACATAAAGAACAACACTGGAGACTAGATCATATATTCTTCAGTCCTTTATTTCAAGAGACATGCATTTACCTGTCTGGTGAGTAAGAGACAACTTCACTGTCTCCACCAGAGTAATAGTTCTGCAAATATCAGTGTGTAACTTTGTAGCTCAGAAGTTGGAACAACTGCGGACTTGCTCAGGAAAGATGAAATAACACAGTGCTTTTGTTTTGTATCATTAGTTTTGTTCTAGACCTGCATGCTAGAATTAAAAAAGATTGTATATAACTAGCAATTAGGAAGACTGAAAGTACGTATATTATTCTTTCTGGGCCTTACCATATGATACATTTAGTTCAATGTCAGATCTTAAAAATGAATGGTGACAAAGATAGTTTGTCAAAATTAAAAGAGAACAAATAAACCCAGTCATGTCTGCCTAACCACCTCTTCATTGAAAGAGTAAGACCATGTTCAAACTGCAAAGATTCCATTGTGTAACGTACCCCTGACTTAGTTCTGTATAGAAAATACGTCCTGCCCTAAAAACATAATAACTGCATTCAGCAGAGCTTGCAAAACAAGTGCTGAAGACCTAGAATGCAATGAATGCAGAGAAGACTGGGATGCATTTGAATTAAAGATATGGAAATATTTGTTGGCAGTATGTGGTTTTGACAGCTCTGCAAAAGTAGCTACTGCTTCCCAATGCACACTGGTAAATTTGCTATTGAGATGCATATAGAAACCACAGCATGATGTAACACTGCATGACTTGACTGGGAGCAGAACACAAAGGGCTAATTGCTAAATGCATGCAAGAAGAGGTCCAAAAGTTGGAGAACAGCTACAGACATTTGACTTGAAATTTTTCATGCTTTTTCATTACGTTTCTTTAAGAAATATGTAGTCACCTTAGGATAAAACATTTTCAGAAAGAATAACTTAGAAGTGATAAGACAGAAGGGAAATTCACAAGATTTTTTAAGCTAAAACATCAGATGAGTAATGTAGTAAGAGGACTTCAGAGCCACATCTACAAGCTAACTCATTTACAGCTATCAAGACATTCCGACGACTGAGATGAAAAATGAGACAGTGTTTGATCTACCTGTAAGAAGTAAAAATAATGATGAGAGAAGTATATTTCTGGTATATCATTGTCTAAGGTGCCTCAGTTTTTGCAATATTTCTAAAATAAATCAAAGAAAACTCTCACCATGCCTATGATGAGAAAACTGGTAAGAAGAGCGAGAGAATGAAGAAAGAGGTTACAAGGACTTAAGTCTTTGGGAAAGACCAACCTGATCTCCTTTTATGATCTGGTGGCTTGCATGGTTGACAATGAAAAGGCCGTGGATGTTGTGTATTTGGATCTTAGCAAAGCCTTTGACATGGTTTCCCACAATAAGCTTCAGGAGAAACTCATAGAGCATTGCCTGGATAGAAGCATTTTAT
>WEKX01021770.1:135158-177165 GCA_013390025.1 Pitta sordida
GGAACTGGGGTTGTTCAGCCTGG
Organism: Pitta sordida; assembly: GCA_013390025.1. Lineage (NCBI taxonomy): Eukaryota > Metazoa > Chordata > Aves > Passeriformes > Pittidae > Pitta > Pitta sordida. The sequence continues at coordinate 135,182 of WEKX01021770.1, forward strand.
AGAAGAGGAGGCTGAGATGTGACCTCATTGCTGTTTACAACTACCTGAAGGGAGGTTGCAGCCAGGTGGATGTGAATCTCTTCTCTCAGGCTGACGACACCAGAACAAGAGGACATGGCCTCAAGCTAGGCCAGGGAAGGTTTAGACTGAATGTTAGGAAGAGGGTTTTCACAGAGAGAAATCACAGAGAGAATGTGAGAGTGATCTCTCATTAGAGTGGTCTGCCCAGGGAGGTGGTGGAGTCGCCATCCCTGGAGGTGTTTAAGAGAAGACTTGATGAGGAACTCAGTGACATGGTCTAGTTGGTGGGGAGTTGGACTGGATGGTCCTGAGAGTCCCTTCCAACTCAGAGTAACCTGTGAACCTTTGAAAGGGAAGGGAATAGCTGATTTCCATCTCATGAGTTTTTTGTAGCTTGCACCTGAGACAATCACCACGGATTATGTGGCTTGGGAACCTCATCAGAGAAAACTAATGCTTCCCTCCTCTCATTTTGGTGTCCTTTGCCTGTTTTTTAATATCCCAGAGAAAGTGATTTAGGCAAATGTTCAGTTTGTGTAATATTATCCAATCTAAAAATTAATCCGAACTAATTAACAGACATGATCATTCCCATATGCTTGAGATATCTCACTGGGGCATAAGGAATTGCGTTCTGAAGGTTGTCACACCCCTTCAGGGAGTCAAAGGGTGCTTTGAAGGCTCTCTTGAAATAGACATCTCCCTTTAGTTAGCCAAAGTTTGGTTAAATAAAACCTACCCAACACTGCTGAGACACAAACCAGTGAATCTCATAGGAAGATTTTCAAAAACCAATAAAGTCAGCAGGACTGCTTAAATTTAACCACCTGGCACAAGTTTTCATGACTAATTTCAAAGGCAAGACTGTTCAGCACCTTGTAGAGCCATGACTTGGTTTACACCTAAATCATACATAAAAATGTAAGTACACGAATATTTATGTGCTGAAGAAAGCTCGTGTCATAAAGACTTACAAGAATAAGTGCTGGAGCCCAGCTGTCAGAAACTCCTGCCGAGCTAACCATCTGTCTATAATCACACATCTATCAGTTTTCTTTCTGTAATTACATGTCTGTCAATGGCCCTTGCATCAAAAATGCACACTTCAAGGAATTCAGGTTTTTGCCTGAAAATCTGATCTTTCCTCTGCTTCCACCCAGCTCTACGTACTTCAATTAGTTCTGCTTTTTTGCAATTGTCTGTATACTGAATACTGTATACTGAATGTCCTTTCTCTAGAATTCTCTTACATTTGGCTATTGCTTTATGGGCTTTTAGATTCACATTAGTCAGAAATGTGAAGGTACTAAACTAGTGCAACATAAAAGTGAACTAGGATGTGTACAGTTGTAATTCATGTAATATACACAATTCCAGTGCTAGGAGGGGGAAGTGCTGGCCTTGAAGGATTAGTATTAAGGGAAAACATTGAAAATCAGCAAATAAAATCCAATATATGCTGATTTATTGTTACTTAAAATATATGTATATATTGTTTGGAGACAAGACTTTCCAGAGCTTTTTTCTTTTCAACCTGGTTATCTCCACCTTGCTCTGTCAAAGTAGGCTTCATGTCTCTCCAGTACATAATTAATACATCTGTCAAGGCCACAGAAAAATCTGAACTTGCAGCATCTACCATGTTTTCTCATTCTCTTGCCCAGTAGTGAGGAAGCGAGCTCAGGACTCAGTTTCAGGTCTCCAGTAAGACTCCTGCTGGCTTGCCCAATGTCTGGCTTTTAAAAAGAAACAAATAAACTCTGTTTCCTAATTATTTGTACAGGATTCAAAATGAGAAATCTCATGTCTGTGCATGCCACTTGGATTCAAGGTATCTTCCAAGAAACACAAAATGTGTCCTCTTTTCCTTTGACCCAGATCCACACCCTTCATTAGCTGCAGCCCTCTTTTTTAATGTCCTCCACATGCATGTAACCCATTCATGAAATGGGTGCAAACATCACTCTATTCTTTGAGGAGGATCTTCAGCTTGGATTCCTCCCTCTCATTAAGGCCCCCTAACACTTCTAAGGGACACTTCAACATTTCTAAAAGATATGGCAAGAAGTCCAAGAACTGGGAAATAAGGAGGGGGAGGGGAAGAAGAAAAATCTCAAAATGTTAAATAACATCTAAGGTAAGGGTTGAAGATCATCTAGCAGTGAAACATAAGAAGCCAAATGAAAAACAGAATGGTAAAGCATTTTGTTTAGGATAAAAAGCTGGAAGTACAGATCAGAGCTTTAATGTGTGGCAGTATGATGTAGGAGTCATTCCCTCTTCAAACTGCATAACTCTACAGTTCTCCTTAGGAAATATGGGATACAAGTTTATGTGGTGTACAGTTTAAAAGATTCCCATCATTTTAGTCATTTATGCTGGGAAAAAAAAGATGGGAGTATTAATATCATTCCATTTTTTACTTGGAGCTTCTCTTCAGCAATTTGAACAAGAAGGTACATATGGTTGTTCCAAGTGACTCCTACATTTACCCCATTTATATGCTAAAAAGAAGCTTTTAGAGCTAGGCACTGAAAAAAGTCAGCCTGTGGATTAGAAATCATTTAGCTTCATGTAGGAGGGACACTATATGCTCCACAGCTAAATAACAATTTTGGTTTTTCATAATGAAGCTACAAAACCTGTTCCTGGTATTGGTACCAAAAGAAAAATATATCCTTAAAAATACAACGGATCATATTCTGATGATGCTACGTATAAAATCCCTCTGAGGGTAGGATTGTCTGGCCTAATTATTGATTTAGAAAATGAAGGCATCGTTTTATGTGTGCATGTAGTCAGGAACTGCCAAAGTACAAACTTGCTGTCACTCCCCACAGAACAGGGGATATTGTCCTTATTGACTGACTAACATTGCACCTGTTTGCCACACTAACAAACTGATCACCTCAATCCCAGAGTGATGGTTTAGGTTTGGGTTATATCAAACTGACAAAATCAGGGTAGTAACTGGAATGCTCTTGTTTGAGCGTGTTTGTCTGGGTGTATAGGTTCACGACATCTGCATTTATCCACCTAGAAGGTGTGTTTATTATAAGCTCATCATTAAGAATTTCTCTCTGGTGAGCAGAGAGGAAGAAGCCCCCTTAGGTAATTGTGTAAGGTAGCTTGGATAAATCACCTATCCATGTTTTTTGTATTGACTGTAGAAGGACTCTAGGTGCCTGTAGAAGAATCCTTGATGCTTTACTACATCTAGGCACAGTTCTGAAATGGCTGAAGTTAGGCATGATAAATTTCATCAGTCTCTGCATGGTAGTTCATTACCATTCATTACTGCTGCTCCGTGGGGGGAGGTTCACCTCATGTTTGAATTTTCATCTTGTGATGATTAGCTGTTTGGACACCAGTCCTCCTTCCCAGAAGAGAAACAGACAAAACCTTCAAAAGTGCCTGGGTAGCAACATGAATAAAGAGGTATTCAGAATGTAAAGTACTCCTTGCATTATTCACTCAGCTCTATTGCTGTCTATGTATATATAAACTGACTAAATGAGTCAGTAAACTTTCCGTATTATGTTCTTAACATCCCTCATGCCTGAAAGTTTGGGCTATCTCTGAGGAGTAAAACCAGCTGAATTTCCATGCCTGTTTTTTGGATTTTAGCATGGAGAGGATTGCCAGCAAACATGTGGTAGTTGTGGTTTTTTTGATGTGGACTCTCGGACTGAAACACGGATTTCATTTTGCCCCTCTATGCTCATTAGATAGCAATAACTTTCCGTCAGTGTTCCACTGCTCTATACACAACCTGGAAATTTTCACAACCATCTTCCAGTCCGCAGTCACACATCATAGAAAAAAGTCCATCTAAGCACAGAACAGATCTTTAGAGAAAGAAACTGAAAAGCTGTGTGTGCTTATCGACCAAAGTGTGTTTTAATGTAATTACATAACTACTGCTTTGGCATGAAATCAAATTGCTAATCTTTGTCTAGCCAGCCTTCTGTGTTTTTGTCACAAATGGATGAAAAATGCAAACCACCTAAAAACGAGACACAGACAGTGTTAATTTGCATTTACAGATTTACCAGAAGAAATGTGCTTTGTAACTGACAAAATACACTGTAGTTCCATTTAGATTGGTGGCAAAACTATTGTTTAACAAAAGAGTGAAGAAAGATGATCATGGGCCAAAAAAGCATGATGTTTTTATTAATTGGGCTCTTTAGTAAAACAGTTTATTTTTCTGAACCTTGATGAGCCCAGATGTACTTTATGTTTTACCTCCTTCCTTACTCTTTATATCAACGGAAAAACCTCAAAGGTTTAAAACTAATTAGTTCAAACACCCTATATTCAAACAGTGGGGTGGAGAAAAATGAACTGTTCTGAAGTGCTCTGTAAGCTATGCTCTTCTTGGAGCAGCTGATTTAATATCTGCAGCTGCTGCTAACAAAGAGAAAATCGGTCTCCTTTGTAGCTTTATTTTATTGTATGTCAAACCTCAACTGCAAGTTGTTTTTTTTTAAATAATCACGTGCAATCTGATATGCCTGAACAGCAGCACTTTATTGACATTTTATCAGCCAGAGTTCCTTTGAAGAGATACTGGTGACCAAGGAAATTTGCCAGTTCAAAATAGCTATAATTGTTCACTTATTTAATCTTGTACTAAAACAATGCATGTAATTGTATTGCCAGTGATATATTATTAACAAAATATTTTTTTTGCTATGCCTTTTTTCCTGTCTTATTGATGGTTCTTTTCTATCTCAGATTAGCAGCAAGCCATGCAAGGAAATCTTACTTGCATGGATCAACAAATTTAAAAACACAACTTTCTTCATTAAACATGACAAATCTACTTGACTGTAGTCAAGTCTAATTTCCTTGCTCTTACATGTTTCTTGTTGACAGCCTTTTCCAGTGTGGATCCTTCAAAGTTATCATATTATATTGCAGGCAGGTTGTCATGGGCTTTTGTAAAAGGTCCCAGGCAGCAACAGACATCGTGTTTTCACTTCCTCCTGTGATTTGACTGTCATAAGGTACTATCATGAACATGACAAGGGAAAAAGTGTGTTTTTTTCTCTAAAATTTGGAACTATTGAGATATTTGAAAGAAAACTCCAATTACCTAGAATGCAATCAGAATCCCCCAAAGCCTGGTTTAGGTAGCCTCACCTCCAGCATAGCTAACTAGGCTTCTCCCCTTCATTTTTAAAGAAATATGGAATTATAGAGATTGGAAAAGATCTTTAAGATCATCAAGTCCAACCATCATCCTAGCACCACCACTATATTGACCATTAAATCATGTTCTCAAGTGCCATATCCACACATTTTTTAACACCTTCAGAGATGGTGACTCCATCACTTCCCTGGGCAGTCTGCTCCAATGCTTTACAATGCTTTCCATGATAATTTTTTCCCAGTGTCTAATCTAAATCTTTCCTGGCTCAACTTACTGCCATTTCCTCTTGTCCTGTCACTTCTTAGCTGGGAGAAGAACCCAACCCCACCTGGATACAACCCCTTTCAGGTAGTTGTAGAGAGCAATAGGGTCTTCTTTTCTCCAGGCTAAACAACCCCAGCTCCCTCAGCCACTCCTCATAGGACTTGTGCTCCAGACCCTTCATCAGCTTTTTTTGCCCTTCTCTGGACTCACTCCTTAACGTCTTTCAGTAGCGAGAGGCCAAAAAGTTAACCCAGTATTCAAGGTAATACCTTGGCAGTGTTGAGTACAGGAAGACGATCACTTCCCTCGTCCTGCTGATCACAGTATGTTTGATACAAGCCAGAATGCCATTGGCCTTCTGGGCACCTGGGCACCTCGTCCGCCTGGGCACACACACTTCAAGTCACATTCCCTAACACTTCAGAGGAAGGAGAAGGAGCCCATCACAATATAAATGAAATATGTATTTTTCATTACTCGTGTCACTGGAAAGTGCCAACAACAACTGAGAGATTTACAGAGAAAATCAGTCACTTGTCCAGAGCAGCCAGCCGTCTGGAGTAGGTGTTTGTACACGCTGGAGATTACAGGCAAAGAAACGTAAGCGAATATTGAATCACCAAAAGAGGGAGATTTAAATAGCATAGCCTATTATTTCTGCAGTCTTTACTTTGTTACAGTTAACTGTTAGTTTTGTCTCATTGATTGTTGACAAGTCTGTCTGGAGAACATGCATGTTGGTGTGGGGAAGCCCTCTGGTAGGGCTACATTGTAAGGGTGGTAAATGTAGAGAATTACTAGTACCTCATGGCTTTATAGAATGATGTCTAAAGAAAAAAATTACAAAGACTAAGAAATAGTTTTCAGACAGAGAGCTCGTACACATTCTGACTTAAGGGAAGTTTAAAAACCTCTGACAAGGGAAGTTAAAAAATTTGAAACTTATCGAAGCACTTGTTGTAGATTGTCTTGGGAAGAGTGTTGTTGAGGGAAGTAACAGGTTAGACAACATCTGGTAGTGATGAGATGAGTCTGTCTGATAGTGCTTTGAGGAATTATTCTTTTTATTATTTTTTAGTAAATACTTCACAATGATAAAGTGGTCTGCATGTAGGATTGTTTTTAGTCTAGATCCATTTCAGTCCTGTCTTTGTAATGGAAGAGGTCAGTTAAAGGTTTTTTTGTATTTCAAGTAAAAGTACTTCTTATTTTAGAGCTGACAAGGCCTGATTTTAAGAGTTCATATAAATATATACATAAATAAGATAATTTTGGAGATTTACAAATGCACACAGTTCAAGAGACTGCCCATTCTTAAACAAAAAATTGTGATGTGTCCAAACTTTTGCATATATCCACTTTTGAATCTTCTATGACCTATTACTTTGAAAGATGCATGAGTTAGAAAGAAGGCAGAATATTCTTCTGACTTCTGTCTGGTATTGCTCCATTTTTTTTCCCTATCTAGAGAATGACATTCACATGATGAGTGTCTAGAACTCCATTCAGTGTTGGGAAAATGGAAAGAATTAGTTCACTGTTCAGATTCATTCTGAAAGTCCATTCTGTGTGTTCAATTGTGCATGTTCATGACTGTCCAAAATCTGTGTGTGATTTCAACCCACTACTTCTGAGTGGTTCTCATTGCTGAATTTTGAAGCCTATACAAAGACAACAGAGTAGGCTGTCAATTCTTATTATGATTCATGTCATTCTAGCTGATTAATTCAGTGAAACATGGCATAATCACACTAGGCTAGACATATGTCAGCAAAACAACATTTATGAAAAACATAGGACAGCCCCAGCTCTACCCTGCTGGGGGGGGCGGGGTGTGTTTTTGAAGAGCTTTCCTACCTTGTTTGGTTTCCTAGTCATCTTTCTGCAAAATAGGAAGAAAATGATATACATGTCTCTCTCCAGAGTGATACATTTAATTAAAAAAACTAGTTTATTGCATACATCAAATTTGCTTTAACTTTCTTTACCTTCCTCTTGAGGCAGGTACAGGGCACTACTTTTCCTAAAGCCAACTTAGAACAGGGATAAAAACAAAGGCTTTAGCAGCCTGCCAGACTATTTTTCCAGATTTGTCTTTCCTTCCTCTCCACAGCTCACACAGGGAAGATGTCAAAGGTGACAGCTATTAGAATTTTGCAATTAAATGCAAGGACCATCTCTTTCATTTCCCAAGCAGAAGATGACTATTCTGTTCCAAATTTCAGGATGCTGGTGTTGGAGAACAATATTGCTGCCTTTTTTTTTTCTTCTCCTTGCAAGGCAAGGAAAAATATTTATTTTTTAACACATAAGTTTTATTATGAGCTATGTCTTGTTGTCCTCTGTCTATGGTAGACATCCACCACAACTAAGCATAAGGGTTGAGCATTTGTTTCCTGAGAGAAAGATGAGTAAAGTGTAGGCTTTACTGGTGAGAAAAATGTCAAGTCATGAAAAAAAATGTATGTGAGGGTATTTGAAGTAACATGAATGGCAGAGTACCAAATTAATAAAAATATCATGCTTTTTTGGCCCATGAAGATATGAAACAAAAAATTTATCCATTTTTCTCATTTATTCCATTGCAGTTAATACCTGTACAAGGCTCACTGGTATTTAGCTACTCACAAACTAGAAGCTTTCAATGAAACCTCCCAGTGACCTCTGCTTTCAAAATTTTAGTCTCTGACTCAGGAAGTTACTTGGACTAAGTTAAATTTTGGAGGTCAACAAATTTTAAATACTACAAAAAATAAGTTCTCATTCTAAATCTTAGCCAGTTTCAGAAAGAGTTACGTTTTAACATTTAATTTCAGGAAGAGCTTGTAGGCTCCAAGTTTGGTCGGATTTTGATACACACTAAGATTGGACAATTTCACTTTGTGAAAGAAAAAAATTGCAGAGTTTAAACTCTACTCTGTCAGGTTTTAGAAGAAAAGCCTAGAAGTTGAATATCACAAGTGAAAAGAAATCCAAATTCATATGTAGATCTTAACTAATTTTGAAGGCTTAAAACATCTGGAAAGCAACTCTTACGCTTCCTGCTGAAGTGCTTGGCATTATGGCAGTACATAGTTCTAGCTCACCATCAATGCAACCAGGAAATACAGAAGACTAAGTTTCAGTGCATGGCAGTAAAAGTAATAAAGTAAAGAAGAGATGGATTTCCGAGGGGATTTTTTTTTTTATAAATCAAGCAGGAAGGATGATCTTCATTTAATCTAAAATAGAATCAGGCTGCTGACACTAAAAATAGAGAAGGTCAAATGGAAAGTTTGAAAGCAAGCTGGCAAGTAAGGAAGATTTTGGAATGCTGCATCCTCTAGATAGGAAGTTATAAACCCCTGTATCCTTAAATAAAAGATAGAACCAAGGTGGATACAACTGAAGAAAACAACAGTGAGGAACACATTCAAGTAAAGTCTTCTTGAAGCAGAGGATGTAAAAACAGACAAGCAGGATATCAAGAAACATAGATGGATTTCAAGACATATGCTACAAGTCCAAAAATAGATGAATGAGCTGAAATACTTAATGATAAATGAAGATATTCAAATAGCAGATAATAGACAGAAAGTAACGAGACAATAAAATATTAAGTGTATAACATCAGGTTATTACCACCAGTCACCCAGCTCACACTGACAATGACAATGGAGACAAGGGAGCTAACTGGACAAGCAGCACAGTAATTGCAGAATTTAATTATGCCCTTTTAGACTGTGTGAGAAAGGTTAAAAAGCAGAGGGATTTTTTTTGGTTGCCCTCCCAGACAAGCAAGCTAGCAATTCATAAGGGAAAAGGCAGGGCAAAGAAGATCGGTGAAGGATCCTCAGGGTAGGAGAGATTATATTTTTTAATTCAAAACCCTTTTTGCAGCAAGGCTCAAAGAATCACAGAATCATAGATTTGTATTAGAATGAACTTTAAAGATATGCTACTCTCCTCAGTAGCATTTAATTTCATTTAACTGAGGCCAATTTTAAAAATTAAAATAAAAACTAATCTAAAAGTGTAAAATGTTTGCATGTGGCGTGGAGGTTTTTTGCTGGCATCACATTACAATCTCACAGTGATGGAAAATATCAATCCAAAGAGACCTTTAAACAGTCACATAAAAAAGTTCTTACCAACTCTCCTCCAAAAAATCATCGTATTTAAACAATAGAGGACAAATTTAGAAATTTAAAGTGATTACTTGATCCCACAAAAAGTAGAAGTTGTGTTCAGGTAAGGAAAATCTTAGAATATGCAAGATTGAGCACACAGAGCCACAATAAACCAGGCTAGATTATATTTTGAGTAATAGCTAGCTGAGTGGATGATAACTAGGAACAAAAACTTCTTCAAACGTATCAGAAGTGGGAAGCCTGTCCCTGTGGGGACCCTGCCTAATAGGTGATTACAATTTAAAGCACACACTTGATAAAGATACAGCCATGGCAAAGTTGCTAAATGAGTTATTGTACTGATATTCCTCACAAGGAGCATTAGAGAGAATCCACAATTTTTCTTCAGAAGTGAAGAATTTGAGGCACTTTATCAAATTGACGTGTCAGCAGAAGAGGTTTCAAACAAATCTATCCAAAAAACAGGAAAAATCATCAGAACCAGATGTTGATGAACTATGAGATGTGCTACTATTTAGTTATGTCATCTCTTTAGTTCAACCAATAACAAACTAAATTAAAGGAACTAAAGCAGCCCAATGTTTTGATTTTTAAAAGCTTTAGTAATATTTGAACAAAAGTTCCTTCTGCACCAGAAAAATGGCATAAAAATAGTTATTTCAAATGTATTAGAAGATATTAGAAGAGATTGTGACAAACCTTTTGCAGAAAAATCACACCTCTCCAGGCCGCTGAAGATGTTTGCTGGAAAAGTAGTAATGGTTTATACAACCTCAATGAACTTTCAAAAAGTCTTTGACGATGCTCCTAGACAGAAATTATTATAAATGTCATTGGAGGAAGGTCATTTCATGAATTAAAAAGGTAGCTAGCAGTCAGGTGACAAAGGTATGAGTAAATAGTAGGTCTTTTCTACCTGCAGTCTATTGTGAGTTGTAATACAAAGAGAGAAAAGGAAGGTACTCAGGATATCACTTGATAAAGTAATTGCACTAGAAATGGCATGGAAAAGAGAAATCTCAGGCTCATTTTGATTATTTCGCCAAAGACATTGGTTACATATCTAAAACTTCTGGAAAAAAAATAAGAAAAAACATTAAATCATGTTGAGAAATAAGAAAAAATAAAGTGGGAAAATAACATTCTGCTACGGTACTACCATTTTTTGCTGGAAAAATGAGTATTTTTTACTGTTCTGGGAAACCTTCTCTAAGCATTTATGAACAAGTACAAGAGGCATAGGGATACAACATTGTACTTCATGATCTCAGAGGTCTTCTCCGACCTAGTCGACTCTGTGATTCTGTGGGTATTGATAATTAGAGGTAGAGAAGGACTTATATACATGGAGACGTTACAGAGACTGGGACTTTTAGACCTAGTAAAGAACAATTTATGGAGGGTAGAGCCGAAATTCAGAGAGTAGTGAAAGTAGAGGATGGCTAGGAACAGTAACTTACTCATCGACACTTATCTCAATGTGCCTCCAAGGGAGTATATTATTCTGTTTTACTTTTGGCCTTGTTTTGCTGGCTGACCTCCCCATTATTAAGGCAAGTCTTCAGAGGGCCAGCATCTTATCGCTTCTAGGACATTCATGGCCAGAATTTTGTGTGTCTTTTCTGCTTGATCTGACATTAAAATATGAAGAAACGGATTAAAAACAAGCAAATTACTCTCCTAAGAGAGCAGGGAGAAATTCTAACTGCTGACAGGCACACAGCAGCACTACAGCAGGAGCACACTCCCCCTCGCCTTCACCCTGGGCCCCTGAGTGCACGCTCAGGGTGGTCCTAGGGAGCTTCCATGGACACCACAGTCCATCCAGCACAGACTCACTGACACTCCCCCAGGACTGACTGCAGATGCACAGGGCAGCGTTGTGATATTACATCAATAACTGTTCTGTTGCATAATGGTGATTTTTATGATTGTGTCAAGAAATAGCATAGAGAAATAGTTCAAATAATTCGGTTAAGACATGGAGCACTGAGGACAGCTGAAATTGCAGGACACCAGGTTTCATATTGGCAATTCTGCCAACACATGTAAGAGAGAAAGTATTTCTAGTTACCCCCACACAGGGAAAAATTCAAATACTACAGACACAACAATTTTGATTTAAATATGTCTTCTTTGATTTTCTTGTTTAAGTTCAGGAAGTGATACTAAATCTACAAGACAAAGTACCATTCTACTAGATTTTACCAGTACTCTCATCTGGGTATATCCATATTGATATATCCATATATGGTATGTCCATGTGGATGCAGCCTGAATTTTTTTCTAACAAATAGGCTTTTAGTTCTGTACTTTCAATCAGTTCTTCCAAAAAAGAGAGACACAGGAAAAAACCTCATGCAGATGCACCTGCTTCAATGAATGATGACTTTGTTCCATTACTTTATCTCTGCACTTATCTTTATTGAAGCAATTAAAAAATTCTCACAGAACAAAGTAAATTCTTGAATTAACTACATATTTACAGTACATAGAACACTAAGAAATTTACCTGTTGATTATCCCAATCACATACTTCAATGTTTCTTTAAATACAACAAAGATAGAATATAGTTTTTACTTGAAATAAGACATCCAGTGTTCCAAACTGTTTCAAAACTATATTTCTTCTCCAGCAACAACATGCTTTCATGCCATCTCCTAAATAACCATAAATTTCTTTTTTTATAAACACTAATGAATACTTGGCCAAGATGCTGTGACTGTTGGCTTCTACCTTTGAGCAGAAATGGAAAAAAGTGCACACTGAGCAAAATGGAAAAAAGATCACATCAAGCCCAATGTTTCATTTTACATTTAATGTGAAGGAAGCCTTGTTTTCATGGTGTTGCAGTTTTCAGTGTTTTTAATCTGAAAGTGCTGATCAATTTAAGGTAAGTGGCAGGCATTTGGCCTAGTTCCCAGGCTCTGCTTTCCTCACAGAAATGAAAGGATTCGGTCAGACACACAGACAAGGGGCATCATCGGTGGCTCCCACATTCCAAGCATTTTAGCACAGATTAGGTTGGAATGGTTTTACTGTTTACTGAAATCTCCTAGGTGTTGCATTTTATCCCCCTCTGGCTCTGGTTATCCAGGTTGAGCTTCTCAGGTCAGGACCTCCATAAGAAAAATGGTTTGTAGAGCCTTGAAGGGAAATACAAAGTACAGGTCAAGACTCCTTATTAAAATGTAATTTCAGCAGCTTATTGCAAAATGTAAGTCCCCAGACAGCAGGTAATTTAGCAGTGAACTCTTTTCCTAAAGCTTTCAGCTAGGCAAGAGCTGTTTTACATGCATTCCAGAGAAAAAAGCGAAGATAATCTTCTTAAGAAGAACAAAACCTCAGCACTTTGTGTGTCTGGAAATAACCAGCAGATAATTAAGTGTTATTTTTAGCCTTTTTCTCCCTTTTAGGTGCAATAAAGTGCACATTTCAGTGTCTAATAACAAACTCAAATTTAGCTTTATTATGTAATTGTGGAAATTCATTTGGTTCTTTTAAAGAGCTTGTATCTTCAAACAGTAACTTTTAAGAAATATAAGTTATATATTTTAATATAGTCACCCATTTTGCAGACATCTAGGACAGATTTTTGGAAGTATGAGGATAATAAATTAGCTCAGGCTTCCTGGAATTGCATATGCACAAAGGACACTGTGTGGGAGAGTTCTCACCATCCATGTTCATAAGAGTTATAAGATGTTTGATTGTTTGCAATATCAGGGTCAGGGGAATGAATGTGAAGTTGCTTTCTTATTCATACTTTATAACTTTTTTTTAAAAAAAATCTCTGTTCATCTTTTTCCCCCCAACCCCAAATAGTTACGCCTTTAAATTGATCATCAGATTGAAATGCCCAGTATTTCTGCCCAGAAGTGAACTGGTGGATTTGGAAATTTAAGCAGAATATGAACATGAAAAATTAAGGAGGTACACTTGTTTTCTACAACTGAAGAAAATTCTGAGATATATACTCCAACCAATTTACAAACAGCTTCCCCTGAAAATATCAGTCCTTCCATAGTCAAGCTTTAATGACCCCAGGGAGGTGGTGGAGTCGCCATCCCTGGAGGTGTTTAAGAGAAGACTGGACGAGGAGCTTAGTGACATGGTCTAGCTGGGGGGTGTAGGGCTGGATGACCCTGGGCCCCTTCCGGCTCGAAGTGGCCGGCTAGACTGTGAGGGATCTAGGTTGGTGTTACACTCTGGGGTGTGCTCTCGGTCTCTGTACGGGTATTAGATGGTGAGTTGGACTAGATGATCCTTGTGGGTCCCTTCCAACTCATAATATTCTGTGATTCTAATAACACATGATATGCTGTTCCTTAAACGATATATTGATGACTAATATTCCAGATGTATACATGAGCATGCATATGCATGTCAGTGATTTGAGTGGACTGAACTGACCCTGCTGGGTGCCTCTGGAGTCCAAGCCTCATTGCAACACTTGGAGAGGTTTTGACACATTGCAGCCAGGTGCCAGCACCTTTCTGAAAAGCATCAATTACCTAGTCAAACCATCAGTCATTAATACCTTTTTTGTCCAGTTCAGTTTTTAAAAAGCAAGGAGCAAATTAAATGGGAAAAGTTGCTTGTTTAATCAAGCAAGTTAAATTACAAGGGAATGTGCTCAGAGTCTTCAGGTGGGAGATAACTAAGTAGTGGTGCAGTGAGAGTTAGAGAAGGCTCAGAGAGTCATGAAGAGCAGGGCAGTGCCAAGGATAATGAGGAGCTGTGTACAGTCCAAGCACACCAAGAGTCAGGGAAGGAGTTAACTGCAGCCCCAAGGAAGGGCAGGAAGCTGACCAGCTGTGTGCAACTGCAGCTGCTGCTATAAAAAGGCTTTGCCTTAAAGGACAGGGAGTCGCACTAGAAAGGAAGGAAATTCTACTTGTGAACTTAGTTCAGTTTTGATGGGAAGGAAGTGGGTTCCTGATGTTTGTGTGTCTGAAATTTGGAAGATCTTGCAAGTCTGGTGGATAATGTGCTTGTCCATTTGGTCAAAGGCTCCTGCTTGCTGTTAAGGCTGTCTACTCAATGTGTGTCTTAAACCTTCTTCTATGTTCCCATTTATGAAAAAAAATCTTGAAAATTGTGAAACACTGTATCTCACACTGCTTTTTCTGTTCACTGCTGTACAGAAGCCGAATGCTGACCCTTCTGCAAGGGGAGATTGTTTTAATCTAGGACTGTTCTTGTGAGGTTTGTTAAACAGAGCTAGGTCTAGGTGGGTCAGGAGGGAGTGTAAATCGCTGACTAGGCAAACTCATAGCAACACTCTCCCAGAACAAAGCTACCCTTGATAGAGGATTCAGCTGTAAAGGGAAGGAAGCATCTTTCTGACAATCCTTGAGGAAATTACTTAACCCTTAAAAGCAAGAGAGCAACAGAGGTAAAGGACGGCTTTATATAGCCCAATAAATACTCTCATGCATAGAGAGATGCCAAAAAACCCCAGCTTTTGACTTCCTCTTCACAGTATTTGTATAAAATCTTCTGTAAGGGATAACCTTACCTAATGTCCTAATAATACCAATGAATGCTTTTTTAAAACCTAATAAAAAATATTAGCATGCTACCAGAAACTATAGGTGAGATTCTTCCATCTCTGTTTTTAAGATGAAGGCATATGTGGACATCAAGCAAAAAGAACAGCCACAGGCAAATAAAAATTATTTCCAACAGTGATGCTGCAGTTCAGTTGCTGAAATCCTGTAGGTGTAGCATATGGCACACAAGCCCCTTAACTACTGTTGGACACCAGCTTTCCTCTGCTGGTTCTATAGGCTGGCTGGCTCTGGAAAACAGAGAACATTTTATTAACAAAGATTGCACTACTTCAAAACGGTTTGTAGCTTGCCAAACTAATCATGGCAAAGTGTGGCAAGATTAGATTTGTCCTGGCTGCCTAATGCAGACTCTTGTGAGACAGAAGGAAAAAAAAGTAGCAGAAAAGGAGTAGGACAAATAAGATCTAAATAGGAATTAGGGCCTCTTATGCTGCAGGGTGCAAAACAAATAGAGAGTCCGATTCCCATTTGTATTTGAGATTCTCTGATATCAATAGAGGAGCATATAATGGAGTTCAGTACAAATAAGAAACAAATGATTGCCTCTCAGATTGTTAGTGTTGTACGTGGTTGTGTTAGGCACAGCTTTTCCAGAGGAAGATAAAGAAGTCTGAATTTCTTTCTCTTCCACCACATACAATTGATCAGAAGGTGCCTCTAGTGTCACATGAAATGGACGTGGCTGATCCCACCTGTAGCAAGGCACAGTGCCATGGTACAATTGACTCCAGCCTTATGGTGTGCAGAGGAAGTCCCAGTTTCATAGGCACCGTCAACTACATGTGGTACAGTGGCCATTATTTAAGGAAATGGAAGTCAGCAGCTGACTGGCACTTTTGCTTCCTTCCTCTTCCAGCCCAGATCTTTGGATCATTCAGGCCCATTCAGAAGTGTTTTTTGAAGAAGGCTTCTCTGTTTGCCCAGGGTTTGTCTACAGAGAGCTTTGCTATGTCTAAATGACCCTTGTCTGTGGTGACCCTTGTCTAGTACAAGCACATAACCAAGACATCATGGATAGGAAGACATGAATACTCTTTACCTGCCCCATATATAAAGTAAAATATGAATTAATTGGTTTTCTTAATTTTATTTTGTTCAGCCATTAGTCTAATTCTGGTCATACTAAGAGTTGTTCTTGTTAAACCTATTCTTGTCCAAATTGCAAGAATATGAGAAAAAATAATTTTGCCTTTAATTTGCATCCCGCTTTCATACATATTCATATACATACATATTCAACATATATATTCAGCTGTGGGCATCCTTGAGAACCTCTACCTAATATTTCTGTAGTATGGAATAATTACACTCAATAAATGAGGGAAGGCCTAAACTCTCTTTAAATAGTTTCTTTATGTTGATGTGATCTTTTTATTTATTTATTTACTCAAGCAAGCTATGCTGAGATATCAGGCTTTCTCTTGCAGACTGTATCTGAAGACACAGGCTTGGTGAATTATATCAACAAAGCAAACATTAGGTCAGACAGATGCTTTAATGGCTTGGTTGACGGAATAACAGGTGAAAGACCTTAATTTAATTCCCATTTAGATAATTTATCATTATTTATTGCTAACAAGAACATTATTACAGAGCATATTCATCATTTAGATTGTACTCATTTGAAGAAAGCAAAGAAATGTGATTGTTGATAGCTGATACCTGAGCTAATCTTCCAAGCTGTTGGCATGACAGTCAGTATTCTTTTGAATTCAGACAAGATCTTCAACTGAGAAACCTTATGAAAAATCTCTTTCTCCTGAGAGCTTCGCAGGAGAAATGCTCTGCAGATATCTGGGTTGAAATCATTAAATCAGAAGATCACTTCTATGTCTGTAAAACTCCTGTAGATGCTATTTCAAATTAGTATGTGACAACATCTCAAAAGTAAAATGGAATATAATAATCTGTGTTTGAAATCTATTACCCATGTAACTTGTGTAATAACCTAAATCAACATTTTAACATTTGGACTCACACTCTCAAAGTCTCTGTGATTGATCATAATTAATTTTATCCATATTTACACTTACCTTTGAGAGCATAGGTACTTTTACAGACAGTTTTTCATTATTTTAGTGAAGAACCCGGCACTTGGACTTGTTAAATCTCATATTATTAGAATCTGCCCATCTCTCTAGCCTGTCAAGGTCTCTCTCTGAAGGGTCTCTCTACCCTCTTGTAGTTCAACATTTGCCCCCAGCTTGGTATCATCTGCAAACCTGCTAATGGTGGACTCAATTCCCTCGTCCATATCGTCAATAACAATATTAAACAGTGCTGGGCCTAACACTGACCCCTGTGGGACTCCACTAGTGACTGGCTGCCAACTGGATGTGGCACCATTCACCAACACTCTCTGAGCTCGTCCATCCAATCGATTCCTAACCCAACACAGAATGCAGATTAAAAGCTCTTAGTTCAGCCTAATTTAAAGACTCTCTTCAGGACAGTATGGGTGAATCACGTGCAAAGCAAATAATTGATTCTTCATCTCGATGTATCTCTAAAAAACAATAGACATATTGGTGAAAATGACTATATAATTGAGCAGGAGCATTACATTCAGCACAAGCAAAATGATACTTAATAGATTGTGATGCAGGTAGTGAGAGCAAAATGATATGGCTTGTGCTACGTTAGAGACCAAACAAAATTCCTATGCCCTCTTAAGTTCCTAAAGCCTGTATTGTGTTAAAGCCCAGTTTTGCACTAATGAAAACACAGAACAGTCAGAATATAGGATAGTGGTCTCAATCAGAGCTTGGCTAAATAGTCAGGTTGTTGTGACCCTATTTTCACAAGATGTCATAAGCTTAATGGTCACATTATCGACTTAGTTCTTATTCAGAAGTTACAGCACATCTCCTTTAGTTTGTCTCAACACTAGGCGAGAATACAGAGTAACCCCTGCTGAAACACCTGTCTTTCAGCACCATACCTTGCAGTCTCATATTTCACTTTTACCCTAGTCTAACTGAAAACTGAGAACATGACAATGGGTATGAATTAGCCAAATTGAGAAGTCAGGTAAAATATTTTATGTGAATATCAGAGCATGACATTCTAGAATAGTACTGCCACAAAAGGACTTTGTGGATTTTATCCTGGAAGATATTCTGGAAAATGTAAAAACTCAGTTGATAAATGTAATTCACTGGGGTGGGTAAAAATGGGAAACTCAAAGAAATTAAGTTGTGAAAAGCTGAGGTTTTAATAGTATAAACAACATACTTTTCAGAGTAGGAGTCATATCTAAAATCTTTAAAGGTGCTGCAGTACTGTTGTTGTATTACTGGTATAAATGTTAAAAAAGTCATCACAGAAGGGGTTTGGAACAATATGACTATATGACCTTTTCACAATCCTATGGAAACCACAAAGTGCAGGTAAGTATCATATAACCTGACACAATTTGGGTAGGTTATAAATTTATAGACAAAAAAAAAAAAAAGTGAGAGATGTACTTTACATGATTTTCAAAAGGTTTTGACAATAAATAAGGAAGTAAAGTAGTCATGGCTCATTGGACAAACAGCTTGTCGGGATTAATTCTTTTTAAATTATATAATCAAAGTAATAATGAACAGGTGCTTATTAGAGTGAAAAAATATATGAGTGTAGAGTGAAAAAAAAAAGGACAATGGTGTTATTTGATACACTTACAACTCATGCCTTGAAAGAGGAAGTTTTCTTTTGAAAAAGCATTGTATTCAAAGTTAAACACAAACTGGAGGTGTAATTGCCTATTTTGAAAGCACAGTGGCTTTAAAAGGCTTTGATAAGACATGAAAAAGGAAATAAATTAATCTTGGCTTTTGCAGCTATTTTCTTAAATAGAACAAAATAAAAATGGCTAAGTATTATAGCGAGTGGAAATTCCTGATGCACTTTCTCTTTGAATTCTTGTACCATGGCAAATGTGATTGGATACTGGAGATGACAACCATTTTTTGAAAAACATATGAGAAATAATACTCAAAAACATCCTTATTTTCTGCTGATAAACTTAGACTCTTTCCAAGGAAGACACAGAATTACAATAAAATATAGTTTTATATCTATTTCTTGTTAGCAATTAATGTTAGCAATAATCATTTGTATCTATAATGGTATTAAATGCAATGCTGTCTTTCGTCTTTACAAGTTGTAACAGAACTTGTGTGTTGTTCAAGACATAGCAAAAAACTAGTAATGAAATGTTCAGTTCTGCTGAGGTGTTCTTTCCCTTACCATCCTCTAGAACAGAGTGAATCATGGATAATGTGAAGGATAAACAGTCTCAAGTACACACAGAGCTTGTAAGGATAAATATGATTTTAATCCTAAAGAATACAAAAAGTGTAAAGGTACATGACTGAAACTTTGAGAATTCTCAGGGAAACCATAGAAACTCTCATCTCATCTCCTGTCCCCAGCTGTGCAACATCAGACTGAAAAAAATGAGAAATGCAAAGACAGTGTTTTTCCAACAAAGAAAAGGAAATGTTTCCTTCATCAGTGTGCAGTCAGACTGAAATTCAACTCTGCAGGAGGTAGTTGCAAGACTGCAGTTGGATTTTACAAAAGGATTTTCACGAATTGTTTGTTATTAACATTTGTAGCTTTACAAGCCAAATGTGTGATGGAAGTACAAAAATTTCTGACCTCAGGATGAAGGAAATTAAGATTAACACTCCCTGCATACATAGCTTTTTGAAAAATCATAGAATCATTTAGATTGGAAAAGACCCCTAAAGATCAACAAGTCCAATTGTTACATAGCACAGCTATGTTCATCACAAACCCATATTCGTAAGTGCCACATCCACATATTTTTCCAACACTTTCAGAGATGGTGATTTCACCACCTCCCCTGGCAGCTTGTTCCACTGTCTTTCGGCAAAGAAACCTTTTCAAATTTATAACCTGAACCTCTTATGGCACAACTTGAGGCCATTTCTTCTCATTCTGCCACTTGTTACCTGGGAGAAGGGATCAAACCCCACTGTGCTACAACCTCCTTTCAGGTAGTCATAGAAAGCTCTCCCTGAGCCTCCTCTTCTCCAGGCTGGACAACCCCAACTCCCTCAGGTACTTCTCATATGACATACTCTCTAGACCCTTCCCCAGCTCTGTTGCCTTTCTCTGAACACTCACCAGGACCACAATGTCCTCTTTGAGTGAAGGCAGCAAACACAGTATTCAAGGTGTGGCCTCATGAGCTCTCAATACAGAGGTACAATCACATTACGTCTAATACAGGCCAGGATGCCACTGGCCTTCTGGGCTACTTGGGCACACTGTTGACTCATCACCACAATGTTCTGTTGACCCAGAAGCCCCATGTTCTTTTCCATCTGGCGGATTTCCAGCCACACCTCACAAGTCTGTAGCTCTGCGTGAAACTGCTTATGACCTAAGTCAGGACACAACTGCACTTGACACTTGGTGAATTTCATGCAATTGGCCTCAGCCCATCAATCCAACCTATCCAAATGCCTTTGCAGAGCCTTCCTACTCTCCAGCAAATTAACTCTGCTGCCCAACTTGGTGCCACCTACAAAATAACTGAAGGTACATTCAATCCACTCTTTCACATCACTAATAACGATATTAAACGAGACTGGCTCCAATACTGAGCCTTACAGAAGCCCACCAGTGACCATGGCTGCAACTCCATTTACCACCACTCTCTGGGCCTGGCCATCCAATCAGTTTTATATACATTGAAGAGTGCATCGATCCAAATTATGAGCAGCCAGTTTCTCCAGGAGAATGTTATGTGAGAGAGTGTCAAAGGTTTTACTGAAGTCAAAGTAGACATATCCACAGCCTTTCCCTCATTCATGAAGTGGGCCACCTTGTTGTCCTCATTCCCATGTCAAACCACATCTTCACTTCGGAGATGCCTATACTAAGAAAGCCAACACTCCCAAGCAGAAAAAACATTTTGTGGCTCAGAACACCAGCTGAGAAGAACCTAGTGAAAGTGAATTCTACTGAGCAGACACAGCCACTTCCAAATCTCTGAGGGGTTCAAGGCTAGATATGTCTCAAAATATTGAGGTCTGTTTACAGCCACCTTCCATAATAACCAAACAACTTTGCAGCTGTTCTTAATAATATCATTTACTTCTTTCTGACTTGAAAATTTTAAGCATTTTAAGCAGTATATGGAATAACTTCTGGCACTTTGTAAATGATTATGTTCCTGATAACATTCCAATAGTAAGTCCAGAGATTTACTACGGAGCAAGATGGCAGGGGAGTGTAACTCATGCTCAGATGAAAGTTGTCTCTAGGGTCTGTATTCAATTCAACAAGTCTGAGGAAGTGATTTTGTGTCAGAATTGGATGTAAACAAAGCCAGTATTGTTGATGGTTTGTGTTCTCTGTGATTCTACAAGTCTGCAAGTCCATAATCTCAGAGTTTCATCAAAAAAAGTGAAAATATCATATTGCATATATGTTCCACCTGCATGTAGGTGAAAATGCAACAAATAATAGCTGAACCAAGCCAAAAATAGAGACCTTTTCTTACTGCTGCTCAGTGGATATCCTTTATTTGTTGAATGAATTTAACTATAATGCTCTGTTCACAGAAATTTCTGTGTTTTGCTCTGGGTCATACAATGAATTTCATGTAAGTAGCTCAGACAAGCTTACAGAATAAACCCTGCTGTTGAACACTGTTGTACTGGATCATACTAGAGGTGTCTCTATAATAGTAGTGTGCTATTGGCTGCAACCACAACTTTAAGAGAGGTAAGAAAGTAATATTCTCAATTTAAACAAAAAAGTGCAGTAAAACATAACACTGATGTGTTTTAGCTCCCAGAGATCTGTTCTTTACTCACAACACAGCGGACTTTATCTGTAGGAGAAGCCCCTTTCACTAGGTATGCCAATACCCCTTTCTCACATTTGTTGAGAATCAGCAGGAAAGCCTCAAGATGGCATTGGCAATCCAAAGGAATGAGAATCCTTTTGCAGGTTCTGCAGTCCTAGGTTAACAAGTCATTGGCATGAAAGTACAGTGACAACTCATTCACCGTGGTGAGAAAAGATCCAGAATGAATGGTCTCTTGGATGTCCATGAAAATGATAGCAGAAACATAAGAAGAAGGATCTGTTTAGAATGTCCTGTCTGAGTATTTGTTCTAGGTACTAACAACAGAGCTGTGTTTGGCCAAACCCACATTCACCATTAGCAGATCTCAGGGAATGTTGGTACTGAGCCAAAACCAACTGTGCCATCTGAAAGACAGAAAAGGTCAGGATTTTGACATCTTATAATTTGGCTAGTTTTGAACAGATCTCCCTCCATAGTTCTTACAAAAAGCATTTTCTTGACTCCAAGACTATACCACTGCCAAATTTCAAATTCTATTTGAAAACCAGAGAGATATGCAAATTCTTTAAACAGAATTAATTATGTTTTAATAGGCATCCTAGACATGAGAGGAACTCATAATGTCCCTGTGTTGTAGTTGAACTGCTTATAAAATGACATAGAGATCCTTAAACAGGAGAGTCAGACTTCCTCTTCATAGCACTGTATATATATTTTTTTCAGAGCGGATGTAATCCAGAAATAAACAATCTATTATCACAGCCCTGTTACATGTTAAGAATGGCATATTCATGTATTGGTGCATGCAACAGTGGAAATCAGAGGTTGGTAAAATGACAGATACTCATACTGTTTAAAGCTTATAGATGAAACTCATTTAACTTAAGAACACTTTGCTCTCAGATAGTTAATGGCAAGCAAATCAGGCAATGCAGAGGGAATCTGCAGTGAAAAGGATCCCTTTCAGTCTATATTTCATGGTTCTCTTTAAGGAGGGGTCCCTCTTTTCTTTTATTTTTAAATCAATGTCTTTTATAGCAGTCATTGTGTTCCCTGTCCCCCCCACCGAAATCACAGGATGGGTTTCAGTTTATCCCAGTGGGAGCCCAGCAGCCTGGAAGACAAGTGGTGGGATATCTTTGTACCGCTTGGCAATTCCGATCAGGACAAAAGTTCTCCAGCAGGTTAGAAAGATGGATTCAACAACCGCAAGCCCAAAACAAACCAAAAAACATTTGCCAAATTAATCCCCTGGTATCAGCTTTTTATTGTGTATTAGTATGATAAAAACAAGAATGACCTTGATGTTTCTCAGTTCTGTCTCAAAAGAATTCTGACCTGATCTTCAGAGGCTCCTTCAGATTTTCCAGACTACTGTGGGAGAGCACTCTACACTACCCAGCACTCACCTAAAACTGGCTAGGGATTAACTGTACATTTTCCTACAGTATAAGATGCCTTTTAAAATTCTTTCTAATGCACTTTTTTGAGCTCTTTAAGATTTATCAATTCTCTAAAGAGCTCTGGGGAAGAGAAAAATAACCCACAAAACCTGATACAATCTTGATTGTTTGTTTAGCTGCTCTGTTAAGTAAGGAAAGTGAACAGAAAAACAAAATGGTATATGTACTGCTACTAAAGTCTCTAGCTCTGTACCCATATTAAGTACTTGGGAGATGCAAGGGGAAGGTGCCACACCCAAAACTTCATTTTTCCTCCTGCAGTGCCCCAATTTCTGTTTTTCATGATCAGACAGAAAAAATACATTGGCATGTCCTGAACCAAATATGCACCTGTGCTCTGCTGCTGCTTTGTGCCCTTCCCTCTTCAACATGACCAGGTTTTTAATTGTGACCAGGTTTGTCAATTATTTCTTATTTCAAAGATTTAAGACAGGTTTTTATGGTCTACTGAAGTTACTGTGGAAAAAAATTTATTTAAGCTATGGAAATATTTCAGTCTTAATACACATGTTATTGACAAATGAGTCACAGAGGCTGTAGAGGGATATTGGTTTAAATATTTACTGGATCTAATTCCGTGTAAGTAAAACATTCATCATCTCTAACACACCAAATATTGGATTACTAATAACTAGTTGAGTATTTTTTAAATTCCTTCTGCCACCACACCCTAAAAATGCTAAACTTTGCTTTGAATATTGATTAAGTTCTTTTCTTGAGCAAGCATGGAGTTTCTCCTATTTCCCCAGTATTTCCTCTTGATTGCTTTGTGCACTGAAGTATTTGGTCAACAGAAATCAATATGATTCCAACAACAGCGCTTTTAGAAAACTACTAGTCCTGAGCCAGAAGAGGGAGCCTAGAGAGCAAAATATTCTTATTTATTTGCCACTAACTTTTAGGCTGGGTTGTTGTGGTTCTTGTTTTGTTTTCTGTGTTCATTTGCTTGTTGTTGGTTTTGTCTTGTTTTTTAATAATTGTGCCACAACAGACCTGCACAGGTCCATAGAAATGGGGATAAATAAGAATTGTCGCCCTCCAGTTTCACTGGTATATAAAATGCCATCAAAGAGTAGAATGCATTGGACTTTAATCTTTGGATTTGGAGAAGACATAGAGATGTCATAATGCAAAGCTCAGCCTTTTATTCTGGACCTCAACCACTTCCACTCATCAAAACTCCACTGCCTTTGTAGCTGTTGGCAGGGAATAAACAGTACGTATTTCTACTAATAATATTCATTTTCCCCAGTCTCATCTCCAAATTCTAATTATAGTGTGGATTTTTCTTTCACTTCTTCATTGCCCTTTTCCTGCTTTTGGGCACTAAGAGAAATGAGGAAGGGTCGTTCTGGGTTCCATGTTTGCTCAGCCTTGTATTGTCCTGTTTTATATGGGTCATGGGGATCGCTCTTGTATCAAGCAGTTTTCCTGTGGTCTCCAACCACAGAGAGGAATTCCCCCAGCTTCTCTGGATTACATCAGAGCCACACACAATGCCCTAAAGCTGTATATGTGGCTTCAGAGCCACAGACTCAGTATTATTTTGTATGGTGAGAGACAATATTCCCTCGTAAGAAACCGTATCTTTCGACAAGATGTGAAGTTCACTGAAATCAATTTTCCCTGTGTCTTGAGACTATTTGGTCATCTATTAGGTCATCAAATGTCAATTGAGCACGAAGAAGTAGAGAGAAAGAAGCAGCCAATGAAATCCATACTGGATCCTTGATTCATAGAAGTGAGCGGTACTTTGAAAAGTCCTACCAGGAAACAACAACAAAGTCTTTCTTTCCATCCATTTCTTTTCACGAACAAATACTACAGGTTACCTGCAGAGAGATTGTGGAGTTTCCATCCTTTGAGATATTCAGAAGCCCTCTGGGAATGACCAGGGCAACTGGCTCTAAGTGATCCTGCTTGAGCAGGGGAGCTGGAGCACATGACTTATGAAGACACTTTGCAACTGCAACTGTTCTGTGATTTTGTGAATGTAATAAGAACCAACTTCCACTTGTAGGCATAATTTAAATTTAATTGAATATAAAAGGTAATAATTGTTTTTTTTCTCAACTTATGCTGGTTTTGGAGTTTTACTATATTGCAAAATACATGCAACTTTCTCCTGCTTTTGTTTCATTTTACCTTCTCTGCTTCTTAGTTTTCTTAGATATCAGACCTCAGAATACCACAAGAATGATTCTCTAATGGTGTTTTTCACCCAAATAAAACTGTAGAACATCTAGAAATCTCATTTTTTTCCATATTGCAGCAGCATTTCAGGACCAAAGGGGCTGAGAAGGAGGCTGGCCCAGCTATACAGCAGACTCACCCAGAAAACATCCCTAACTTCTTTCCCGAGCTGATCATAGAATGTGTTAACATCTTCAACAGTAATTCAGATGCTCAAGGAAATTGACCTCATGGATAGCTTAGTGACATGGTCTAGCTGGTGGGAGGCTTGGATGGATGGATGGATGGATAGATGGATGGATGGATGGATGGATGGATGGAGCGTGGTGCCCATGGTTCCACACTTGTGGGCCTGATCCCTGGCTGGGCGTTCGCTTGAGAGTTGGACTAGATGATCCTGTGGGTCCCTTCCAACTCAGAATAACCTGTGAACCTGTGATAAATACAAAATTTATGCATTTCATAAACTCTGTGTTTTAAATTACTGCAATACTTTGCAGTACAGTTGACCCTCCAATACCATGGCACCGCGAGTCTTGCCCCCTACCCATGCAGCTCTCCATCTGCATTGATTGGCAGCTCATTAATATGCAAATTTGCCCCGCACCCTCACACTGACTCCCAGCGCTCTGGCGCTGTTTCGGCACTGCCCTGCTGTGTGTCTGTGTTTGCGTCAGCATTTCCCAGCACCTGCGGCCACCCCACACCGGGAAAAACCCCTTTTCCGCTCAGCCAGGGACACAGGTGCAGGGGAGCCGCCCGTGCCGCTGTCCTGGTGTCTCTCCGGGTAGGTCGACCTGGTCTCTCCATACTCAGGGTAGACAACTACCCTGAGAAAGTCTCGGACGCCACTTCTAACCTGAGAGCATGCAAATGTTTCATAACTGCACACAGCATCCTTGCTCAGAGCAGGGGCAGCTCGAGCTGAGCCACTACAGGAGCAGTGCACACCCGGCTTGGCTCTGCCAGAGCTGAGTCGCTGCAGCTGCCTCGGGGCGGGCACGGGGCAGGCAGAGCACCCATGGTCTGAGCGGCACAGCGTGGTGGTTGATTTGAATATTCAGGACTGTCTAATTTGAAGATTCATGTGTGTCAGGTCACGCAGGCACGGTTGCAAAATTTGCCTCCTTAATCACTGAAAAATCACACCGCAAAGATGTGAAGCTGCTATCTGGGGAGTTCAAAGTGGAAGAGGGTTGACTGCGTTATCAAATTCTGCAAGACTGTCTCTCATCACCAATGGTTATCCTGCAAATTTCACTGAAAAAAGCCCAATTGAAGGGATTTGTTTTATGAAAGTCTGGATTCTATGCCACTGACAAAATTGAATTGTGAGCCCCATTGTCTACAGGCTCTACTTAGATAAAGCCTGTCCCAATGAAAAAATACATCTACAAAAAATCAAATTATACTAAACTTATTCACACAGCCTTCTGTAATTCACACTTTTTATAGAAATCAAAAGATGTTCTCTTCTTATATTAGATGAAACCATCTTTTGAGTTATACTCATTTCAATGGTCATTGCAGTCAGTGGATCTGCCTGAAATGTAGTCAGTATGGATTTTTGTCCACAGAGTGCTCGTATTCAACTACCTTTTTTGTCACACTTTGAGGCAAACTATTTTCTCCTCTTTTCTAACATTAATATCCCACCTCCAGATAAAATGAACAAACACAAAAAGAATGGAGAGTCCTGGCATCCATGTCAAAAGGTAGTTAGTGGAACTAGGAGCTAAAGGCAAACCTTTGGTAAGAAACAAACCATGATGAATTAAAATAATATTTAATACAATAAGTATACTTCCTGTAATTCATAATCTCTATTTCCTTGAGCCTAAAGTATTCCTTTACCTTTTATAATTTTTAGTCTCCCTTCTGGGTTCATGAAAGAAGGTATTTCGTATGTCCGTGTCTTCCCACCCCTACAGAGCCCTTTAATTAAAAGCAGAAGCATCCTGGAATTGAGAGATTCCTGAAAGGGCAAAGGAACAGAACACTATGGAATGGTTTGGTCACAGGATCCTAGGTTGGTATTACGCTCTAGGATGTGCTCTTGGTCACTGTACGGGTATTAGATGGTGAGTTGGACTAGATGATCCTTGTGGGTCCCTTCCAACTCATAATTTTCTGTGATTCTGTGATTCTGTGATCCCAGAGGCTACTTCAAAGAATCTAATTGTAAACCTTCAAAAAAATTTGGGTTTTAGAGTTATGATCATGCGTCATTTCTTCAAGATGTGTATTGTCAGTGGGGAAAGACTTTCAGTTTGAAACCATTAGTAACATTTTGTTTGCACTGGGATAATGATAAGTCTCCCTAAATTTTTTATCTTTTGAATTTTCTAATGGTCCAGCTTCCCGTAAATCTCCTAAGTACAGTCTTATTACTGATACCTCTGGTATTAGGTACTTAGAGTCAATCACCTGATGACATGATTCCAAAGCCAAACTGCTCAGGTTGATTTCCTGTTTTAAATTCTAAACTTTATCTGAATCCCCCCCAAAAGCACGGACTAGTTGGTTTTAACTACGTACCACCATCCCCTCCAGCTTAGAGGGCACAGATCATTCATGGTGGTTTTTGATTAAGCACAGTCCCCTCAAGGAAAGGCACATTCCCCTACACCAAAGAGGGCATTCATCTCACCTACCTTTGTTGATCAAAAAGATAGGTGTTACATTTAGAAAGACATAGATACCTATGGCATGAGTCATCTTGCCTTAAAATAGATAGTTAAAAGCACTAGTATGAGTAATTCTCCAGAAGTGTCTAGCTTTGGTAACTATGGAGGGGAAATTGTTTGTATGGAATAAGTAGCTTCTTAAGTTCTAGATAGCTACAGGTCAGTAAAATGGACCTCTCCATAGAATCTGGCTACAGCATGTCTTTCAGAATAACTACATAAGCAGACAGCTTCTATCAGACAATAATCTGCAACTAGAAGAAACATTTTGAAGGTGCCTCTGGCTGATGAAAATGGTCTTTATTAGCATGACCAGCTCCTAAGTTTGCAGCTAGCACATTGGCAGATTCATGGCAAATTCCTGGTTAATTTGTGTATCTGCTGTACTAGAACACAGATAACTATTCTTACTCTTTTACATATCAAAATGCTTATTTAATTCATAATAATAATTATTTGTCTTACATTTTCAAAACTAAAATGGGGAAACTGAGGTTTAAGGAAGATAAGTTCGCATTTTCCCTCAATGTCAGTTATTTTTATAACAGAATATTCTGAGTTGGAAGGGACCCACAAGGATCATCGAGTCCAACACTGTCTCCCTGGCAGGAATCGAACCCGGGTCTCCCACACACCAGGTGGGGACATTTACCACTGTACTAAAGTGGATTTTTGATGCATTTCCAAAGCCTATTTCAATTAACTAGAACTGCCATGTATTTCTGAGACAACATGAAAGGTCTAGACTCTGACTTCAGTGGGCTTCCACAGAGCTGGCGGGAACCTGGCTATACAGATGAATTTTTTCTCACATTTACCCACAGATTCAGCTTTTGCAGATAGAGGCTTTTAAATACTCTAATGCAGCCCTCCAGTGATACTGTTTCCAGTAGAAGGCAGACAGTAACTTGCTCAACCTCTATGTTCTGAATGTCTGAGCTGGTACACATAGACTGCGGGAGTCTTTATGAGGTTTCGCTTGCTGCCAAGTAAAATGTTTGAAATCAGAGTAACCTTGTTCATTTACTTTAAAATTATAATTTTATAAATGTATTGCAATGGATAAATTTGGCAACAACTCACATCAACTTCATCTTTTTCAAGAACAATACATACTTTCCTTTCTGCTAAAAGATTGAACAACCAAATAAATATCAGTTTCCAAATACCCAAATACATGCATAGGAACACAAGGGCCCTTCATACCAGTAATTTTTGTCAGTCTTTTAGCACAATGAATGACATTTAGAGTAACCACCTCGTAGTTTCATTTAAAATTTGTACATTGGTTTTACCCTGCAGTAAAAAGGCAGTTATGTGCTTAATCTGATCAGCTTACTTTGCTGAGTCAAATTTCTTGTGTAGCTGATAAGCAATAACCACATTTACTGGTTTCACTCCTGTGTTTTTTCTGTGATGAAAAATTAAGTGTTGATAAAACATTACTAAATAGTAAGTTTGTTGCAGCACTCTTAAATTTCCATCCTTTTAATTTGTCTTTTGAATGATTAGTACCAAAAATTTTCAATGATGATAACAAGTGAAATTAGTCTGTAATCTTTACCCTCAGATCTCTTTCCTTTGGTGCATGAATAAGTTCCAAACCCATTATGGAGATATAAAACATGACTTTGGGAGCAGGAGCCTCAAGTTAGACATCTAAATAATAGACCTGTTTTTAAAAATCTTTAGAGTCCTTGAAAGCCTGTGAGTTCCCAGCAGCTCCCCTGGAAGCTCATGCAAGTTGCTGGATGGACTTTTGAAAACCAGGCATCCAATTTTCATGCTTTTCTCCCTCCAACCTTAAATAGTTTTCTTAGAGGAGCTGTCACATCCCATACAAAAAAGCTGTCGCTTTTAATGCATCCTGGTGTCTGTAGATTTCCAGTCAGCTCTGTGCCTTCTTCCCTTATTATGGTGGTTTCCACTTGAAAAAGAACCCAAACAAAAACCAAAAACACACAAACAAAAAACGAACCAAAATCAAACAAAAGAAAAAACCCCAACAAACAAAAATCCAAACAACCAAAAAATCCAACCCTGAAACCTACGATTTTAGCATCATAACTATAAATGCAAACAGCCCCATTAGTTGTTGGTTCAGTCCTAAAAAGTACTAAGCCTCTTTGGTGGTGGAAGAGCCTTGAACTTTCTGTGCCTTCAGTAAATGGAAGTTCAGCTCCTTCTTGCAGTCTGAGACTCCCCTGAGCAAAATTTTGTGGCAGGCTGAGCCCAAACTCTTCAGGAATGATTCCTTTTACTGTGGTGCATCATTGCTGGTTCCTGTAAAAAGTGAAAGAGTCTTTGACACACACAAGTACCCTTTCCTTTCCTTTTCACCACTCAGAAAGCAGTTTTACTTGTCATTATACTGTACCTGCTGATATTTTGGGATTATTTGTCTTTGGGGGATGAGAATACATTTCCTGTCCAGGAAAGCATGTCCGTAAGCTAGAAAGATGTTAAACCAACAGCATGGCTCACTAAGACTCTCAGAGGGGAGGCCAGGGTTATATCAATAATACTTTTATTCAAAAAGCCCAGTGTACAGTGAAGTGGTAACATGAGAGGTGTGTGGGCAAGGTGAGGAAAGAGGCAGCACCATGTCTGTGGCCTTGCTGTCTACTTTGCCAACACCATAAGATGGAGACAGCCACTGGCAGGAAGGGGGTATGATGGCACTGTTGCTAGCCATGCTTGGCAGACTGGTCACAACTGCCACAGGCCTCCAGTGCCTCTGCTTCTTCCTCCCCTTCCTTCCTGCAGTGGCAGCTGGAGTCCTGTCCTAGCTCGTCCCTTCGCCCTACCACTCCCTTTGCTGTGGCAGGAACAGCTTTCTTACAGACCAAAGTGGCAAAATTCAGATTTTCCTCCATTGTCTCTGCCTTATGTTAGTCTTTTTTCTCCATTCTCCTACCCTTAAATTTCATGCAGTGTCTTGTCCCAAGTTAGAACAATATCTTCCAGGGAAGATGAGAACCTTCCTGGAGTGGAAAGGAAAACTTCTTCTCCACTTTACTATACCTTTCAAATCAAAAGGCTTTCAGTCAAAAAACATAGAAAAGGAAGCAACAATTATTTACACATATATATATGTATATACAAAAAGGAACAAACAGTAACACAATGGTAACAAGAAGAATCATATTAACAAACCCCACCCCCGTTGCCCCCTCCAGGTGTTTTTCCTTAGTGTGATCACAGCTGTGGGGAAAAAACAGGCAGGACCTGTGGGCTCACCACACCTGCAAAAGGGAGTTGCCTCAGTTTTGCTACTGGGATCAGCGAGTCACTTGTTCGATACAGGAGCACGTGGAGATGGGGAAAAGGCAGAGAGGCTGGCTCCAAGAGGGGGCTGGTGCAGGCAGGGGTCTTCAGTCTCTCTTCGAGAACTGCTGCAGGGTCTACCTGAGGAGAGGAGCTGGCCCAGTGAGGTAAAGGCAGCAGCAAGAGGTGATTTGGTTCTGGGGCTGCAGATGGGAGAAAAATAGCACCAGCGAGGCAGCACTGAGCCCTCTTCCAGGACAGCAGCCAAAAAAAGGTGAGCACTGCTGGCTCCTCACAGAGTCCTTCTATTGTCTCAGGACAGAGGAAAAGGGGAAGGCAGGCATACTTCACTCCTCCTCCTGCCCAGAATTCAGGGCAGGAGTTTTCCCACTGTCAGGGGCCATTAGTTCCCAGGCCAAGAGAAAACTGAGCTCTCTACCCCACCTCTGTTGAGGAATTCTGTCCTTGGCTTGGTTGGGTTACCTTTTCCCTTCCTCAGAGTTCGATAAAATCATGGTGGTAAAGGAAAAATTTTCCAAAAAGCAGTCTAACTCATGACAGTCTTTACTGAGTTTAGTAGTTGTTCAGGGTTTCCCAATTGCTTTATAGATTAGAAAAAACTTAGGCATGAATTGCCATCACCTGGCCCTCAAAACTCGCTGCACCTCTGCCTAAACCCCAAATATACAGAGATCCTCCGCATAGCCGTGGTCCGTAGCTTGCGAGATTCCACACTCACTGGTGATTTTCCAGCGAGTTGCGGGACTTGGTGCGTGCGCAGAACCTACTGCGACCTCAGTCTGATCGGCCCCCAGCCCTGCCGCTCGTGTTGCCAAGTTTTTCAGGGGTCAGAGTCAATTTTTATTAATTAAAAACACTGAAGAAAAATATTGATCTTCTAACTGCTCTTTCATCTCTATGGCCAAGAGAAGAGGACAGGGAATGAGTGTATACTTTGGTGATGCGAAGCATAGTAAGAAAATTGTCTGTCTTGTGATCCCAGCCTTTTACACCTGTTTTTAGGACAGTGAAGAATTCATCATTCCCTAAGAAGACTGAACCTGATAGAAAGAACCTTGACAAGCAATATTTTCTGTGGTGTTGTGTGGCTTACTTTTTTTCTTTGGGCATGATTTCAAGTTAAAAGACAGTCTTACGTAGCATGTTTGTATTTTAGCTACTGTGTACATATGCAATGCAATAAAAGAGGTGGAAATTGCAATAAGTTTCTTATCTTGCAACAGAATCGTTTGGATAATTAGTCTCTGATAAACAGTGGTCTAAAGTACTGGGAAAGCACTCTATACAATAAATACAAGAACACCTTTAGCTTTTAACTGAATCTGGTTTTCTCTGAACGGCAGGTGTTATGGCAAAGCTGTTACACATAACCGTTAAAGAGCTTTCAAGGACTGTGGAAACAGTATGTAAATGTATACTTGGAAAGAAACCAGTCTAACTTCTGATTCAGATAGACTTATGAGAAGCCTATTGTTCTTCATAGCTTTTTAAAATTCCTGTCTTAATAACTTTTCTGCTACATTATTACTCGACATTTTTTGAAAAAGCTGCATCCCCAAGTGCAGAAACCTGAATTACTGAATTTAGTGTGCTTCAGTTCAGGCAATAGGAGAGTGGGAGGTTTTCGTACTGTGGTTACAAGTCTGGACCTCCAAATTCCTTGCAAATTTCATTTTGATGCATTAGTCTTTCCTGGAATAGAGCCATATTTAAGAATAAACTGAAACCTTCAGTCATGGAATTAGTATGGAGAGGTTCACTACTGAACTGTGCCAAAGGGTAGAGCTGGTCGATGTTTTCAGTTGTGACGTGAAAACAGATCAGGATAGTTTAATCACTGAAGCAGAGAGACAGAAAAATCTCAAAAAAGCTGTTCTTACACCAAGAACAGACAGGCTGGATGAAGCAGGCTGCATACACCTGTCTCATTTATATGCTTCTCTTCTTGCTTCTGGTTTGTTTTTTCCCGAAGTACTTAGAAAATACGTGCAGTAAATTATGACATGGCAAAGCTTTTAGGAAATAAAAAAAAAGTAATACAATAGCTATGTTAGTTGCGTGTTAAAATCTCAGAAGCATGTCTAAGCTGATCTGCAATGAGAAACCTCAGTAAGTCAAAGAGTTCTGTCTCTCCATCCTGCTGGGAAGGTTCCGTAGGTCCCGTCCAGTCCACAAATCTGAGTTTACCTTTTGTGGAAAAGTGGGGCATAAACAATAGGGAAATGAGAAGCAAGAGGAAGCTGTACACACCCTGGTCTTGCCCTGACATGGAGTACATGCTACAGCACTCCCAGGTCTCTCAACGTAGTACTTTGTAAACCTGAAGTATTTAGTAAAATTTTGTTTGTAACTTTGTCATTTATTGATTCTGATATCAATATATATATATGTATAATTATGAAATATGCAGTTACGCAGCTAACAATCAGGTAATTATTTTGCCTTTCAATGTCATCTCTTTTGAATACCTGGTGAAGTTTTGTCAGTGATGTTAGATCTTCTTCAGAGCAATACATTTGAGCTGTGTGTACACACATGTGTGCCTATAAATGCCCACGCACGAAAGGTGATGCAATTTCCCATTAAAGTCTGGAATATTCTCAGCTAAGAAGAGATGAATAGTGGCTTTACTTCCCTGACATAAATAATGACAGTGACTAATGACAGTGCTCCCGTATGTAGGACCCTTCACCCTGCAGAAGGGATAGGGGAATCATGGTAGCAATGGCTGGTTGGCGCACACTGTTTATTTGCTCAGGTTTATGTGCTATGTAATAGAAGAGGCAAGGCTAGGAGCTTGAACTCTGGGGGTTTAAATCAGTAACAGTTACAATTTGGATTTAATGACACTGTATTTCTAAGTTTCTGCTATGGAAAACATTAAAGACTTGTTTACCTGAAGCCATCACTCCCCACTCTATGGCACTAGGGTGAGCTGAATAAGTCTCAACAGCCTCCATTCCACTAAAAAAGGCAACTATTCCTACAAAACTGCATAGGTTGAAGAGACAATAAAACCTGAAGAGGTAATAAGAAATATATTCATAGATAAGAATAATACGTTAATTTTTAGGCAGTATAACACAAACATGTATAAAATACATCTTTAACAAAGTTTCTAATGTAAAGTGTGTGGCTATTTTAGACGATGTGATAGGTAAGTATTTTGGCATCGCTTACCAATGTTCAAAGCATTGTGTTTGTCATTTATGGTAGTTTAGAGCAAATGTCATCACTGAATGCCAAATACAGCTAAATTACACTGGCTGGTATAATTCGTTGTCATTACTACTAATTTAGATTGCTATTAAAGTTTAGCCTTCCTTCTTATCCCATGGAATTGTGTAAGGCAGACCAACTTTTCTCCTTTGCAAATCATTGGTATGTATTTAACAGACAACTGGGAAAAAACAGAGGTGGCTGCACTGATAACATGGTGACAGACAGAGTGATCAGTATTAAACATTTGCTATTAAATGTTAAAGTGCAGTTAGATACAGGCTCTCCATGTTCCTAGTGCTTTTCTAGAATCTATAAAACTACTTTCTTACCCAAACAGTCATGCATTCTGTCACAGCTGTTGACTAAATACTATCACTGTATTTGTACTCAGGAATGGTACATAACCAGAAACAGCTAGACAGGAGATCACCTCAGAATGACCAAGTCCATCCCAGTTCTCTGGAGCAGAATTAGATCATTTCCAAATGATATTTGCCTCCTGTGGTTGCCTGGCTCTACACTAGAATACTTGTACTTAACTACATATATATGTACTTGTCTTTAGAAAGTGTTTCTTAATGCCTAACATAAATCTGTGTGTAAGTTAAGCTAATTGTTTCTGATATGGATCAATAAACAGCACAGATTTGATAGGCAGGTTGGATGGGGCCTTGGGCAATGTGTCTAGCGGGAGGTGTCCCTGCCCAGGCAGGGGAGGTTGGCACTAGATGACCTTTAAGGCCCATTCCAACCATTAACATTCCATAATTCTATGATAGACCCATAGAAATGAATCAATATGACATCACTCTCAGTTATTTCTGCCTGAGACAACACAGCTCCCTGTTGCAG
This sequence comes from Pitta sordida, assembly GCA_013390025.1. Classification (NCBI taxonomy): domain Eukaryota; kingdom Metazoa; phylum Chordata; class Aves; order Passeriformes; family Pittidae; genus Pitta; species Pitta sordida. Next base: position 170,872 of record WEKX01021770.1, read on the forward strand.
CTGCTGAAAGGCAGCTGTCCTTATCCCCTCCATCACCTGACTGATAGGACATGATGCTTCTTTAGTGCTTTAGGGCACCAGCCTCTTACCAGGTCCTGGCAGTTTTACACCACTCATTTTTTCTCCAGTAAAATGCTATAGAATTTCAACTTCATTACATTTATTTTTACTAACTGACACCAGAGATCATATGTCTTCATATTTCTATTTGTTTTTTTGGCTAAATGTTCATTATTTTACAGTGATATCCTGCTTTGGCCATGCCTGTATCTCATATACCAGTTTTTGTAGCATGCTATGAAAAATGTTACTGCATTTTTCCTTAAGCAGAAGCAAATAAGCCATTTCTCTCCGAAATGGGATGATACAGATGTTGGAGTTCTGTGTGAACTGGCAAATTCCAGATCAAATTCACCTAGTCCCCTAGTGCAACACCAAAAAGGCTTACTGGCCATCAACCATATAAATGCCACATGGTTTCTGGGATAAGGGAGGTCCTTTCTGACTGACAGAAGGAAGCCCACAACTGGAACACGTTTAAGAACTTAGTCCAAGCATTATCTGCATTCAAAGTCTGCTCCCTTCTTGTGAAACACTGACAGAAGAAAAATGTATAAAATCTTGTTTCAGTCACTGTTACCAACAGATAAGACTATGTTTACTTGGGGACAGATCAGCTGAGTAAAGTCCTGTTTTCTGTGGCCAACTTTCCTGATCACAGCTACACTCTAAATAAAGTCATGTTCTGTGTAATTTTTTAAGACCTTAATGACACAAAAGTTTAGGACTGTGGTGTACAAATAAAACAGGCTGTTCTATGAAAGTTTCCACAGACAACATCAGCTTTCACAGGTTCACAGGTTATTCTGAGTTGGAAGGGACCCAGCTAAATATCTGTCTCTGCTTCTTTCCTGCACTGAAGGGAAAACAGAGATTAAGTATTCTACCAAAGGCGTGAAAGAAAGATACAGCCATGCGTGAATATATATGCACAGATGTAAATACACTTACTTGAGCAGATGTAAAAGCCACTAAAACAAACAGAGCAGAAAGGAAGAGGGAAGAATCTCACCCATGCCAAATATTGCTATAAAGAAGTGTAGGGTATAACACCAATGAGCAATGATTGCAAATTAGGCAAAACTTTTGGAAATAAATCAATCACAGGTCCCTTCTCTACAACATCCCTCAGTTTCTGATTATTTTCAGCTTCATAGTGGCTGATATTTCTGTGCCAATGAGCCTCATTTAAAAAAAATAAATCTGAATCTTGAGACAGATACCCCTCAGCACTGCACTCTGGGCTGAAAGGAAGAGTGCCAGACTACAGATGGGAGATGGGGTCAACTCCTTGGGAGTTCTGCCTTGTGCTGCATGCCATGGGGCTCCAGGATGAGCTGGCAGTGCCTATCTCAGCAGACTCTGCTGGTTTTTTTTCCCCACTGTCACTCTTGTTAGGGATTTGGATTACCTAGCAGCTTCCACAGTGGCACAGCCTGGCTGCCAGCCTCACGGCACGTACCACCAGGACCCCACTGCCTTGGACACAATCTACAGTGTGCATGCTAGATCATAGGATCACGGTTTCAGTGTCTCCACCTTCTTGCTCTTATTTTTCCCTACTGATATGCAGTGTGATTTTTCAGTGATTTTTTTCCCCTCTCCTATTTCCCTGTCTCTAACTACAAGCATTTTGGTGCAGAATGCCTTTCAGTACATAGCATTGAGTGCCAGAGGAGACCCAGTTCTGAGGTAAAGCTTTAGGGAACAATGCAAATACAGTTAGCAAGATGTTTTCCTGACAGCAGGCACACATTTTGCCCTTGATCATTTATTGCATAATAATCCCCAAAAGTCAACTTTCTGCAGAGAGCCAGTGAAAATCATGGGTTCTTGACTTAAGACAGGATAAGAAAATACAGTTGATGGATTCTCTCAGATGTGGTCATTCGAGTATCCAGAGTTTACAGAGACAAGTAACAGGCTTGTGTTAGTTGTAGGCATGCCTTTCACGTGGCACATTTCTTGGCCACTCCTGTGACTCCTAATTACTAAAGCATACACAAACAAATATGGGGAAATATGCGTAAGCTTAAATGTCTAACATTACATTATGGTTCTTTATCCTAAGAAACAATAGCCTCACAGTATAGTTTATTACTGTAAAACCAGAAAGATACAATTTGTAAAACATGAAATTATCTGCTGTAAACAAAGGTTCTGATGGAAAGCAAAATAAACTAAAAAATCATACTGTAATTGGCTTAGATGCCTTAATCACTGCTAATTACCCTGCATATGTTTTAATTGGATGAGACAGTACTTTCTTTCACTTGAATTAGTTAAACTACTATGTGAATGATAATGACTTATTTTTCTGAAAAATGTGTTAGATTTTTTTATGTGTTCTTGTTCAACCAAGAACATATGAAAAATATTTTGTTATTGCACATTGGAATTAATTGCTGTATTAGTGTCCAGTTATATCTTTCTCATTATACCTATGCTTCATTAAAAGTAGCTTTTAAATATTCAGTTTATAGTCCATTTTAACACAGCTATAACACAGCTAATGACAGATGAGAATAATTATTTCCCAGGTTTGGTATTAGATGTGATATCTAAAGTGTCTTTTCAGGAATAATTTTCTATGGAGCCTTTTTGTTTATGAGACCTGTTTTGCCTTGCTAAAGGGAACTTGTGATAATAATTTATGCTAACATTTTAAAACAAATTATGGCTACTGCACATTCTCAATATTCATATTCACAATAGTTGGCTGATGTGTCTCTACTACAATAGTTGGTCTCTTATCAGTTCCACTGTTTTCTTGAGGATAAATGCCCCCCAAAAACTGTTAAAATCATCTTAGCTGAGACTTAAGATACAAGTTAAGAAACAAATCCCAACAATGATACCATAATAAAGGGAAACTGCTTTTCAAAATATTTGTGAAAAGCTGTTCTTTGAAAAGGAATATTCATGTTTTGCAGAACAAACACTTCTTATATGATCAAACTGTGAATCTCCAGCAGAACCTCAGCTGTTCCTGAACACCAGATGAAATACACAAAGTAAAACAATACACTGTGTCTCATCCTTTCTGAAAGTCTTAGTCTAGTCATCACAAATTCTTGGTATTGACCACCACTAGCAGCTTCTTTTAATGAATTGCTTTTAGTCATTCTGGTAATTGGTTGTTATCCATTTCTACACCACTGGCTTATTCATTATTTCCAGCAAAACAGCACAGACCTCATTTTATGAAAATTATTTGTATACAGCATACAACATAATTTCTTTTTAGCTTCAATGGAATTTGATTGCTGTTTAATTAAAATTGAAATAATACATTAGAATTTTCCTTTGAGAATGAATTTCAGTGGAAGTGGATGCTCTTTTTCATGGTGATTTTAAAGAAACAGTAGAATTAAAAATACCTAGATTAATTAATTAGTAGAATTAAAAATACAGTAGAATTGAAAACTATTGAAAAACAATTTCACAAAGAAAATTTTGATGTTAAATCAGAAAACAGTGATGTAGAAATTTCTTCCTTTTTCAATGTACATTCCCAAATTTCTGTTTTTCTAGAACAAAAAGTACTTCAGAATTATGTAAGTGTAGAAATAGCTACAAATGGTAGTCGCAAATAATTTCATAACCATATTTAACAAGCTTCTTAAAGTATTAATTTCTAAAAATAGCTGTAAGTTTCTAAAAAATAAGATATTGTCAATTAGAAAAGAAACAAAGACTTTATTTCTGTATGGGGAAGCTTCTGTTGTTGATAAAAAACAAATGTATAATTACCTCTTCTAAATCAGAAATGTTAAAAGTAGCACATTGTTCTCATGAACACAAATTTAAACCATTTTAAAAGTTGTTATGAAAATAAAAATTCTTTTACTTAAAGTTTCTTTTTTATGATTTATAACTATTCTAAAATATATATTGTTTGAAATATCTAATTGAATTTGAATTTTAAAACAAATGTAGTAGATTTTATGTTTTCAAATAAACTGACAATTCGGGTTCTACAACAAATTATTTGTAATATCATCCAGTTTAGCCACTGCTTATAATTCATCCTGTTTGGAAATTTTTTTCCTGACATTGCTTAACTTGTATATAAAGAAAATCAAGAAAATTGGTTTAGGCCACTTTAGATGTTTTTATAGCTTCTTTGAACTCTGTACAGAGTAGTTTTACTACCTGATCTTCGGATGGAGAAAAAGAGAAAAAAATAGTCATATCGTTTTTTAAAAGGTCCCTGAAAAAAAATCTGATGACCATATAAATCCACAGTAACTATGTGACACTTTTTATGTTATAATTTCATTCATTTATGTTATAAATTCATTCAGGTTGACAGCATGATTTTATATCTCCCGTGGCAATCTCTACTGACATCAGAGAGGCGCAGAAGGCAGAAACAAAACAGAAAGGCAGATGATAGAACATTTTTAAAGGACAGAACCACTATTCCCAAAATACCCGGAAGATTGGAGATGAAAGGGTGATCTTTGTGTTGAACACTGTTTTTCAGGAGAATGATAGATCAGTACATTTGAGCACAGAGGTAAATGTCAGGGGACTGCAGAAATATCCTTTCCATGTTCATCCTGAACATGAGGCTGGACATTTATCTGGCCAAAGGACACGGTGCCCCTCAGCCCCTCCTCGGAAACAGCACAGTCAACAGAGCCCGACTGGAGTTTAAAAGCCAAGAGATCTTCAGAGGAAGACAGCAACCAAGGCTTCACTTCTCCCTCCCAAAAGTGAAGCCTATTACATGTAAAGTGAGACAGTTAATGCCTCTGAAACCTGAGGAGGGGTTTGTATACCAAGCTTGTTACAGCTGCCCAAATATTAGGGAAAGGGGAAAGGGAAAGGAAAGGGAAATACACAAGAAATGCACGAATGTTATGAAACAGAAAAATGAAGGAAGTTCTTGTATGTACATATGAACCTTGTAATGTAATGTGATTTTCCACATTTTTTTAAAAAAATATTTGATCTGTGCATTTAAATCTCTGACACTTTCACATTTAAAGGTTATGGCATTTGCCATTAATTTGAGAACATTTTTATGATCAATCACAGACTTCACAATTTGATGAGGCATTTCTGTGATTTTAAACTAAAATGTATTATGAGCATAAATTAAAGTGTGCATGCTCTCCTGAAAACACTCACATGCCACTGGCCTTTTCCTTGAAGACCCGAGTAGTACCAGGTCTCTCTTTTCTCCGGGGGAAATCAGGGATCTCCCTTCTGCCCTCAGCTAGTTTCCCCTCTTTGCCTCCTCCTCCCCAGTGCTGCTTCTGAACCTCTCAGAAATAGGAAGGGCACGTGGCATTGCTGGGGTCAGTTTTGAAGCAAGGAAAACAAATTTTATCTAAGCTGTAGGATTTTGTATGTGCTGGATAGCACTGTGAACCCAGGCAGAGTAACTATATGGGTCTTTCTGATACTAATTACTTTCCTTTGTACAGTATTTCTTTTTAGTTATTCTAAATCAGTGCATAACACCATGTCCTAGGAACACACTTTTTGAGTTATAAACCCACTTAGTTAAATTATGCTTCCCATTGTATAAGGGGATTTGAGTTCATCCCCTCCCAGTTAAACCACTACCAGGGCTGGTTCTGGAGCTGGACCGTGGTCATCCTTGAGGTCCAGAAGATCGTGCGCTGGAGAGTACCAGCTGGGAGAGCTGCAAACTAGGCTGTGTGTATTTTCCCATCGAGACACAGTAGATAGGTATACGTTTCATGGTTTGGGGTTTTTGTTTTTTTCTTGTGGCTAATTTCAGTATTTGTAGGAATTAGCTCCATCCAAAACATTCTCTGCATGGGAGAAGGGGCTGCCTGCGCACCCAGCTCCTCACACTGTGCCCTCCTCGCCCTGCTGCCTCCAGCATCTCCCCTGCAATCCTGTCGGGGCAAAGACAGCTGGGTGTGGGGGGTCCCGAAACCACTTCGGTCGCTGACTTCCTGCCGGAGTTCTGCGCGCTCTGTGAAAGGAAAATATAAAAAAAAAAAAAAAAAAAAGGCAAAAAAAAGGACAGACGAATCCGCGTTTTTCTGAAGAAGAGAAAGGAAAAAAAAAAGGTTCCTTCCCAGGATGGGGGCGGGAGGCACGAAAAACGAAAAAAAAACCCCACCCGAAACCCCACAAGGATTATTTCCCAGCGCCTCGCCCGCTGAGCTCTAGGAATGAGTCAGGGCTCTCAGTGCTGCCTCAGCCGGCAGAGCAGCGCCGGGAGCGCCGGGGCCGGGCCGGGGCCGG
>WEKX01021772.1:16534-95296 GCA_013390025.1 Pitta sordida
CTGAATGATTAGGCAGGGCCTGTTCTGATTTGATAAAACCATTGGGATTGTACCTGCCTGAGTGTATTTGCAAAAAGAATATATATCACTGGTACCTCTTTTCTCTTCATATAAGTATCAGTAAAAATGTATTTATCTTTCTCTTCCACCTTTTATGATGCATGCAGGATCTTATTTTATCTTTTACAATATTTATCCTGAAATTCTTCCTGTTTACGTGAAAATCAGGTTGGTATCTTCAATGAACATTAGTATCAATCTTTCATCTTACAATAATATGTAGGTTTAAGCAATATTAACTCATTTCTCCAAATACATAACTGATACCAAGCTCAAAAAACCCACCGAACCCCCAAACCAACACAAGAAAAAGACCATATGGACACTACCTCTGTGTTTGCTCTGTGAAAGAGGATGTGCTTTAACTGTAACCCAGAATTTGCCTGTTTTAATGTGGTGCTTAGTCTGCTCATAAATCAGGGTATATAAGCCAACAGAGATTTTGATTTAATAGGACTAATTTGTCTATTGGACAACTACAGTATGAAGACTTAAAAATAGCTGAAAAGCATTTTAATTGTGAGCTTTACTACTTCAAGGAGTAGTGTCTCACAGCCATTGAAACTCGCAACACAAAATTCTTCATTCCTCATCGGGGTTTATGTTAACAGTGTAGATAAGGTGCTTTATTACATAGTCACTTGGTCTAGTGCCATCTTCTGCTGAGTGGGGGGAAATTAAACTTATTTGCACAGTAGTGACACCTTTTGAGATGACAACACATATAAAGGGTCATGAGAGCTTTGAAAGAGTGTTTTACTTTCTCAGAATCTTCTTGCTAGGACATTAATTTTACCATGAAGTGGTTTATGTGAAAGGACTTGACACTTCTGATATTACTCTTAATATGCTACTTTAGATAAAACCTGTATTTGCAAAAATAGTTAAAGCCTTCCAAATTTATGTGGGTAATGAAAGTGCAATGAACCTTGGGTACTTTCCGTGATCTCATTTTGTTAAGGTACTTGATAATTTTATTTTCACAAATCTCTGCTTACTTGAAAGGATCTCAAAATTCCTTAGCTGACCAAACAGAATTTTGGTGGGAATTCGTTCTTTCCACCTCCCTAAAAAATATCATGTTGGTGATGAAGCATTCAATTTCACAGGAAAAAGTGGGAACATTTTGTAAACAATTTAATATTATTCACTAACCAAATAAAAAAAAATGGAACCTATTTTTAAAAATTAGGTTAATTAACTCTCAGAACAATTCTCAATGAAATGTAGAAGATTCACTATCACTGACAAATTTTAAATCAAGTAGATGTGTTTTTTCTAATTACATTTTCTTATACAAAAAGAGTTATCAAGACTGAACCATTTTTCGAATGAGTTCTGAGAACTGGTAGCCTGAGAGAAGAGACCTACTCCCATCTGACTACAGCCTCCTTTCAGGTAGCTGTAGAGAGCCTCCTCTTTTCCACACTGAACAACCCCACCTCCCTCAGTCGCTCCCCATAGGGTTTGTGCTCCAGATCCTTCACCATCCTCGTCACCCTTCTCTGGACACATTCAAGCAACTNTTCTGTTTTGTCTTGTTTTGGTTTAGTTGCAAATTCCTCAGGACTAGCCATTTGAATTGGCTAGGAAAGTTGTCACAGTGTGCTGGGCATGCAGATATGCTTTATCTCCTTGGTGGAGTCTGTGCAGGCTGGGCTTTAGTTTAGCAATATACATGATCACTTGATTCAACATTGTTTACCAATAACAGAAAAAATCCTGCTGAATAAGAACGTTTAACATGTAAGAGGATCTAGGATGTAGTGTAAAGCTTAGTGTGCTTGAAACTCAGACTGTGAGTGCTAAGAATCCAGGTGACTTTAGGATCACCGTAGGAAGCCTCCTGCTACTTGCTGGTTGGTCTGACTTGATATTGGGTAGCAGCTGAGATCCAGCTAATGCAAAACACTGTTCCCTCCAATGACTGATCTTAGACTGAGTGTCCCGAGCAGGGAGGTTTTATGCACTTGCTGGCTAGTCCAGCCTGAGCTCTGCTGGTGCTCAACTCACTCAGAGGCTAAGGGTAGAGAGTGTGCTTACATGGTGTTTAATAACAGTATAGGATAGCGATCAACCCTGAGATGTTGTCAGACAGCTTTACTGGCCAGCACTTCCCTACTTGACAGGCATTTTTTATCTTCTTTTACCCTTTGTTCTCATATGCTTGTTCCTCCCTCATCTGCTTTGGTCTTTCTCTTTTCCCTCTTGTGTTCTCTCCTCTAAACATCCCATAATAAGTTCTATACACTCTTATTTGGTTCGGTGTTATGTGACCAATTGAAATTATAGCTGCTAACAATTGAGTTCAAAAATCAGATTATTAATGATAGTGAAAGATGCATGTGGGTTGTTCAGTTCTTGATTCAGTAGTGTATTTGAGGCTGCTGAATTGCAAGTATCTAACACAATCCCTAAGTAGCAAAGAATTTAAATTTAAATTTATCTGCCTCAGTTGCACTGAAATTACAGGAAATATAAATGTGTATGTCAGGCACGTATTCTAATTCCTGTGGTGTGAATTGAGGTGGGATAATTTGTATGATTAATTTCTTTGATAAATACTTTTGTATGCAAATATCTATATTTTCACCTCAAAATTGTATATTTCTCCTGGCTTAAAACATGTAACCTGGATCAATAATACTGTAACTCTAGTTCTTGACAAATGGGGTCTTTAAAGTTGTTCTCTGTAGGGGAGGAATAATTTAATTAAAATGAACATCATATCCTTCGTACTCTGCTGCTTTCATTCTTCCCTAGATATTTTGTCATATTATTACTAAGATTACCAAATTATTCAAAATATTTTTTTATGGGAAATGTAATAAATTATTCACGTTCTCATTAAAAATTGATATCTTGCAGTTACCAAGGGGAATTTGGATTCCCTGATTTACTTTTCTATCATAAAGTCTGAATGATTAGGCAGGGCCTGTTCTGATTTGATAAAACCATTGGGATTGTACCTGCCTGAGTGTATTTGCAAAAAGAATATATATCACTGGTACCTCTTTTCTCTTCATATAAGTATCAGTAAAAATGTATTTATCTTTCTCTTCCACCTTTTATGATGCATGCAGGATCTTATTTTATCTTTTACAATATTTATCCTGAAATTCTTCCTGTTTACGTGAAAATCAGGTTGGTATCTTCAATGAACATTAGTATCAATCTTTCATCTTACAATAATATGTAGGTTTAAGCAATATTAACTCATTTCTCCAAATACATAACTGATACCAAGCTCAAAAAACCCACCGAACCCCCAAACCAACACAAGAAAAAGACCATATGGACACTACCTCTGTGTTTGCTCTGTGAAAGAGGATGTGCTTTAACTGTAACCCAGAATTTGCCTGTTTTAATGTGGTGCTTAGTCTGCTCATAAATCAGGGTATATAAGCCAACAGAGATTTTGATTTAATAGGACTAATTTGTCTATTGGACAACTACAGTATGAAGACTTAAAAATAGCTGAAAAGCATTTTAATTGTGAGCTTTACTACTTCAAGGAGTAGTGTCTCACAGCCATTGAAACTCGCAACACAAAATTCTTCATTCCTCATCGGGGTTTATGTTAACAGTGTAGATAAGGTGCTTTATTACATAGTCACTTGGTCTAGTGCCATCTTCTGCTGAGTGGGGGGAAATTAAACTTATTTGCACAGTAGTGACACCTTTTGAGATGACAACACATATAAAGGGTCATGAGAGCTTTGAAAGAGTGTTTTACTTTCTCAGAATCTTCTTGCTAGGACATTAATTTTACCATGAAGTGGTTTATGTGAAAGGACTTGACACTTCTGATATTACTCTTAATATGCTACTTTAGATAAAACCTGTATTTGCAAAAATAGTTAAAGCCTTCCAAATTTATGTGGGTAATGAAAGTGCAATGAACCTTGGGTACTTTCCGTGATCTCATTTTGTTAAGGTACTTGATAATTTTATTTTCACAAATCTCTGCTTACTTGAAAGGATCTCAAAATTCCTTAGCTGACCAAACAGAATTTTGGTGGGAATTCGTTCTTTCCACCTCCCTAAAAAATATCATGTTGGTGATGAAGCATTCAATTTCACAGGAAAAAGTGGGAACATTTTGTAAACAATTTAATATTATTCACTAACCAAATAAAAAAAAATGGAACCTATTTTTAAAAATTAGGTTAATTAACTCTCAGAACAATTCTCAATGAAATGTAGAAGATTCACTATCACTGACAAATTTTAAATCAAGTAGATGTGTTTTTTCTAATTACATTTTCTTATACAAAAAGAGTTATCAAGACTGAACCATTTTTCGAATGAGTTCTGAGAACTGGTAGCCTGAGAGAAGAGACCTACTCCCATCTGACTACAGCCTCCTTTCAGGTAGCTGTAGAGAGCCTCCTCTTTTCCACACTGAACAACCCCACCTCCCTCAGTCGCTCCCCATAGGGTTTGTGCTCCAGATCCTTCACCATCCTCGTCACCCTTCTCTGGACACATTCAAGCAACTCAACATCTTTCCTAAACTGAGGATCCCAAAACTGGACACAGTACGCAAGGTGTGGTCTAATCAGTGCTGAGTAAAGGGGAAGAATAACTTCCCTAGTCCTATTGCCACACTATTCCTGATACAGGCCAGGATGCCATTGGTTCTCTTAGCCACCTGGGCACACTGCTGGCTCATATTTAGTTTCCTGGCTAGCAACACTCCCAAGCCCCTCTCTGCTTGACTACTCTCCAGCCACACAGGCCCCAGCTAATATCGGTGCATGGGATTATTATGTCCAAAGCGAAGAACTCAGCACTTGGACTTGTTAAATCTCATACTGTTAGAATCTGCCCATTTCTCTAGCCTGTCAAGGTCCCTCTGAAGGACCCTTCTACCCTCTGGCAGTTCAGCATTTGCTCCCAACTTGGTGTCATCTGTGAACTTGCTGATGATGGACTCAATTCCCTCGTCCATATCGTCAATGAAAATATTAACCAGGACCAGACCCAGCACTGATCCCTGTGGGACTCCACTAGTTACCGGCCACCCGCTGGATGTGGCACCATTTACCAACACTCTCTGTGCTCGTCCATCCTACCAATTCCTAACCCAGCACAGGATTCTACTGTCCAAACCTTGGGCTGAGAGTTTCTCGTGAAGTTTACCATGGGAGACAGTGTCAAAGGCTTTACTGAAGTCCAAGTACAGAACATTGACAGCCTTTCTCTCATCAACTAGGCGAGTCACCGGTTCATGAAAGGAGATCAGGTTAGTCAGGTAGGACCTACCTCTCCTAAATCCATGTTGACTAGATCTGATGTCATGGTCATCCTGCAGGTGCTGCATAATTGTACTCAAGATCATCTGCTCCATGACAGGTGTATAATTTCCCAGATCATCTTGTGTATGGGTATTGGCCAATTTCCAGTCATCAGGTACGTCACCAGTGAGCCAAGGCTGTTGATAAATGATGGTGAGCGGCTTAGCGAGTTCATCTGCCAGCTCTTTAATCACCCAAGGACAGATCCCGTCTGGCCCTATGGACTTACGGGGATCCAAGTGGCTCAGCAGATCTCTAACTGCCTCCTCCTAGATTACAGGGCCGTTATACTGAATCCTGACCCCATCTACAAGATCAGAAGAGCAGTTGTTCCTAAGCATATTGTTCTTTTTTTTATTTAGGTCCTCAAATGTGTCCCTCTATATCCATCTCTGAATTTAAGAGGCCACCAGCTCATGTATTTATTGGATTTTTTGAATACTGACTATAGTTTGCTCAAAATTATGGTTACAGAGTTGATTTGTTCCTTGTTTACACAACAGGAATCAATGCATATTCCCCAACTATGAATCACTAATTTTCTTTGTGGCTGGAAACTAATGCCACATTTCCCCTTATGGAACCAGTAGAATTGTAATAAATATCATATTAACCCCAGGAATTCAGGTGATAAAATATTATGAGACTTCTATGAAGTCTTAATGAAATTTGAATATGATCAGTATCTGTGCGTGAGTCTGACGTGTTATTTAACTTATCTACATCACCTGGATTTTTGTAGCAGGGTTAAAATATTTCTGAATATGTATTTCTAAACTGATGTGTCCTACTGTAATGTAATGACTGAGTAGCGGAGCTGTAGATAATTAACATGTGAGACCACACTGAAAATAAAAGATGATATTATGTAGAAATGTGAATTTTCAGAGTTTCAAAAAATGGGTTCTGTCAGAAGTCATTACTTGTTAAAGAAAGAAAAGTCACTGTGAGTTACCAGTTTGGCCATAGAAATCCAAAATCCCTCTGAAGTAGAAAGACACTTGACAGCTCAACAGAATTTCTTGCTAGAGAGTGTTGCTGATCTGTTATTCTATAGTTTCTCTAGGGAGAAATTATTGTTCTGTGATAGTCTTGATAAACCCTGAAGCTGGTTTTGCATGTCACTGACAAGACAGTCCTTATCAATTAGAATAAAAGAAACTGAAGGTTCTTTGTCCTCTCTCAGGGCTTTTCTTTTCCTACATAATATTTTATAAATTGAATCCTGAAACCTGGTTTTCATAGTGCATGATTTTTGTCTTTTCTTTTTCACTTGCATTAGACCACAAGAAGCATCTTGAACTCATAACTAGCATTAAGAAGAGGAGGATTAAAAGAAAAGTTTCAGTTAAGGAGATAACTTTTAGAATAGTTCCTGTAAAGACTGAACCCGCATCTCTAAAAACTGGTGTTCTGCCAAAGGATTTTTAATTAAATACAAGTAATATAGGGTTTTCTTTTTATTTTACTTTAATCTTCTCCTTTGTATGTAGGAGCTTGACTATATATTTCCATTTAAGCCTTATTTCTTTTGTTTGTGGAATAATAAATGTAGTGAATTTGTTCAGAATTTTGAAATCTAGAGATTACCTGCTGACAAATTTCATGGTTTACCACTGAGGCTGGCATTGACATATATTGTATTATAACATGTTTCACACAGAACAGAGTTGTCAAAAGGATACATAACTGGAGATAAAAGGTACTTTTCTAATTTGATAGGCTAAAAGAAGTTATTTTCAGTCCAGTTACTATAATACTACCATTCATATACCAAAAATAATACAGAATAGCTGTATTAACATAGTTAAATATGTTACACAAAACCCCTTTTCTATATTATCCCCCCCATTTTTTTTTGCTTGTGTAATACTCACCTTCTGGTGTCCCTCTTGATCTTAAACTTGATGACATTACTCCTCCCCAGAGCCAGAGATCAGACGAGGATGTCAGAGCTGTCAATGCCCCAACCTGAAGGGCTGGTAAAGTCTTTATTCCTCAACAGTTTGGGGATCTGGCTGGATTTAGTTTTGTGCATTATCTTAACACAGTTTACAGTCTCTTTCCTGGTTCTCAGTTATTCAGTTTTCTGTTCTCTGCTTTATTCAAACTGGTTTGACAAGATTTTATTCCTATAGTGACTGTTGTGATTTGTGTTTGTAGTATTGGATGTACCATCCTGTGTTTACACTTTTGCAAAACATTTTTCATTGTAGAATTATGGATAAAACTAACCAATTTCTACCATAAATTTAAAAAAAAATTGAAAGGTGGTTTGTTGGGTTTTTTTAATTAAAACATACCAAGACAAATGTCAGTTAAATCCTTTGACTTCTCCTTGTAATGCTGCTAGAATTCATTTTAATAGTCATGAAAAAACGCCTTATTTATTGGACTATAGAAGTGTTCCTTCCAGTAAAAACAATATTCCTACTGAAGGAAGTATTTATCTATAAAATATATGTAACATTTATGTAATTCACAGAACTACTCTGTTATGACCCAAGTAAAATTAATGGACAGAAGTTACTTTTAAAGAGGGATTCCTCTTACCAACTTTATCTATTTTCTTGAGTACTAAGATACAAACAAACAAAAGTGTAGAGCTCAATTCTGCCTTACTGAAACCTTTCAGCCTTGAATGATGAAGAATATAAATGCTAAGACTGTGAAAATGCACAAGGCAGGTGACATATATATATATATATATATATATATATATGAATCTCACAGTCGCACAGTTTCATTACTGTCTCCTGTGTGAACTGTGATATGTCTTCTGGATACTTGTAACAAGCAGTACAATTTTTGGTTGTAGTATATAAAAAGTAGAAGGATGTAACAACACCAATATCATTAGTTGATTTCACACCACTTTGTAGATTTTGATTAAAATCTGCTGTAGCTTCAGACCTTGACTGTGCTTTTAGAGATTGGATTAGGAGATACATATATCCACGAAGTTTAAAATGAAAGTAAAAGGACATCTGTCAAAAGCAATCAGATATTTGACATATGTCAGAAATTCAATTACGTCTGAACTGAAGCAATTACAGTTTCCTTTCAACCATGGACTCAAGACAGTTTTGTGTATGTTTCAATCTAGAAAAAGATTAAGAAACAGGGAAGCTGTCATAGTCTTAATTTACTGGCTAGTACTTTTTCTTAGGGTAGCACGAACCTTTCTTTGAGATAGAAAGGATAAAGTTTGGGGGGAGGTTTTTTTGGTTGGGCACTAAAATGAAGGTCACACTTGTTTACAAAGCATATGGTATTCCTCCTGTGGCTGTCACATTTTCAAAATATTGATGTGGGTTTTTTTCATCTTTTACAGTACTGATGCAGAAGAGGTTTTGTAACTTTTCCTTTGACTTTTTCAGTATGTCTTCTGCTTTCTGTGTCTTTGGATTTAGGTCATTACTGTGACATTACTGCAAACCTTCAGGGTTTTGGATGCCTGGATGATCTCACAAGATTTTTTCAGCAAAAAGTTGTCATCAGGAAAAATAGGGATGATAAGGAATTTTTAAATGTATGGAATGGTCAAAGAAAGATAGGGTAGATGTACCATTTATCAGATTATTGGAGACAAAACACAGATTTTGAGGGAAAAAGTAAGAGGAACTGCCAGTTCACCATGAAGTTTCAGAACAAGTGATGGAGCATCCAATAATTAGAAGACTTACTACTCTCGTTCCTGGCTGTTCTTCTTTCCTTACTCTTATCTATTTGGCATTCCCTCTGCAAAGTTACTTTGATATAATACAGTCTGGCCTCCTCCACACATTCTGCTCTCTGCCATAGCTTCATTTTGCAAGTTACTGTCTACTCCTTTCACTGGTTTCTCAGTAACCAGTACTGAACTATTCCGTGTCTTTACTTCTCCTCCCTGTCTTTAATTCTCCTCCTCTGACATTTATCTCGTGTTTTGGTTCAGCCTCTCTTCCTTAATGTTCTTTTATCCTACCATTGAGATGTGATCTTCCTAATGTGCAGACTGACTGGGTTCTGTGAACTCCCCCCAAAATTTTCTATTTATCCTCAACAAGAATGTGATCTTCATGATCTCTGTTAAATACATTTCTCAGAGTTAAAGATGTTACGTATAATTTTACTTGTTTTGATTATCACCAGATAAATTAATTACTACATTTACAAATATTTTTTTCCTCAGTGTGCCTTAATCCTTGTAAGCATAGTTGTTACTGCACTTCAACAATAAATTAATTTGTGTTTCTGTCAAAATACCTGTTTTGATTTTGACTGCAACTGCACTGTATGCTATTAGCTAGAGAATGATAATTTTATAAATGAAAACTTTATACTTGGCCTTTAAGACATGCTTCATTTAAAAACAAAATAAATTGAATTAAACAAAACAACATATTTAATTACTGAGCCCTGTTCTCAATCCATTTATTTTAATCTAAATAGCAAATGTTTAACTTGTATCTATTACTTTGTACCAGAAAGAAATTCTTCTAAATTAAATCTCTTAATTAAATAACCCAGAAAGTCTATGCCAGAAGTATGCAAAATTGTATTAACAGAAGATCCATCAAATAGAAAACAAGTTGTATAAACATGCCCTATCTAATAAATTTTATTGTGTGCTTATGGTAGTGATGTTGTTCAGTTAGACTCTTATATTCATTCCTTCATTTGTGCCAATTCTTTCTTGAAGCAACTTCTAAAGTTTTAACCAGTCATTTGTGAAATTGCTTATTAGCAACTGAGCTGCATATTCATGACTTAACTTTTGCAGCTAAGGAATTCAGCAACTCAAGGGGAATCTTATTATTCTGAATAAGTACCAGAAGGGACCTCTGGAGAAAGAATGAAAACAGGCTCTTTTCTTTGGTGCCCAGTAACAGCTATCACAGGAATTTTTATCTGAGCAGTGGAAATGCTCAGGAATTTTTTACTGTGAGGGTGACCAAGCACTGTAACAGGTTGCCCAGGAGTGTGGAGTCTCCATCCTTGAAGATACCCAAAAGCCTTCTTGGACACAGTTGAAGTAGGTGACGCTTCTTGTACAGTGGTGTTGGACCATATGACTGTTAGAGGTCCTTTCCAACTTCAAATATTCTGTGGTTTTGTGAACCTTCCAGAGGCAAGGGAAAACACTTTTGGTGTAAGAATCTGTGTTTCATGAATCAGGGAGTGCCCTAGAAATGCAGTCATTGTGGACCATCTGTGAAAGGAACAACTCTTGCATCCCACCTACCAAAATGAACTGTACTGAAGGAAGGAAAATGATGATGTAAATATTAAAACACAGGATGATAATAATTTAATCTTTAGCATTTTGCATGCTTATTTTACTTGCTGTTTTATCTACTTTTTTTATATAACTTGAACTAAGTTCGTGTTCCATTTTGTTTGTTCCAGAGAAGATGCAAATAGGAGTTTTAGAATGACATATGTGCTCTCAGAAAACTGTAACTTAGATCAAGTTGTATTTTGTTTATTGATTTTGCTCTTCATCTGTGAGAGATTAAAGGCTGAACAGCCAATTATCTTTCTGGTTAATTTCCGATATAAACAAAATGTTCAGAACTTCCCAGATACATGACTAACTGATGTATTCATGTGCCCTTCAAGCATAAATCTTGATATAGTAAAATTGGTTCCATATCTTCCTTGGAGATAATGAAAGTCATTAAACTAGGAATACTTTTTTTATATATATACCATAGAACAATAGGACAGTTGAGATTGAAAGAGACCTCAAGAGATTATCTAGTCCAAACTTCTGTGGAAAAAGGAGCCTAGGTTAGAATAAATTATCTCATCCTCTGCCCAGTCATGTCTTGAAAGCCTCCAGTGGTAGAAACTCCACCATGTGCCTGGAGAGGTTGTTTTAGTCATTGATTGTTCTCACCACAAAAAATTTCCTTGATAGGTCGAAGTGAAACCTCTCCCATTGCAACTTGCAGGCATTGCTCTTTGTTCTTTCCATGTAACTCTTTCTGAGCAGAAAGCTACTATTTTCTTTGTATATACCCTTAAGTGCTAGAAACTGATTAGGCCCCCCTTAACCTTCTCCTCTCTAGGGTGAAAAGATCTACCTCCTTCATTCTTTCCTCATAGGCAAGTTATCCTTTGAACATCTTTGTGGTCCTCCTTTGGACCCTCTTTTTACATATTTTTTTAAATTCTTTAAACCAGAACTGGACACAGTAGTCGAGGTGCAGCCTGACAAGCACATAATAGAGGGGCATGATCACATCTCTCGCAGCCTGTATTCCTCTGTGGATGCAGCACAGGGTCTGATTTGCCTTCATTGCTGCAAGGTTGTACTGCTGGCTCCACCAGGACACCCAGGGCCCTCTTGGCAAGACACACAGATCCTGGCCTGTGCTGGGCTTGCCTTTGAACTTCATGTAGTTCTTTCTGGCACATTTTTCCAGTCTGTCCAGATCTCTATAATTCATCTCTGCCTTCTGTCCATCTCATCAGTTCAGTGTCATCAGTGGACACAGTGAACACCTCTGCCTTGAGCATAACTTTTTTTCCCTGCCCTGTTTAGCAATGAGAATGTCTTCCCTATGCTTCTCCTTACGACTCCCATATTTAAAGAATCTTTTCTTTTTGTTTGTGATATTTCTGGTCAGTTTCAGTTCTAGCTAAGTCTCTCTGTCTCTCTTAGTCTCTCTGATTGCATTTCTGGATGACCTAGTAAGGTTCTTGTAGTCTTTGATGGCACGCTTTCATAGCTGATATGCTGCTTCTTTACCTTTAACTGCAGCCAAAATCTAATTGTTAAGCCAGGATGATCTCTTGTCCTGCCTCCTTCCTTTCCCTTTGTAGATGCACTCTTCTTGATACTACTTGCAGTTCACTGAGATAACTGTCTGTGTCTGGTTTTGCAAAAAAAGATACATATTTTGTATGAATTCTTAAAGACAGAAATAACATGAAGCCTAGAGACCTATCATGACCACAGAACTTCAAGTTCACAGAATTGTTCAGAAGTTACAGAACCTCTCGAGATCATCCTCTCCATCCAACCCATCTGTTGCTTAAGCAGGGTTGTCTAAAACTAGTCCAGGGCTGTGTCAAGTCAAGTCCTGAATATTTCCACAGATGGAGGCTGTCAGCTGTCATATGATGACTCTCAATTCAGAATATTTTATTTATATTCACTCATTGAGACAGAGCAATTATAATATTGATGTAGAAAAGGTAACACAGGCTGCTACTTTGTCAGATATTTTTACTTAGAACCCATAACAAGGGATTGTGGTCATGTCTTAATGAAAGGGAATAAATTCAAGCAGCTTCATTGGAAGCACAAAAAAAATAAAAAAAAAACCAGATGCAAACAAAAATGAACTGACCCTTATATAAATTGAGTCAAGGCAGAAATGTCTGTTTTTTATTAAACTCATGGGATTTAGCAATGAAACACTTTTGGAAGAGCTGCTATAAAAGATCCTAGTTTTCATGTGTGAGCCCAGCTTTTATCACTTCTAGCAGGTGAAAATAAATGAAGAATATGTAGGCCTGACTTCTTTTAGTGTATTTCAGACACTTACTGGAGTGCTGGCAGTGTCTCAGTCTTTACTATCTGATATCAGTTCTCCTTTTCTGGATGAGTTCCTTGAGAAAGAATTAGTAGTAATTGCCCAGCAGCAGCTGCTGCCTATGAATATTTTGGAGGTTGCCCTTTCTGGATTGTGAGGATAATAGTAGAAAACAGACCTGATTATACTGTGTTGACATTTACACGGCCAGTGCTAATTTTAGCAGGGCCGTCTGTGGATTTAATTAAAATGCCTCTATAGTAATTTTATTGGAGAAACAATCAAGAAAACAAATAAACAAAAGTGCTCCCTCCTAAATGATTCTCCATCAGGTTTCAACAAAAAGTTGTGAGCTCTGCCCTGTCTCTTTCATTTAGAAGAAACTGAACTGAATGCTGTTCTTTTGGGTACGATCAATGACTCTGAGATGTTACAGAATTAGGAGCAAGGCATTAAGGAGATAGTCTCTTCAACATCTAGAAAATATCATCAAAACACCTTACTGATACAAAAAATACCTGGCTTTAGTATAAAGTTTGATGAGAGGATGAAGTATTCTTTTCAAAGATATTGCAGGATATTTTGCTCATTGCAATCACAATTGCGATCACCATGGCAGTTATTGGTATGCTTGCTCTTAACATTTTCCTAAGCTACTGTAGAGGCAACAAATATATCTTTACCCATCTGTATTGCTTCCAATAACATCCCAGCTATGGGGTTCCACATTTTTACTTTAACTCTCACAGTACTATGCTTTCTAGGGCTGACACAGAATTTGCACAAACTCAACCACAGTGTAGTGCCCCAAAGAAGGGAAGCCAGGAATTTGAAATACACTAATTTTGATTTAATTATCTAATTCAGTTCTGAGTTCTAGGCTCAGTGCCCAAGGAACTCTTTTATGGAATCAGTGTTCTCCACCAGCCTTTGGAGAGGCTTGAGGCAAGGCTTAAATAAAGGTTACCTAAAAATGAAATTAGGGAGGATGCACATCTCCATATACTTCTCTGTAGGGCAGTTGACTCAAATTACAGCCCTTGGTTTGAATCAGATGACTTCAGTCTTTTTAATGTTCAGCTGAACTTGCTCTGCTAACTATTATTGTTTCCTAAGGGGCTGTAAGACAGTGAAAGTCAAGAGAGACAGAGTACTTGGGGTCCCAAGGCAAATAGCAACTTGCTTGGTAACACTGGTTCGTATTAAAGTCTGCGTAGATACTTCCTGTTTGCCAGCAATTGCTGGCCCACTTTCTCTAAATGGGAAGGAGAAAATAAAAGCATGAAGCTTAGAACTATTTCATCTATTTTATTAACTAACCAAAATCATAAGGAAATAAATCTGCATTAGCAGTTAATGATCAGTTTGTTAGTTGACAGCTGCAGGCAAGTCCAGTGATATAAAAATTACTGTCATTATGAACAGCTTCTACTGAGAAGATTTTTTTATTAAAAATGTGGATGCAGTCTGTTTCAACAACAATGTTATAAAATTTGTCCTTTCATGATCTTTAATAACCAATTTTCTGCCAGAATGACCCAGATTGCTATCATATGGATTCTATATTAAAATTTATTTTAAAAACCCAAGGCACTATGCCCTGCAACAGACATAATTAAGCTACAGCTCAAACAATATATGCAGTGCATATGTAGTATAACTAGGTATTAGTTTACAGTCTGTTCTATTTGTCATATGTTAAGAGCATTGCAAATGAAGCTTAAGGATGTGCTGTAATGGTGTTACAAAGTGCTTACAAGATGTTGTTGATGACCCTATTTTGAGATGCATGTATGGATATTCAAGGCAATCTAATTGCAGATACTACATCCATTTTAAAGATATTATAGGTCTCTGTCTTAACTACACCAGAGTAAGCCAAAAGTGGGAAAATCCCAGTAGATAATTGCCTCTTCTTCAGAGGAAGAATAGTGTGTCAGGTCTCTAGTGCTGCAACAATGTCTGTGATCAGCTTAGTTATTTCTGGTACCAGAGTAAAACTTAGCTGCTAAATTTGGGAATTTCAAAAAGGTTTTTGACCACATGATTACCAACAATATGCATGTATGTAGTATACATTTTAAGTCTTGGGTGTGGACTTGATAATGCATTGAGTTCCTAGAAAAAATTTGAATCTTTATTAAAATAAAAAAGAAGGAGTATAGTTTGGGGTTTTTTTCATCTAGATATTGATATTTTAATGGATTTTTAATTAGGATATTTTTAAGCTATTTAACGATACTAGATTTTTCATGTACTTATTTCAAAGACAAATTGCACGTGCTATGATGGAATGCTATAAATACACAAGAATTAATCAATAACAAGTGCAAAGAAGTTCCTTAATTTCCATAACTACTGTGTGATAAACCTCTTACATACAGTAATCCAAATATGTCTATGTAAGAATTTCCTATTGTTTGTAATACCCATAATAATGTGAGGCAGTGGTCTATGTTTGATGGCCTGAGGCCTTGTTAACTGAAAGAGGTGGAATTACTGCAGAATTCCTTGATTTTAAATATTCTCTACCTTCATAATTTAAGATTGATTTTCCAATGTGAATTTGGTTAGTTTATTTTAATAGTGTTTCTAGCTAAAAGCTTAAGACTAAGAACAATGCCAGCTGCAATGGGCTTATATACTATAGAAAGTACCTACATAGCACAGTACAAAATAATTCTTCATAAAGGTATTCAGCATAGAGAGAACAATTTGTTAATTTAAATATGTTGTTAATTTAACTAAGTTAAGTATTTTTAGTCAAGGTTGATTTTTGTTTTGAAAGAATAGGTTGGACTTGATGATCTCTATGTTCTTTTCCAACCTTACTGATTCTGTGATTTTGTGATTCTGTGAATAAATTACAACAACAAACTGTGAGGTAGGAATAAAAGTTGTCGTGTCTGGTAGACTTTACAGTTAATGCTGGTAAAGGATTGATGCAGAGGAGGAGTCCTGACTCTTATTCTGTGTTTTGGAGAGCTGTCCTTCAAACCCTTCTCTCCTTGGTACTTGGTTGACTTTTTCTCCTTCTGGCCATTCCTGTCTAACATAATTTTATTCAGTCTTCCTACATGTCCTCCGTAATTTCCAAACTTCCATGGGTCCACCCTTTTTTTCCCCATTTTTACCTTCTGAAAACTGCATTACAGTTTTCCTGTCATTCACTTGCTACAGTTCTCAGCATTGAGGTCTTCACCCTCAAGGCATTTAGGCCGTAGGAAGGTGCACACTTGGAGCACAAGGTAAAATTTCCCTGGTTACATTTTTTGAGTGTGAAGCAATGTCTGGTAATCAGAAGCAATCTCTAAGAGGGTGCTGCTTGTCTCTTGCAGTACCCATAGACCTGCATTAGCATGTGTGCATTGTAGCAAGTGTGAAATATTATCACAAAAATGGATTCAAAGTTTAATGTAGAAGTAGAGGTCATAACTAAGAGGATCTTCTGGAGAAAGAATTAAACCCTACCCTGAGATTTCCTGCAAATTTCAAGAATTCTTTTCAAAGCAAGGAGCTTGATAGTGAAAAGACTGTATGATCTTTTTGTTCTACTCTTTCGATAACTTTATTTCTGAAATAGCCAGAACACATCCTGAGGTAGTTTTTCCAATGCTTTGCAGACTGGCAAGTCATTGGAAAAAGGCCCTTAAAAATTCAGTATCTTGCAGTCAGAACAGTACACTGTGATAAAATACTAAACAGTAATTAAAAAAGATAAAGGGAAATACATGAGTTAATAATTTTTGAAACTTTGAAAAATGCCATTACAATCTGTTCCATTTCACAGGGATCCGATTAGCTCCAAAAGAAAAACTGAACATCCCTGTGTTATTCAAGCCAGATGCAATGACAAGGTATAAAGCTGAGGTGGTAGTTCATGTAATGAAGGAGAATGGTGAGAACTGGACTTACGATGTCTCTGCTAAATCAAGTAAAGACTTAAACAGGTAAATTTTACCAATAGGAAAGGAAAAAGTAAAAGACGATACTCAATCCTAGCATCATTTTTACCCTTGGCTATTCATGTGTAGCTCCCAAAGGCAACTGAGTGACTGATTTGGGAGCTGGTGGGTGGTCATCATAAGCTTTTCATGCAAAAAGTATGCAGATTCATACAAGTATGCAGATTTAGGTTAAGAATTCTCTGTTTTAATATCTACCTATTCTCATTTTAAATAAACAAACTGTAAAGTACTAACTGCTGGTGCAGTTATGGGTACTGAGCAAATGAAAGGTCTTAGGTACCTCTAATAATGGTTCTCATCTGGATGTATTTATGTAGTGCATAAACTTTGTTTCAGTGTAAACATGACCTAACAGAATGCAGATAAGGCTAAATGTTCTCATATTCAGACAGAATAATACTCAAATACATTAAGTGGATGTAAGTTATAGCTGATGTAATTTGTAGCTGATACATTTGGTTTTATTTTATCTCAGGTTTTTCTAAGATATGTTTATCATTACAGCTTACAATAAAATAGAGTCTAACCTTTCCAACAAATCCAAAAAAGTCTAGATTTCCTTGGAAAAAGAATTCTCAGCAGTCTATCATAATGGATGCTCTTCACTTATTGTCCTAGGAATGTGTCTTTAGCAGAGGATGGGGGAATTAAGGGAATACTCTGGAGATATCCAGTTCATGGAATACCTGAGGCACCAGAGCAGAAATTAGGTAAGTAAAGGTTGAAGAAAACTCAAGCAATAAATTTAAGAAAATTATTAATTAGTCATTTGTGTTCTCACCTGCTTGATCACAAGAATTTGCAGCAGTATTTTGCAATGTCTTAAAAAAGATAAAATCACATATTAAAATCTTTTGCAATCGACAAATCTAGACCTATTATTTTGTTCTCATTGTGGATAAAAGGATCTGAGGGCAGTTGGAAATCTTAAGGCATGTGCCCTTCATTGTCTCAATTACTGCTGAGTTTGAGTACTGAAGGTAAGTCTAATCAAAGGTAGACTTCTCTTTGCATACCCAGATCACCTTTCTGGAGAGTTTACAGGGTGCAAATGTTGGAGTAGATGTTCACTGTTTCACTCAGCCTTGAATTTCATTTCTTAATTTAAAGTAGAATATAGAATTGTGTGAATAGCAGTAAGTTTTCCCCTTGCTTCTGAGGAATAAATTTCCATTAAAAGATGGCTGACATTCATAGGCAGGTTTTGTAGCTTTTGGGGGGTATACTGAATGCTTATAGATTTGCTTACTTGTTTTTTGGAGGCGTGATATAGTCACAGAACTGTGAAACAGGAAATTCTGAACAGCTTTTTAAATCTATAACCGTGATGAAGCTAGAGCTCAATGTGTAGATGAGGGACAATTTTATACCAACATGTCCTTTCAACTTACCTTTTGATGAATGAATAAGTGAATATAATACCTTTCTACAGTAAATGTATTAAGGTACTGGAACAGTTTCTGGAAAAGCATAGAAATAGATATTTGTACTGACATTAATTTATATTGCTTAAGGACTCTTTACTTGTAGACAAATGCTAACGATGTGATATTAATTAGAGCTTTCATCTCTTTAACTTCCACTTTAATACCTTAAGGAATGAAACAGAATATTATCATGTAATCAACTTGTTGCCCAAAATGATGGGTTTAATGAGTCTCATTAGCATTAAAACTATGTATATTGATGTGAATGTTTATTATGTTATTTAAAGCTGTTATGTAATTCACTGGCACTCTTTGAGATAAATCTCCCTTTTACTGGGCTGTTTTCATTCGAGTCACAGAGTCACTAAGGATATAAATGATCCCATCACTTCCTTGGGCACCTTGTTTCAATGCCTGGCCACCCTTTCTGTGAAGAAATTTTTCCTAATATCCGATCTAAACTAACCCTAGTGCAACTTGAGGACATTTCCTCTTGTCCATTTGTTTGTTATGTGGGAGAAGAGACTGACCCCCGCCTGGCTGCAACCTCCTTTCATGTAGTTTAGGATATTGCGACTTGAAAGGGACCCACAAGGATCATCTAGTCCAACTCCCAAGTGAACGCCCACCCAGCGATCGAACCCACAGCCCCGGAGCCATGGGCACCATGCTCTGTCCATCCGAGCCTCCCATCACCTAGACCATGTCACTGAGTTCCTCATCCATCCTCATCCTTTTCTTAAACATCTCCAGGGGTGGTGACTCCACCACCTCCCTGGACAGACCATTCCAATGAGAGATATCTCTCTCTGTGAAAAAGCTCTTCCTAACATCCAGCCTAAACCTCCTCTGGTGTAGCTTAAGGCCATGTCCTCTTGTTCTGGTGCTGGCAGCCTGAGAGAAGAAATTTACACCCACCTGACAGCAACCTCCCTTCATGTAGTTGTAGACAGCAATGAGGTCACCTCTGAGTCTCCACTTCTCCAGGCTGAACAACCCCAGCTCCCGTAGTCGCTCCCCATAGGGCTTGTTCTCCAGCCCTTTCAACATCCTTGTTACCTTTTCTGGCCCCTCTCAAGCAGTTCAATATCTTTCTTAAACTGGGGAGCCCAGAACTGCACACAGTACTCAAGTTGTGGTCCCACCAAGTTCTAGGGAGTGATAACATCTTCCCCGTGCCTCCTTTTTTCCAGGATAAACACTTCCAGCTCCCTCAGCTTCTCCTCATGCTTCTTCTCTAAACCCTTCCCCTGCTCCTTTACCCAACTCCGAACACACTCCAACATCTCAGTGTCTTTCCTGTAATGAGGGGCACAAGACTGGACACAGGATTTGAGGTGCAGCCTCACCAGTGCCCAGTACAGGGATGAAGGCACCTCTCTGGTTCTGCTGGCCATACTACTGCTGATACAGGGTAGGATGCCATTGGCCCTCTTGTTCAACTGTGCACATTGGCTCATCTTCGGCTGATTTTTGAGCAACCTCCCGCAGTCCTTTTTCACTGGGCAGCTTTCCAGGTGTTTTTTTCCCAGTCCTGAGACATTCCTTGGTGTTGTTGCCACGCAAGTGCAGGACCCAAGACTTACATTGTATGCTATGAATTAAATCTATCAGCATTCATAAATTGCTTAAATGACATCACTCCTGTATATGATCAGAAACTTAAATAATGTTAAATGTTAAGTAATTTTAAGTTCCTAAGTACTTCTTTAAAACAGTAAAGCTAAATTATAGATTACTGAAAACTGGGTTATCTATTATTTTCTGTTCAGTAAATATTTGTAATGCATACAAGAATCATTGCATTAGTTTTGAATAAATATCATTCTTTGGCCAGCATGTTATGTTGGCCTACCTTTTTTTTTCTAAGGAATTATTAGGCTCCTCAAGAATGACCTATACAACTGAAATACTGTATATTTTTGTAAGTGTATTTATATAACTTTCTATTCCTACCCTGATTCTGAGATCCTGTGGTTTTCAGTTCTTAATGGGCTTTTAAAAAAATCTGTGTTGTAAGGCATAAGTCTAAAGCAAGTAATAACATGAAATATATTTTTTTAAAAATTATTTTAAACAATTATCAAAATAGTATTGTTTGAAGTTTTTTAATGCAGATTATTAAAATTGCCTGGCGGCTACCAACTATTATGTCGAAAAACAAATTTTCTTTGCTAGTATTTTAAGCTTTTCTTCTTTATGTTATTCTTATTTGTGTCTTCATATGCTTAAACTTCTATTTTAGCCAAGAGGTAAGCCAAGAAGTCACTTGGCTTGCCCTCTCATGAGACCAATTAAAACGATCAGTGGTCACCGGCCCCCTAGTACATCTTAAGTAGATGATAACTTGGCTATCTTATAACAGTGATTACAAATGAAGAATCATCTGTAATATTTTTTTAATTCTTCTAGAGTCAAAGCAGCATACAACAATTTAGATTAGAGAGGACCACTGGAGGTCATTTAAACCAACCCTCTGCTCAGAGGCAGGTCTAATCACATCAGGTTGTTTAAGCACTTGTCCAGTCAATTCCCACGTTTCTGACTTTTATCTATAAATATTCTTTACCTATTTAGGAAAAAGAAAATGAATCAATTCAGTAAGTAAGCTGTGGAATAGAAAATGTTGTGGACATAGTAATCTGAAATATTTGGTAAACTGGTGTAATACAGACAACGTAATCTATTTTTAAATATGAAGTCATACATAGGTTGGACTCGATGATCTCTAAGGTCTTTTCCAACCTTACTGATTCTTTGATTCTGTGATTCTGTGATCTGGAGGAAAATATGTGTTTTTAACTATTTCAGTAACTCTACCTCATGAAAATTCTTATCAAAGACTGCTAGAAAAAAAATAAAACATTTTAAACAGGGAAAGACTAAGGGAGGAAAGAAATTACTTGAACTTGATGTGTAATTGTGTGTTTTCCAGAAAAAGGATAGCGAATCAAGTTCCAGAACTGAAAGTTGAATTAACATGGTATCAAAAAGAAGGGTTTAATTGATGTTTTTAAAAAGACTTTACATAATTAATCACCATAATATGGCTCTAAATTAAGTTCAGAGTTAATTTTTNAATATGTGTTTTTAACTATTTCAGTAACTCTACCTCATGAAAATTCTTATCAAAGACTCTAAATTAAGTTCAGAGTTAATTTTTATAGAAATATTTGGTGTAATTCTGATGAAAATGTCTTTTAGACCTTGAAAATTAAAAGTATGTCATTCAGATCTTCCTTTTCATGTTGGCTGCAGTAACCAGAAAATTCTAGGCCTTTTCTTTGGGAAAACCTAATTTTCTTTCAGCTCTTGCGTGTAATTTTCCTCTTTTTTCTGTGCCAATAAATGTTGAAAGAACCATAAACAATAACTATTGAAGTCAGCTTTATAAAAACTGAAATATAAACTAAGACATAAGAACTTTGCAATGAAAAAGAATTCTCTTAGAAAGAATAAATTAGAATCACTTACTGAAATGAAAATATTCTGTCATGCTTCAGACAGAAACTCGCATGAGAATGGGGTTTATTCTGGTACGCTTCTGTTAAAGCTGAAGTTTGAACAACAATATTAGGAAATGAAAGAGTAATTTAATATTCTTTTATTAAATTTTAAAATTGTTGTATTTCCTAGGTTATATTTCAGTCTTCCTTTCAATATTTCAAACTACAATCAACCCTCTCTAATTTGCAGTTCCTCATTTGCGGATTCACGTCTTTGCGGTCTGACATTTCTACGATTGGGGAGTTCTGTTTTGCGGGGCATTTGCCACTGCGCGTGCGCAAAGTGACATGAATATTCAAAGTAGACAGTCATGAATATGCAAATTCATTCTCACCTGCAGCACCAGGTGCGCCGGCCACAGCGCAGCCCTCCCTGCACGGGAGCAGAGCAGGGCAGGCTGATCTCCGAGTGCTGGGCTCTGCGGGGGGCGGGGGGTGACCAGGACCACGGTACCGCGATATCTGTGGGATGACTCTACACCGTAATTCCTACTTGAACTAAAACAAAGATACTATTCATTATTAAACATAAAAGACAAGTTTGCAAGTGCTGTTGTGAACTAGCTGTAGAGAGAAAATTTTGTTTACTTAACAATATTTTCTACTTCTTCACCTAAACAGGACAATAGGAACTGAAGGCTGGGGAAGAATTTTATTTGTCTTGCTCCTTACTGGAAATCTGTCATTCTCTGTGCACACTTCTGTGTTTATTTGCTTTGTTAAAATCAAGATGCTTCCTTTTTACCAGCAATGTGTTTTTACTTTTCTGTAGTTGTGGTACGTTGTCAAGCCAGGCAGAGGGTAGAACAAAGAGTACAAATGCTGCTGATTGGTGTAGTTCCTGATGCAAGAAATTCTGACATGGCCAATACAGATAAATCAGCCAACATCCAAGACGTTCAAGTCACTGATGGTAAGAATAAATAGATTTGATATCATACTATTTTAGGAACATTGGAAATAAGGTAAGTATTTCACCAAATGTACAGTTCTGGCATGACAATGGGTGAGGTTTAGACAAATTGTCCCAGTCCATATTTCTATAATTTTCCACATATGGAGTATTCGTTTAACAGTATGGCTACAGGCACCTTTGAACCTGCAACATTCTTTTTTCAATCTGTCTTGGATGTGAGGCTTGCATACGTACAATCTCTGCTTTAAAAGAGAACAGCCTGCACAAAGTCTAAAGTTTGCCAAAATATGTCTGTGTAAGCATTGCAAAGAAACATTAATCTGCAGGTTGTCCCTGTTTGTAAGATGCATTTGCACCAGCAGGCCAATATCTGTAGCAAAATGAATTGAAGGAGCCAGACTTGTTTGAAAGAAGTGATAAAGCTTTGTAAAAAGATAGCTTCCACTTACTGTTAATCTGC
The DNA here is from genome assembly GCA_013390025.1 of Pitta sordida. NCBI lineage: Eukaryota > Metazoa > Chordata > Aves > Passeriformes > Pittidae > Pitta > Pitta sordida. The sequence continues at coordinate 39,701 of WEKX01021772.1, forward strand.
TGAGAACACAGTGAAAATCAATTTCTTCAGAGGTACACCAGCTTTTCATATTATACCTCTCCTTGAAACAGAATGGTACAAAATATAAGTAGTGAGAAAAGAATGCTTGTTACTCCTGTCATTAGTATTTCTGTTAATAGGTGTGTCTTGCCGGTCATAGTCACTGCAACAAATTTCAAAATTATACACTTTTGAAACTTAACATTTTATCGGGTTTCAAATTCATCCACCTTTTTAAGAAAAGTGTTATTTAAAAATTATAGCACATAACGTGAAGCAGCCTAATGTGTGTTTGACTTAGTTGTAAATGAGGGAAGGGATTTCACCCATACTGCAAATTTGTTTAAGAGTGCAATGCTTTGAAAGGCGGTAAAGGATGGGTTTACAGATGCTGCTATGATTGCAATGAGCTGGTCAGTTAGAGGGGAAGGCAGATGTAGCTTTCATGTCTCAGTTCTGCCATTTATAGTCTGCCCCAACTGAGGCTTTGCAGGAAATACCGTGTTGCAGAAGCTGTCCTGCCAAATAACTGTGAAAAACTGGAAAGCTGTAAAAGGTAAATCAGGAGTCATTACATTCTTCCTATAGGGGTGATTTTTATGCAAACATGCCCATGCTCTGCACACTGACCAACATAATCTCATGTGAACAATCACTTTGCAGATTGTTAAACAGATTTTATTTTTGAAAGCTTATAAAATGAGGGGTTTGAAGTTGAACAAAAACTTGCACAGCATATATTTATTGAAAAGTTCATGTTTGTAATTACCTACCTATTTGCTCTTATTGAAGTGTCAAGGATAACTTATTGCCTGGGTATGTTATTATTTTATACTCTTATATTGCAAACTGATCTAGTAAAACAAAAAGATGTGAAATTCTCATTGTATATTCTTTTGTCTTTGGAGAACTGTAAATACTCTTATATAACTTTATGCAGACTTTTGAGAACAGCTGTCCATCAAGATACAGATGGATTTTAATTTATTTTTTTTATCACGGAGTAATGAGGTTAGCTCTTTATTGACATCACATATGTGTAGGATACTTTAAACATACCTCAGCTATTTCCCTCCAACAGGGTGGCATCTGAATTGACAAGAAAAACGTACACTGAACAAGAGGAGGCAGCATTTTGAAAGACTTGCAGATTCATGATGTGTAGTGCTTGTTTTATTCATAGGAATAATTTGTTAACACTGGCTTCTACACATACTACAAGATGTTGATTTGAGACATAGCATTTTTTAAAGCAAGAGATCTGGTAATGAAATGTTTTACACCGTAGGTAGTAAGATCATTTATAACTGTGCTGTTCATAGTTCTCAGTGACATTATAATGTCATTATTGATAGATGAATTTGATGCCTGTTAGGAATCAAATTTACCGGTACTATCTGAGCTTTCTGCATTCTACCAGAAATAACATAAATAAAAGCTTAAACCTCTAAGATAACAGCCTGGCAAGCTGTTCTTCATTTTTTCTCTTCTGAAAGAGTGATTCATCAGAGTGTATGTATGATGTGTAGTAAGCAGCTTTTATATCCAAAGAAAAATGATGATAATTACTGGAAGATCAGATTTGAACAGCAAATACTGTGCTTAAATTATTTGGATAATTATTTGGATAAGTATAAATTCTTGTAAAGTGAAGAATCTTCAAGCATATCTTTTGCATAAAAAATTCTGTTTCATCCAATAGAGGAGATCATTTGACACAGAAAACTACTATAATTTTTTAAGAAGGAACAATCTAAATACTGTCTAGTTCAAATGACATAGTTTGTTGTTCAGAAGTCAGCAAAGTTCCAGGGATCAAATAATGAAAGTTTAATGTTTTAGGCATAGAAAATACAATAAGAACCTTTTAAAAAATAGTTGCAATTGCCCTAAGTGCATATTTTCTCCCTAAATCTATTTTTCATCTTTTTTCTTACATATGACTCTAAAGGTATCTTTTTCAGTAAAGGAATTTTAAGAATTGAGATTCATCCAAACAGGTGTGAAGTTATGTAGTCTATAACTAGCAATTATCTAATATTCAAAAATTCCTGAAACTCATCAGAATATATTGAAGGATTCTGTCTTCTTCAATTTCATGAAACCAGCTCTTTAAAAAAGAGGAAGAAGTGAAACATGTCTGAACATACATTAAAAGCTATTTTCCTCACCCAGTCAGGTTTTATGTTAGCCAGTGGTATGGATTACACTAAAGGCCAATTTAATGTGATGGATCTGGATCAAGAGGCTCGCCTTTTGAAGTATGAGTTCAGTAAAGTTGGATATGACCAAAGAAATCATAGCAGCATAAGAAGCAAAAATACTGATATAGGTGGAGTTAAAATATTTTTATAGACTTGATCAGTTCAGTTCAGTTAATGGAAGCAATGAGCAATTACAAAATGGAAGTGTTGACATGGGAATGAGCCAACAGTTCGCTCGCTCTGTTATGGATTATTACCTTGTTGTTAAGGATGACAACTGCTTCTGAAAAACAGGGAATCAGTAGAAGTGAAGGAATAGGGCACCAGAGGAGAAATGAAAGGCTTAGATGGATTATTTTGTCAGCTACATAATTTTTATTTACATCTGGCTGTTTTCTTATTTATTTATGAGTGGAGCATGGGAGAGATTTGATGCATTGTTTATTTTCTTTATTGAACTGAAGTAATGCCAGACATTTTAATGAGTAATTTCAAATATGACTTTATTTACTTGTTGATATACAGAGCTACTACTAGGTCCGTTAAGATAAAGAAGAAAATTAGCACAATTTTTTTATCTCATAAGTAACCTCTCCTGCTCCGATTTCTTACTATAACTAGAACAGTTATGACAATTACTGAAAACCAAAAAAGAACTCATGAACTGTGAGCAGACATGGTTTGGAACTGGGTTTTTTTCTGTTTACAGTAGTCACTTATTTCTATTTCTTTACCACTTTATAAAATTTTAAAATCTGCTAGCTGAATGAGAAGCATCATTATGTTAATTAAAATTACTTTCTGATGCTTATGCAAAATCGTGCTCAGTTGAAATATCAACAGGTTTACAGGGAAGAAGATCAATTACAAACTAATCTGAAGTTATTTATTCAGTTTCACAAAATTGCAAGAACAATAAGTAATACAAACCCAGAAATTATTAAATTCTTCCAGGTGTTATTCTTCAGTATGATCTACATCCAGGAAATGTGAGAAGTCCAACAGAATATATCTCTGAAACTAGAACACACAAATAGATATCTCTTGAAATGATTTTGAGTTAGTGAATGAGAAAAACCCATGCAATATAATTTGATCAAGAGTCTGTTAATTACTTTAATTGTTCTATGATTGTGATTACCATTTCTCCCATTTCTTGCTCACAGAAATTCCTATCATTTCCTTAGTTGGATGATAAGTTAGCAGTATTTCTGATAAAGATGGAACCACTTGTTTTGTAAAGACATTTAGGGAAAGCTTCTGTATCTCAAAACCGTAGCTGAAACAGCTCTCCAGGACCTTAATTGTGCTTCTGCAACATCACAGCACCTCACAATGATCTATCTGCATTAATTTGCATGACTTCTTGAATTGTCATTATTTATAGGATGTCAACAAAGCATTGCTAATCAAAGCTCTTAAGTGGAGAACTTTCTAGGTTTCTGAGAAGAACAATGGAGATGTACTCTCCCTGTCTCTCAACTTTTTATTATAGAAAAGCTAGCAGAGGGTTTATGCAGCAAAATTTGCCTCTGAAAAATGTATCCAACAGTCACTGTAGTAAAAAATCATATGCACACATGCACATGTTCTACCCTGAATGCTCTTCTCTTTCCAGGCTGTTACATCCTATTGGCATTTTTGTGCTAAAATTCTTTGTCCTTGTCTTCTGTCTCTTAAGCTGTCCAAGTTTTGTTGCTCTTATATAAAATGAAGTTATTATCTCTAGATCTCCTTCATCTCTCCCACAATGAACATTTCCAACAGGAAATGATGCAAAAAGAAAAAAATCTTACCCTGTTGTTTTGGGGGAAGATATAAAACTTTATATAAATTAATGCATTAGTTTTGGCAGTTCAAGGAAAAGTTGGTCTGAAGATCTGAAGGTATAGCTAGATATTAAAACTGTAAGACAATTAACTAGATGTTATATAGAATCAACACAGAGCATTGAATAAAACTGTGACCTTGAACCATTACTCTTTCTTCAAGCCAGCTGAGGAAGAGAGAGTGAAACCTCAGAAGAACAAAACTTTTATTGATTCTGAAACTTGATTTTTTTTTTGCATTTAGCCTCTGTATGTGCCAATACAAACTGAACAGTTAGGTTAAAGACAACTTGAGTTGTTACTGATTTCCATGGGCCTCATTCAAAATGAGGCAAATGAATGAGGATACTGTGGAAAAAATAATGTCTGTGGGAACTGAGACTAAACCATGAGATATGTTCATGAAGAAGCTTCTTTGATGTTCCCTGTGCCCAGGTAGAAATGTGATCTTTGTCTTCTGGAGTTTCTGATGAATGAAGACAAGGCTAAATATATGAGAACCTGTTGAAAAAGAAATACATATAATGGTTATGAAGAAATACATTTTAATTCATTCCTTTATAGCCTTAATTTATAGCTTAGTATAAAAAATCTGAGGAGAATGTAATCTTAAAGGAGAGTATTGTGAGAACTTCTTTGGGCTGATGAAAATCCTTTTCCTTTTTCCAAAGTTTTTGTTTCAATTTACCATGCCAAGTAATATCAAAATAAAGAAAGAGTGTTAAGACACGTATATAGATAGACACAGTACAAAGGGCAAAAGTGCAAAATAGTGTAAAAGAGATTCAGAGAGAGAGAATACAAGAAAGATGCAGAAATAGATGTGGAACAGCAGATATTAGATGCACACCATGTTTCATATAGATGGATTCCCAAGCTTCCATTTCATTCAATAAACTATGCAGTGTTTGGAAGAAACATGCTCTCCAAAAGAAAGGGAGGAAAGGCTTTTCACTTCTTTCTTTACAGTAGAAACTTGGTTTAGGAGTAGGTACCTGTTTTACAGAAGAGTTTTGTCAGAGAAAAAATTGGAAACAGAAAAATCAAATGTAAGAGAAAATTTAGAAAATAGGCATTTAAGTGGGTTGCTACTGGAATAGGCAGTAGGATGCAGGGTACAAAAAGTTGTAGCCAATAGTGGAAATTTGCAGAGCCTGGATGGTATGGATGAAAAGCTTTGATGGGATATGGAAAGAGAAATAAATTTGTGGGGAAGAATTATAAGGACATATATGCAGAACGTTATTGAAGATTCCCTTGAGTTCAAATGAGAATGAGTGATTAGGTTAGACACAGAAGGAGATAAGTTTTGAAATCCATTTATTTCTATGTATTTAAGGTAATTTGGTGTCTGACATTTAATAAAGTTAGGATGTTATCTTTGCTGTTATTTATAATGCTCCACAGACAGCATTTTTGTACCTGTATGAAGAAATTTAGTGAAAGATAAATTGAACTACAGGCAGGTCTTTTGGAGTTCTTGTTCAATTTATTTATTCTGCTGCTATTATCCTGGAGTTATGACATTTTATTTGAGAAATAAGCATTTAATTCTTTGATGAGTTTAATTTTTACTATCCAAATGGTAATGTCTACTCACATATTAAGAGTGTTCTTGACCACCGGACTTCCTTTTATTTCTTCCTTTATTACTAATGTAATTCACTTTTTGCTGTTCACTTGAATATTTACTTGAAAACTGTATTAAAATTATTTAATCTACTATACAATAATGTATTCTTTCTGCCTCTGCTTTTGCTGGTGAGGGATAACTGAATATTTAATGTTCATACCTTACTGTCTGCTGAGTCCCAGCAGCTGTGTGTGTGAAGACTCCTGGAAAAGAGTAGAGAAAAGACAAGTGTAAGATGAGAGCTGAGTGAGGCTAGGAAGGGAGATATTCCAAAAGATTTGGAAGGTCAAGATTACAGTTGGCCCTCTTCCACTTCGCAGCTCCTACATTGCAGCTTCACATCTTAACGGTGTGATTTTTCAGCGGTTAAGGAGGCCTGTTTCGAAACTGCACGTGCTGGATGATCCTGGGTCCCTTCCGGCTCGGAGTGGCCTGCTAGACTGTGAAGGAAGTAGGTTGTGTTACCGCTCTAGGATGGGCTTTCAGTCTCTGCATGGGTGTTAGATGGTGAGTTGGACTAGATGATCCTTGTGGGTCCCTTCCAACTCATAATATTCTGTGATTCTGTGATTCTGTGTGTGACCTGACACGCATGATTATTAAAATTAGGCAGTCATGAATATGCAAATCAACCTGCACTGCTGCCACAGCAGCTCCACTCCCAGCACAGCCAGAGTGGTGGCAGCTCCACTCCTGGTACAGCTGGGGCAGCAGCAGCGGCTCCGCTCCTGGCACAGCCGGGCACCTGCCCCACTCCAAGAGAGGAGGCTTCGTGCAGTTATGAAAGATTTGCACTCTCTCAGGTGAGACATGGTTTCCGAGACTTTCTCGAATGACTCTCTGAGCTGTACTCGTCTACCCCGAGTATGGAGAGACCACGTCTACCCACCTGGAGAGACACCGGGACAGCAGCATGGGTGGCTCCCCTGCACCAGAGTCCCCACCCAAGCGGAAAAAGGGTTTTTCCGGCGTGGGGTGGCCATGGGTGCTGGGAAACACCAACCAAACACCAATACACAGCAGGGCAGTGCTGAAAGAGCACCAGAGCGCTGGGAGGCTGTGTGAGAGTGCGGGGTAAATTTACATATTAATGAGCTGCCAATCAACATGGAAGAAGGGCTTCGCGGGTTGTGGGCAAGACCCGTGGTACCGTGGTATAGGAAACCCGACTGTAGATGTTGCATCTCTGGTAGAAACGAGTGGTCAACATCGGGTTTTGTAGCTTCTGTTTTAGTAGTTTGGAAACTACTAAATCAAGAGGGAAAGCAGTCTTTGTTAGGTGTCAGGGCCACATGGACACCTAGCCTTTAAACGTTATCAGGATCAGTGAAAAAAGTCAGTGAGATAGTATGGTCATGAAAACCATGAGACTGCAAATTTATGAATCACTGGGGTTTCATTGCATGTTTGTATTCAGTGGATGTGCTGTCATCCTTTACTAAACTATTTTTAATTTTTTTTTAATTGAATGATTGCAAGTAATACTTCTGGATGGGAGGTGAGGAGGGCTAGTTAAGTGAATTCACTTGGGTCTCTGTTTTATTGCATCCATCCAAGGAAAACTTCTGTTATGAGGACAAGCAAATTTGCAGTCAGAGCATCTTTCCATCACCGCTTTAGTTTCTGTCTGTCTCATTGGAAATGGGAGACAGAATGATAGTGAAGAGAGTCTCTTCCGCTTGCCCTTTTTATGTCACCAAGTATGCTGCAGGTTAAGCACTATTTGTGGAGGGCTCAGATAGCTTCATCTCCTGTAGGTATCCACAAGAGACTGCAGCTGCACAGGCCAGTGTCCATTAGATTTCTATCATCAGAAAACACAGTGTATAATGAGCTGGTCTTCAGTGAAATCAAACACTGACTTATCAAAAACAGGAGAGGGGTACAAAGGCTTCTGTAATGACAATGTGAAACTATTCGAGGTCAGATATATCCAGTGGGCCTTTCACAGTATATAGACATTAGGCCCATCTACAAATGTCTTTGTTATTAATTCTTTTGAAGCTTGAGTACAGGTTCTTTTCCACTAAAAAGTCATTTAAATTTCTGCGTTTCTACTTTTGTGAACCTGTTAGACTAGTCTTTTAGTTTTAGATGCATGACATCTATTAATTAGCTTTACAGTAAATCTAACAGTCACAAATATTCACATTTCTTCAATTTATATGCTCAGAATGTAAAATCCTTGAAGTTTTCACACTGTCTTATGAGCCATAAGTAAACATTAAAATAAAATTATCTGTATCCTTACTTCTTCTTAGAGGCTATTTAGAAAAACAAACATTTTTATTCTAGTGATTTCTAAGAAAGGTCCTTACCAGCGCTGGAAAATAAATGACAGTCAAGTCATAGAACTGCTGAAAAACCTGATTGGTTTTAAAACATAGCTGCTTCAGTAATTCTACATACATGAGTTGCCTAAATGCATTCTATCTTTTTGGAAATCTTTATTTGCACAAATGATAATACTTAAAAGAGTGAGATTAATTATCTTTAAAATGAAGAAATGTGTAGTGCTTAAAAAAATTGTCTTGCAATAATTACCTCAGAACATATTCTTGCCTCAAAATGTTTTCTTACTCCTTTTCTTACTTAAATAATGCAAGATACTATTCAGAAAATGTAAGTAATATTTTGTATAATCAGAACCTCTATTCCCCAGATGTAACTAGCTGTATATAAATAGCATACTTATATCTTGCCAGTGTTTGGATTAATAAATCTTTCTATGTTGAGTCAGATGTGGCTAAAGCTCTCCCTGCTGCTCTCTGTTTACAGAACAGTAGTGGATTATTTGGGTTATACTTTATATCTGTATGTGTATTTTACAACTTGCATTAGATTAAACAAGAATTTTACCTGTACTAAAAATGTTGATTTTTAAAATGAAAACTAGAGAATGAAAGCAGTGATGAAAATATAATTATGCTATTCGCATTTGTGCAGTCTTGAACTAGATTGGCAGTCTAGGTCAAAACCAAGTAAGAGACCAGCATAAAAAGGCTTTGAAATATTGGCACTTAAAAATGCATCACTTTTCCTTATCTCCTGGGAGTATTAAAATATTTTAAATAAGTACTTAATGTGAGCATAGAATCGATTACAAAACAACCTAGAGCACAAAGAAGTTTATATATTTCATTATTTCTGAGTAAAAAGTTCTATATACATTTGTCAAGTCAAAACCGAGTGTCTTTGGATACTAAAAGCAACATGCAATTCACATCTTGTTCATAGCATCTGAACTATAAAGTAAGCTTTTCCTGTCTAGCATTGTGTGATGTAACTGCTAAAAGAAACATATGCTCAACAGCTGCAATATTTTTCACTATGGAATTCTCCAAATGGTGTCATCCTTCCTCTCTGATTGATTGTCAATGTCTGAATTTTCATGTTTTAGCATTTGTCTGGGGTAACTACTAAAAAACCTTTGGCTCTGCTGGAATCTGAATGTACGGTATAAGCAATATATTTTTCAAATAGAACAGCAAAGCATGGAACAATGTAGCATGACCCTAAATTCTGTAAACGATGGGAAAAATTTGATTTCATTGGAACAAAGTACATTTATTGTAATAAAGTACTTGTATAATAGAGGAATTAATAAATGAAAGTCCTGTATATCTTGTACTCACTCTGTATCTATTATGACTAATAACTCCATATATTGATAATAATATTTGCTTACCTCTGTGTATGTTTTTAATCTAGTATTAATTGTACAGAGAGCTAATCAGTGTGTTACAAAAATAAGGCTACTGAAGTTCTCACCTCTTCTCAGTTGATTAAGTGGAGATAAGGAATGTTGACTTTTCAGAGAAGGAGAGAGGGTAAGAAGCATAGGAATGCGCCTTCATGTTTAATTCTGGGTAGTTTTCCAGATTGGCAGTACAAAAGCAACCTATATTTTCAACTGTATCACAGTGCATTGTCCCTTGGACTTTTTATATAAACAAATCTGTAGTCTGTATTTTGGAATTCCAAGTGGAAGGCCTTGGGAATTAACTGTCCAGCTGACTGGCACTCTGCAGCTGGGTTATGTACACAGGGACACAGGAGTTCTGTACAACACATCGTGCTGCAAATTCAAAATGTATCTTGAGATATGTGGTCGTAGTAAAATGAAATCTGTAGGATTTAGCCATTGTTTTAGAACACTTCCCATCCATAAAATGTGTAAAACTTTTAAATAGATTAGAAGCTTGAGATTCTTTTCCTCAGAGAAATGTTCCCTTTTGTGCATAAATTCCTATTGTATACTGAATATCTCAGTTTCCTTTATTACAGCTGGAGGAAACATTCAATTCAAGAAGCTCAGCTGTTTATTCTTATGTCATAACTACTTGGCCTTTTCATAGCTGCTAAAGGGAATAAGAGAGAAGGCTACTGGTGACATCTTCACTTTTTCTCTGTATTCTGTTTCTCAGGCATGCAGCCATCAATAGCACTAATGTCCTTAATGATTTTTTCCTGATTGTCCCAATGGCGTTACTCAGGAATGGTATTATATTTTTGCAATTTTCATTTGGCTGATTCACTAGAAATATCTCACTGTAATGGAGAAGTGGTAGAAAAAACAATATTACTGTTACCATTTGTGTATCCTAAGTAAGTTTTCCAGCTTCCATTTTGCTGGAAACTGTATAGCTTGTCATATGACGTGAGAAGATTGTGCTGTGCATTCAGAAGCAAATCAGTCAAGTTTTAGATAATTACTAATTTTATTTATCTGTCATTTTAGTAGCAAATATAAGAATTGTAACTCAGCCAACTGTGAGAAAAAAGACTGATTTTTTTCTCTATCATTTAGGTTTCTCTGAAACAGTGGAGTTTCTCTATGAATTGCAATATCAATCAAATGAAATTAGATCACAGCTTGAATCTTTGGTGGGTATGCAACTGGTTGAAAAAGAATGGGATACAGAATCTGAAATTGTAACATTGATCTTTAACGTAGTGTTTGCACCTAACAAACCAATGAGGTAAGCTCCTGTCCCTTATTGCCAACAGAACATGTAATGAAATCTTTCTGAACATTCGCAACTACATAAGAACCTCTCTGCATTCTTTTCCTTATTTTTCTTCCACCTCTTTCAGATTTTCTCACTTTCTACTGCTCAGTGTGATATCTTTGGTGTTAAAAGTGTTTCTTTTTAATGCCTGTGAGATTGCTCTACTGGTTTACTTCCATAGTCCCTGCATGCATCATTTTACTTTTAAACATTGGAGTATTGATAGACTTCCAATGAAAATTATTTGTTCTCAAAATTCACAAAAAGCCTAGAGACATGTTGGTCTATCAGTCTTGGAAAACTTTTCCTACATGAGCATGTGTGCATATTCTTTTTCTGTATGGGACGGTTGAATTGAGTCTCTAGTGCCCCAGTAACAATGATTCACAGGAAAACATTATCCTTTTTTATGTGAGAAATTATGGATGTGCTTTGCTTTGTATTAATGCATCCAATTTTTCAAAAAGAAAACTGTGGAAGGGACCTCCTTTTGGAGAGAGGGAAGTTGTGCCTTCCTTTTTTTTAAGCAGTCAAATCTGTAGGGGGAGGAAGTTGGAAAAAAGCTTCAGTAACATTCAGGCACACGGTAGATTCAGAGTCCCAACATTACCTAACATTAGTGTTAGGGAGCAGTCACTGATGAATATCATGGATTGCCTGCAAAATTGTTATCTTTAGGATGCAAGAAGTTACTCTGTATTTGCAGAAGTCTAGAAGGTTAATGAAAAAAGCAATGAGAAAACCTTTAGGAAAAACTATCCACCCACTGCTTGCAGCATCATTGTCTCAGAGAGGAGTTAATTTAGAAACCCTTTCTATTTCTACTCTGTCCTTTTTATTTTATTATTTTTTTAAATTTGGCTTAGGGTTCTTTATCTTTATGTATTTGAGATTTATCAGGCTTCATGTGGAGACTCAAAGACTACAATTGATTAGTTTCTTTATCTTCAGAATCTACAGCACCAGCTCTTTTCTTAGACAGTCTGAAGACATCAGTGTCTGGAATTTTTCTAAAATACATGGGCCTTTGTCAGATCTATTTGATTCTAATATGAACTGCTTACATGTTCTGGACAAAATTTTCCTCTAACACCACAGTAAATAAAGAATAATGAGTAAACCAAATTTAGGTAAATTTCTTTAACTCAAGAGAGAGTAAGCAGAATAACAAAATCTCATGGCTGTACCAGTCATTTTGCTTTCATATTGAGTTCTTTCTTGTACTTTGCTGTAAATATCCAGTGCTATTTGTTTTACATTCCAGCCACATGCCCCAATATACATTATGCCATGCAAAATCAAGGATATAATCCAATTAAAAGTAATTCGTATTTTCATCTTACTGTAGTTTGCTTCTACATACTCAAGCCTTATTTTGAACACTAATTTACTCGGTTTATCTTTCATAATGTTTTTCTATATGTTGCATGTTCTTGTCTGAAATTTTAAGGAATGAGGCAACTCTCGTAGTCCAATGGGCTACAGGAGGTGTTTGGAAGTTTCCGATGCTGTTCATTGCCACGGAGCCAGAAGTGGATGATGTCATCAACATTGAAGCAGTTGGCCTGAATAAGGAATCTATAGTTGGGTTTAAGCTTACAAGCCAGAGAAGGTAAAACTACTTCCACTCAAGTATTTATGCCGTTTTCTAAGCGTATACGTTGCGCTCAAACACATTGGTTAGAATAGATTTGGGAAACAGAAACATAACTTGTCTGCAGCTATTTCATCATTAATTTTAAGTGCTGCCGCTTTTAAGTAACAATTGCGATTTTGAACCTCTGCTGTAGAAAACAGAAGCATTCTATATTTGGGGTTTGGCTTCTCAAGTGAAATTTGTGGAATAGATCCAAATACTTATGTTATGACTTTGGTTTGGCCTTAGAAGGCTTGGATGGGTGTTAAAATCTGTATTACAATATGAAAGAGAGTGTGGCCCCCCAGTTTGAGAGGGATCTTGAGCTGCTTGAGAGGGTCCAGAGAAGGGCAACAAGGATGGTGAAGGGACTGGAGGNTAGGCTCACTATGAGAGCCTTAATCTATTTACTAATGGATTTTTTTCCAAAGTATCTAATGCCTACACCAAAAGCATTCCTTTGCATTGTGCTCTAAACCATTGTAAATATGCCATTCTTTTTTAAGTATTCCTGTTTTATTATGTAAGCATGCTATGAATTCATCTCTACGCTGTCCTTCCACTACCTAAAAAGATAGTGTAATTCTTCAGTATTTTGTTGCTCTCCTTTTCTAGAAGTGCTGCAGAAGTTTCTGTTAATATATTTTTTACATGTTTCAATTGTTTTCTCATACATTCACAATGATAAATCAAACTCATAGTGTCATTTGTATATTGCAGGAAGTCAAGGAATAAATTGTGTAGTAATGGTAGATAAGTTTTATAATAGTAAACAGTGAACCTGAAATAATCCTGATGCTTGCAATCTATTTACCTTATGGTAGTTTTTAAGTTTCTTTTTTTCCCTTTAAAATGAACTGTTGTGCCAGACATGCAGTTTAACACTTAACTTTCATTGTAGACACATCCTTCTGTAGCATTCCCCTCAGGAAGTCACTTTAGTTCCAACCAATTTTTTTTTAAGAGTTTACTTCCAAAAGCTGTGCCTCTGAGATGGACAGTAGTTCCGTGTTGTAGATGTCTGTCAGTGATGATAATTACTGAGGACTCTGAAGAAAGCTGCTATCACAGTGTTCAAGTTAACAGCTTCGATAGAATGAGCTGTTTCAGGAACAAAAGGGAAGCAATTTCTCCAGCAATACTGTAATCTCCTGGTAGGTGTTTGATAGTGGTGAAGATACCTAATGTTCTCCAGAAAGGTATTATAAAACCTGAGTCATTACAATTATGTGAAGAAAGAGCCATGATGGAATACAGATTCTCTTTTGCCCTTAAACAAATTCCAGCTTTATTTTATATAGCAAGCATTTCTGCCATATATTTCAAATACAAAATGTAATGGCTGAATGTACTAAATAAGTTCCATGGTTTAAGTGATACAAGCAACTGCACCCATTGTCCATTAGGAAGAGCACTGCCAGCAAGTCAAGGGAGTTGAATCTGCTCCTCTGCTTACCCTAGTGAGTGATCCTGGAGTGATGTGTCCAGTTCTGGGCTCCTTCAGTACAAGAGAGATACAGAGGTTCTGGGGCAGGTGCAGTGGAAGGTGACAAAGATGATGTAAGGGTTGGAGCATCTCTCTTAAGGCTGAGGGAGCTGGGTCTCTTCGGCCTTGAGAAGAGGCAAGTGAGAGGTCATGTACAAGTATCTGCAGGGAGGTGTCAGAGGATGGACCAGGCTGTGCTTGATGGTCCTGAGCAATAGAACAAGAGACAACAGTCAGAAACTGATGCATAGGAAGTTCTGTCTAAATATAGGGAAGAACTTCTTTACTGTGCAGTGACGGAGCACTGGAACAGGTTGCTCAGGAGGGTTGTGGTGTCTCCCTCATTGAAGATATTCCAGAACCATCTGGTTGCAATGCTGTGGAATGTGATCTGGGATGACCTTGCTTAAGCAGTTTTCTTAGGTAAAAAATCAGCTGTACAATCCCATAGAGAATCAGTCCAGTCCTTCAAGAGAACTGGTTATTTTTTGCATATAGATGCTTTGTGTCTTCCTTTCTCATGGCACTGCTACCTTGAGAGTAATTGTGGGGGAAACAGGTGTATTTCTCAGTAAACCTGCTAGAAGGGAACTCTGCAGATGTGTCTTTTTTTCCTGCTATTGGCGCAACACAGCGGTTTCACAGCATCTATTAATCTTTTTGAGCTATCAGGTTGCATTTCTATACAGCTCCTGCAATTCAAATGTGGGCATCTCCCTTTAATTCCACCCCCCCCAGCAAAAGCCTCAGTGTTTTCAAAATAGTTCAGACTGAATTAATGATTTTGATGTAGTTGCTTCAGGAGCAATGAACAGCTACAAATGGGAGGTGGTTGCTATGCTCTTCACAATGATCTGCATTAATGAAATCTCTGAGAGTTCATGCAAAAATGTTATACACTCTCTTTTAGTATATTTAAAGCTGACACACACATGGCCCCAGTGAGAAATCACTCAATGTCTGCCTCAGTAAATAGTGAAAGACACTGAGAATGCAGCTAAACAGTTTTGTGGTATGAAGAAAACTTAAATATAATTTGTGAAAACTATCTGCATCTAGGAAAGTTGTGATATATGAATAGACCAATATTTTACTTTCAGCTTTAAAAATTCCAAAGGGCTGTGTTGAAAGCTGACGACACCAGAACAAGAGGACATAGCCTTAAACTATGCTGGGGGAGGTTTAGACTGGATGTTAGGAAGAGTTTTTTCACAGAGAGAGTGATCCCTTCTTGGAATGGTCTGCCCAGGGAGGTGGTGGAGTCGCCATCCCTGGAGGTGTTTAAGAGAACACTTGATAAGGTGCTCAGTGACATGGTCTAGATGGTGGGAGGCTTGGATGGATGGCCCGTGGTTCCACACTTGTAGGCCTGATCCCTGGGTAGGTGTTCGCTTGGGAGTTGGACTAGATAATCCTGAGGGTCTCTTCCAACTCAGAATAACCTGTGAAAGGAGAGTGTGTACGAGAAATCACAGAATCACACAGCATCACAGAATATTATGAGTTGGAAGGGACCCACAAGGATCATCTAGTCCAACTCACCACCTAACACCCGTACAGAGACCGAGAGCACATCCCAGAGCGTAACACCAACCTATATCCCTCACAGTCTAGTAGGCCACTCCGAGCCGGAAGGGGTCCAGGGTCATCCAGCCCTACACCCCCCAGCTAGACCATGTCACTAAGCTCCTCGTCCAGTCTTCTCTTAAACACTTCCAGGGATGGCGACTCCACCACCTCCCTGGGCAGACCATTCCAATATGCAATTACTCTCTCTGTGAAAAACTGCTTCCTAACGTTAAGATTGAACCTCCCCTGGCGTAGCTTGAGGCCGTGCCCTCTCGTTCTGGTGTTGTCAGCCTGGAAGAAGAGGTCTACACCCAATAAGCAGATAGAACAAACAGGAGAGAATTGTCCCTCAGCTTGACTAAACCTTCAAAAGTAATATAGTTTGCAAAATATTTCCAAGTACTGTCGGGTCTCCTATAGCATGGTACAGCTCGTACACACTCCTTTCAACAGTTTAGTTCTGACTTCCCGTGTACCTTTTAGTGATCATTTCAATCATGTTTGGCTTCCCATAGAAAGTAACATTTGCCCATCTTGCCATGAAATTGTCCGTATTGCCATCCCAACCTGTCATTCCAATCCTGTCTTTGTCACAAACACGATATTTTTTATATTAAGGAAACTTCTTGAATAAACTCAAACTGCACCTCAGAAAAGCATACCTAGCACCTGCTATCACAAAAGCAAACAGAGTGGTATTTATGTTATCTCCTCACAGTGGTATCTGCAAAATCCCAGGCTCCATTTGATTATGGAAACAAAGCTAAGATAAAGAGGAAAAAAAACCCATAAAAAAGGTGATCTGGAGAGATGAGAACAAATATGAAATCAGGCTTTAAAATGACTGCATATGCAGACTTAGTTGTCTTAACCTACTTTTCATTGGAGATTTTCCTTATTTCTTCTATGCACATTTCCTAATGCAAAGAATAAACGTCAAATGAAAAGCATTCCTTGATCACCCTAAATTAATTTTAATTTTGTTTGAGGAATTGGCAAGTAAATCATTTTGTTTCCCTGCCCTCCCTAATTGTGTACGGAGAAACAAAAAAATGTTTACAGTTACAATTTTGAGAACTATTTCTACTTTAATTATTGCTGTATTTCATTAGAACTAACATTATGTATGCTGCAAGAAAATGCATTAAGTACTCAGCACACGCACTCTCTCCCCTCACTCTCTCACACGTCGCTGTGCATGTTACAGGCCTGGATTCCTCTGCCAATCTCTTTGTTAGTGGGTCTGCAAAATTCTACAATTAATCTGAAGATGTAATTAGGAGCCTTTATCTTAGAATCTCCCACACAGTGGCAGCTGTAAAGAGCTAATGTTGACTGAATTCCCATTTTTTTGAGTCTGAATGGAGACCAGTGAAAAATATTGATAACGATACACATGCAGCAGACCTTTCAAAAAGTTACGATCTTCCTTTCTAATGATACAACACTTGACCTGTCACACATGTAGACAAGAGCTGTATCCAGTCATGCCATCTGGACCACTTTTAGCAGGAAAAGACAGTCAATCTGCAGATTTAGTACTCCTGGTTAGAATAACGATGAGGGAGAAAGCATCTTGGGAAGATAAACCTCTACTTTCTGCTTTGGTTTTACATGTACACAACAAAAAGTCTTGTTAAGGTTGAGAAAGCATTCCCTTATAGTAATTTTTCGTGCAGTGTTCCTTCATACTTTTTGGAAGTCTAATTCTGAAACAGCCTTTCCAAAGCCACAGAAGTGATAGTTGGACTAAAATATTTTCTGATGTCCAGAATGCAGGATTTAGAGTGGTCAGTTACTCCAGAGCTGGTTTGAATATGAAACATAACCAATTTTTATAAATAATAATAAGTTCCTACCTTTGTAAATTTTTTATTGCTAAGAAATAAATCCACTTTAGTACAGTGGTAAGTGTCCCCACCTGGCGTGTGGGAGACCTGGGTTCAATTCCCGCCAGGGAGACAGTGTTAAGAATTGGACTCGATGATCCTTGTGGGTCCCTTCCAACTCAGAATATTCTGTGATTCTGTGATTCTGTGAAATGATCTGTATCTTACCAAATGTCACTAATAATTATATAGAATTTGAAAAATGGATACAGTTTATAAGTTTAAGTGACTTGTCTGTGTAATAACTAAAATTTCTCATGTCACCCAACAGATGTTAACTAGCAATTACAAGAAGTAAGTTTAGTCATGATTAACTATTTTTTGGAACCACTTGCAACATTTTCAAGCCATATCCCTTATTTGCTGAAGCATTTAAGACATTTTGTTATTCTTCTTTTATTGAAAAAAAACCACAAACCAAAACATCTGATCAGAGCACTGTGTGTCTTTTTTTATCTATGGCTTTTCAAAATGCTGAGTTTTGTAAAGGAATAATTTTCTACTAGAAAAATTTACTGCTTCAGTAGTTTGAGGAAGAGAAACATTAAAGCTATTTTGAGCCTTATTTTAATAAAGGCTTATATTTTCAGATTTGCTGGGTATTTTGTGTCTTCCAGTGTCATACCTACAGGAATATAAAATTGTAAGATTTTTTTTTTTTTTAGTTAAAGATTTAAGGTGCTACTATTTTTGGTTCACTAATTTGAAAATTATCCAACGTGAACTCCGATGAGCGCAGACTGCTCAATTTCTTCTCTTCCAGGTTGCCATGACTTCATTGTCCAATTACTATATAAATTCAAATTAATATTTACTTTTGTTCATTATTTGAGTAAAGACAAAGTTCATATTGTCAGATGGCAGTATCAAACTATTACAGCAGGAGTTAAGGAACACACAGGTGGGAAGACACATTACTTTCTCTGATTTATGAGGCCTCTGCCCTTACATTTACTAATTCATTTTTGCTTGGTTCTTATGTCTTTTAAAAACATCATTAAGCTATATAAAGTATGTTAATATCTGCCACCCTTGAGTTAAATAAAAACCTTCTTGAAAAAATGCAGATTGTCTCTGAACTGTCCTTCATGGCTGAGAAATGACAAGCCAAACATTGACTCTAGAGCTGTTTTTACCTCAAGTAGTAATCAAAAGGGAGGCATTAAATTTTAATAATTTTAAAACATGTTATTATTAATTTTTAATTATACACTCAATATACAGGCATTGAAAACAATAATGTATGAAATTCAAGTGCTATTCTGGGAATTTTATCTCAAGCTTTCTCTTTATTATAACAGATGAGAATGAGAAAGCAATTTACTTGTGCTGGTGAGATACTCAACACACCAAAATAACCCATGTAATGGGGACATCAGTGAAAACACTGCTTGTTCTTTCTTGAGAAGACATCTTTAGATTTACAATTCATGATTTATCAGCACTACAGGCTTTGTTAAAGAATCCTGTTTCTGATCATGTGTAATCTTGTAATTGCTAGTTTTTCTGTTAGCCATATCTTCATCAGAGTCCCTGCTGGCTTAGCATATTATGTCTATACGTTTAAATTGCTACAATGTTTATTTTCCTTATATGAACATAGTTTCTACCCTGAGAAACATTTTGTATCCAGTAAATACCCAGGCTATTTTGTTTAAAACTGCCAGGCAAGGAGAAGAGACATAGAGTTATTAGGTGTAACTATATGCGTTTAGGTAAGTTTGCATGTATATATATATTTTACACAACATACAAAGAAATTATAGCTACCTCTAGTACCTTGTGCCAATGCTGCCAAAAATTATGAAGATTTTGTTTACAGCTTTTTTATAAGTTTTCACAATTTTTTTTTAAAAATGAAAATTAAAATCTGACAAGGCTGAGACAGTAAGATTATTTTTCTCTGACTTGGTAAATATTTTGTGTGTACAACTATAGATCAGTTTTGTGACAGTCTAGTCACCTTACCTGGACAAAAACTACAGCTTTTTCATCTGTGTGTTTTCTGACTGTTTTGAGATCTCTGAAAATAACCTACTGTTGCAATACACGCTGCTAAGAGGCAATTTCTTCAGGAATGAAACCCTTATTTTCCTATATCTTCTGTGTATGCAGCCTGTCCTCTGTCTCATCTCCCTTCGCGTTTCATCGTCACATCTGTAGTCAAAGTCACTCTCTTCTATGTCTTACAAAGTGCTTATTAGAAGTTGCCATCCCTAACTACTTACCAGAAAACAGACTGAACATGGGAGATAAAGAAAGTGCAGTCTTAAAACATTCCTGAATCTACTCTATAGAGCAACGCTGCTGGAAATGAAGACCTCTGGACTTGAATGTTTATCTGAGACATTTTTTATGAGTTCTGCACTCTGCTACCCAGTCTAAGAGGCATTACTCCTTTTTAATCACGTAACTGCTCTTTGTATGTAGTAAGTATGCTCTAGGCATTCACAGCTGAGCAGGCCTGGTGGGAAATAAAGATGTGAAAATTCAATGGTTAGATGGCATGTAGATGGGAACTCAGGCTGTGACAGGATTACTGCTTATGACCCAGAGCTACAAACTCAGCTGCACAGCTTTGGGCACCACAGAAAGAGATTGTTAGCATAAGTTTGATGTCACAAATTTCAGACATTCAGTAGTTTTGCCCACCTTGCTGTCACCTAAAGTAAAAGCTGGGCTAAACCTGCTGGTGCACCCAAGTATTATGGCCCTGCTAAATATCAGTTAATTTATTTTCTATAAATTTAGAGTGTGACCTTTTTTTTTCATGAGAGCATTTTCAATGTAGCAAAGCCTGTCGTGAGAACACAGTCCAAAGCAAAGCTATTTTTAACCAAGATGACACAGGCCCAGTGTACCACCCACAGAACAGTGCTTGCCCGGGAAATGTGGGACATTTCCGTAGAGATATGACTTGCCATAAAATATTAAATTTCATTTCTTTGTGAGCATTTTCTTTGAAAGGACGTGTTACTTCTGGTGTGACAGTCCATGAATAAACAGATTTGAACAGCTTTTCTTTGAGATGCTTTATTTTTTTTCATTCTTCAGGTTTTATCAACGGAAAATTTGTTCCCTCTAAGCGTGTATGATACTTGCCCTGCTGTACAGTGGCAGGGTGCTGTGGATTAATTTTTGAACATCCCATTATATTTCTAGTTCCAATTTCCTGTGTTTGTTTTCTGTGCAGATAGCAATAGAGTTGTGCTGAGCAACACATATAAAGACCAAAAGGGAAATGCCTCACTAGAAAATACAAAAGCGTATATTCTTTTCATTCTGAGAGTATTTATGGTAAGGAGCCCCTGAGGAACTGTGATAGACAGCCTTCAGTTTAGGATTGGCCTAAAATTGTTTTGTAGTAATCAGCCACTGTTTTTATGAGGAATTAGCATTTTCTTTGGCTCTAAAAGCATTGCCATGAAACAAGCTATTAGAAAAAATCTGCAATGCCTGTGACAGAAATTCTTTGAGATAAGAGATATAGAATAATATCAATAAAGGAACCGAATTATTTAAACTGCATTATCTTAAGATGTTCGGTTTATGGGATATGAAAAATGTGAAAACAGTGATATAAATTTATTATTTTCTATAGCTTCATTTCAAGGCTTTCAGAACTCCCTCCTAATCTAGTAACACTCCGCCAGATTGCAAATTCAGTTCTAGTCATAAAACTTGATAAAATGGGTGGCTTGTCAGTTTTATTTGATTAAATTGAAAAAGTGAGTGCTTTTAATAAGAAAAATGGATTTTCACTCTTGTATGGGATTTACTTCTATCACTATTATTACAGCTTTACAGGTCAAATGGTTCTTCTCTTTCTAGTGACAAATGCTATCATTATTCTGTAGCCATTAGAGTATTTATAATAGTATGCAAATATGTTTGCAATTGAAGACCTGTATGCATGTTCCTGTGTATAAAGATTATAAATATTTATAAATGAACAATCACAACAGAATAATTACTGAAAATAAGTATAGTATTAATATTCTGTATTCATTCCATGGGCTGCCATATTTCCTGAGTCATTCCATATGGTGACCAAAATGTTAGATTGCAGATAATTTGTACTGAGGTACTATAAAAGGCAAAATTGTCTCGTGTGCTTTTCCACAGTTCCCCAGAGCCATTCACTGCACACTTCCTGGAGGGCAGCGATCCTGATTTCCTTGTGATGCCACAAGCTGGGGAACTGCTTCCAGAAGGCACTGTGGGAACCCATATAACAGTGGGATTCAAGCCAAGGATGTATGGCAAGAAGCATACAGCCACACTGGTAATCGAGGTGAGCCTTCCTGAGTGCAATATACACATATACCTTCCTTCGGGATTGCACGCAGAGAAAGCAATCCTATACCACAGAGCAGCAGTGAAACACACGAATACATGTTCTGGGATTATTTTGCTGCTCTTCAGAGTGGACAAGAATAAAACTAAATTTTTAAAATTGACTCATGACAAGCTGGAAACACATATTGTATTTTAATTTCTTTGTTATCCCTTTGCATCAGCACCAGAGAGAAATAGTTGTCTTAATATGTTTGCCCCAACTCCATAGGAACATGACTTTCACAGAGAATCAAAATAATCTTGTGAAGAACCGGTGGCAAATATATAAGTAATAGAACATGTGAGGCTTAGGTTATTGATTTTAACTGTACTATACCTCTTAGAGTCAAAGGCACTAGAGGCTACGTACTAAACAGTAGAAGATAGAATTTCAGAACACAAAGTCAGGAATAGATTTTTTGAAGCAAGTTTCAAAATGGACAAAAATAATTTGTAAACAAGTAGCTTGTGTTAAGTCGGAAGGTCAGGTGACATTTTAAGGCATTTATTCCTTCAGCATTAAAAATGTTCACATTAATGCAAGAATTAATCCGTTGAAGGCTCAGAGTAGCAGCAAACACATTCTATATGAATCGTGGTTTTCACTTAAATCTGTGCACTGTATGCTTGTAATGTTTTCAGGCTACTATATTAGAAGAAGAACAGCAATATGGATTTGAGAAATAAGATGGTCAAAACAAGGTTGATAAAAAGATGCATGGGAAATCACTCTAGTGCTTCATCTTTGTGACAACTTGTACAACAGCGAATAAGAATTTCAAATCCTAGAAAAACAAGAAGGTCCTTTAATCCCTCCTACTTGTTTTCTTTTACTGTATTAGACATTTGATTAATTTAGTTTCTTTACATAAAAGGCAGTGATGCTTATCACTCTTCCATTTGAAAAATAAGATAGCTGACTGCATGCATTCTGTGCTCTTTTATATTTACAAAAGGCTGTATAACACAACTACAGAACTCAGAAACTTCTAATGTAGTTCTGGAACTGAACTCCTGTTTTTAGATACGACACATGTAAATGTACAAGCTTTGCTTGTCCTTGGCTTAGCTTTCATCACTAACAAAGTGTTTTAACCATAAATCTGTCTGGAATGGGACAAACACAATAGTCAGGGGCTAATATTTCCTTTTAGGAATTTATCAGGACAAATGGCCTTTGATTGGATTTTTAACCTACGTCAACTCCCACCTTGGCCTCTTGTGATCTAAGCAGATGGTTCTTTACATCCCCACCTTCAGTACTGTGTGTGGGTGTAGGAAGTCAGTCACTCACTTATATTACACGCACAAAGCAGATCACATCTGGTTGTATCTATTCCTGTATGTTCAAAAATACATCGAGGACTCTTGTTGCTCATAAGCACATTTTGGACCAATATAGCTCCGTAACAGTGTGTTAGAGATATTTCTAAGGTTCTTACTCTAATTGAAGTAGTAAGTGGTTTCAGTAATCTTTTGATGAGGCTTATGTTCTCTTTGCTGTTATTGGTAGCTCTTTTGTGTACTCCAGACTTCTCCCTTTCCTCTCCACACCAGCTTTAATTCCTGTAGTTCTAATTAAAGCCAGAGCATCTGTGGCTGTGTGTAAATCGGCTGCTGCACTCTCAGCACTGACCTGAAATAAGATTTGATGACGTGTTGAGAATACCTGATACTCATTTCTGCCTTTTGTGTTTGTTGAAATTCTTTTCATTAGTGACCTGAGGGAGACAGATTTGGTTAGAAGGCAAAAGCAGTATTAAGTCATTCTTACTTGGGGAATTACAGTGGAGGTGGTGAAATGCAATTAATGTTGGATCTAACACTGAAGAACCTCTCTTGCATGTATCCTTTCTAGCCAATATACTTACTGAAGCTTTGGGCTATTTTTAGAAATGGTGAGGAAGCTTCTTTTCTTCTACAGCACCTCTCTTCTAATGCTGCTGTAGTAAAGGAGTACAGTACCCTTGATTTAAAATTTCTTTTGTATTTCTGAGGGTAAAGTAATAGTCCTAACACTGGCATATTTTTATTATTAAATTCTTCTAATAGTGGGTAGCAGACTTGCAATTTTTGTGTGCTTCAATGCACAGCAATAATTACGCTGCAAAGTAGCAGAGATGACAGTGTAAGTTCCTTAGTTTATGTTTGTCTTTACAATTGTGTTGTAAAGGAAATTGGGATGTTAGGATTATGGGGAAAGATCCTACAGTCATCTTTTGCTCACTTGTTTTAAACATTAAACCCAAATATTGTACATGCAATTTTTTTTGTTTCATTACCCTGCTGAGAACCCAATGCTGAGAAGCTAATTAGCATTAAGATAGATATATATATTAGTTTGTCTCTACCAGAAATTAGTGTGTACCTTTTACTATCTGAATGTATATATATATTGAAATAATGTTGCCTAGTTTATATTTTCTGCACACAAATCATGTATTTCTAAGGATATTTTGTGAACTCTTTAAGCCTTTAATATTCATGAGTACTTATAGTAGATTTTATTAATGACAGGAAAACTTAATTACTTTGCTGAACCAATTAAAGTTCTTTAACCATCATTAAAACTTCTGTTCTCAGTCAACTATATATCAAAACAATTGAAGTTAGATAATTATTAAAATAGCTGTTAGTAATCTAAATTTTGAAAAAGTGACATAGAAAATTATTTAAAAAAAATTATGTAGATCAAAGAATGAAATATAATAAAAAGACAGTAAGGAAAACAGTCATACGTGTTTGTTTGAAAAAGTTGGTAGCTTTGAAAGAGAACATTATGACCTAATCAAGCTAGAGTAAGAAACAGTGACATGGTGCCTGTGACGCAATTTAAATAGGCATTGTTCTATAATCAAACTTCCAAATGTATAGTTGCCTCCATAAACAGTGCATTTACAACTGGAAAAAATAATATATTGCCCTGAAGATAAATTACTGAAGGGAGGAAACTTATTAGATAGGCTATAAAGGGATGTGAGGCAAGAAAGGGCTTTCTCAGCCACAATGCCATCTCAGAGCTGCCAGTCAATCTGAACAGAAAACCTACAGAGCTAAGGGATGGCAAGCTGCAGCCGGGGCAGGAGGATGCCCTGCAAAGGCTTCCTGGGGTAGGAATCATGCTCAGGCACAAGGTGGAGCAGCCAGGAGGCTGGCAAATTCTTGGAAAAGGGCATATTCTAGTTGGCTTGCAGTTAATTTGCTTTCACTGTGCTGAATTCAGCTAAAGACCTGAGCAATTGGTTTGTAATTCATGTGTGAGACTTCAGAGATATTCTATAGCGGAAGGCACACACAATAAGTCTTAAATGATAAAATAGGTGTCAGAGTGAACCAGATTGCAGGCAACATTATCAAGCCCTCCAGAAGTTAGGCTGGTGCAACTTTATTACCGAATAATCACTAACTTAGCCTATGGAAGATAACATATCAAAACCATTTGTCATGCTGTTCTGCAAATAAATGATGCAGTGTTGCCAGCCACAGTATCCAGGTGTGGCTTCTCTAAACTTGTCTATGACAGCCTGCATATCTCAACAGCAAACAGTACTGCTACATATTCAGGAGCTTGGTGAAGATACATTCTGCTTTGTTCCTTGTAGATTTCTTAATTACCATGGTTTAATGCTATTCTAAATTTTATCTCTTAGAAAGAACAAGGAAAAATATAACAATGTTATTAGAATAATTGAAACAGTTTGACATTAAATATCACCTGTGTTGTTGTTGACTTAAGTAAAAGCAGAGTGCATAATCAATAGTCAACATTTTTGATTCACAAGCTTGAGGAAAAGTTAATTTGCTTATTAAGTCTATAGCTCTAATAACACCAAATGCTGATAACAAAATGCGAACCATTCTTGTATGAGGGAATTCAGACCATTGTCAGTCCTGGAAGACTGTGATTGTATAACATCTAGGAAATGCTGTGAAAAAACCAATATTTGAACTGCAGAAGTCAATTAAATCAATTTTAGTTCTATCTGGAAATGTTCTCTAGGCTAAGAAAATTATTTATGCTATCTTCTTTAAAAATTGGTCAGAACCTGGGTAGGCATTTTTCTGCATGTGAGAGGTGGTGAGTGACTGCCTTTGCATCACTTGTTTTTTATTGCTTTTCGCCCCTTATTCCTTGCTTATTAAATTATCTTTGGCTTGATCCATGAATGGTATTGCCTTCGCTCTTCCTTTATACAGTTCTCATTTCATTTAATTCTATACATGGATCATCATTGGTCACTTTTTTGCTTGTCACCCCTGAAATATAAATGAAGGGACAGGAAATATTTGATGCACTACCTGTAATTTTGTGTATTTTAACTTTTCTTGAAATAATGCAAATTTTATTTGGATTTGGATTTGGATTTGGATTTGATGACTAATTGGAATACAATATTCCTTAAAATCCCTGCCCCCTATATTTAACACTTTCCTAATACAGATTTCTTTGGCAGTTCATTAGCATGTAATTCAGTAGCCCTTCCGGCCTACAGTGAATACATACAGATGATCTATGTTTTGCAAATTAATCCATGAACCATCAGTAAAAATTGATTGGATACCAAAAAAATTAGACTTTTATATAAGTGATCTGGTGACCATTACTAGCATTTGCAATTACTTCATGAGCATTACTCAGTCAGCCATCAGGATGGTTAAATGACTTGCTTGAACAGCTTGTGTCATTTAGTAAAATGTGGCAATGTGTGGCTCATTTGTGAATTCTTAAAAACATTTTCAGAAAGATTTAGCTCTGCAGATGGCCATTATTCCAATCAGGTGAGCCAAATTATTATTCTCTCCGCACTTTGATTCAGGAATGTTGAGGTTTTGAAAAAAGAAAGTAATTCATTTCATCAAGAAATCCTCCCTCAGATTGTCAGTGACATTCAGAATGTGGTCTGGCCTTTCTTCTTAAATTGCATGTGAAATAGGCCTAGATATGCATCACAGGGAGCCTGGGTTTCTTAAATACCTGTGTTTATAGGAGATACATCTCCTTAAGGGAGATTCTCTTTTATAATTCTGTTCCAGTCGATAGTACAGATTGCAGGAGACTCAATACTTTCATCTTTACACTTTGTTGCTACCTGATATAATACTGGAATTGTTCCAAATTCAATACAAAAACTGTACCGATTTGGTAAATTTTGCCCAATTTTGAGATAAATAAATGCAGCTTGTAAGTCAAATATTCTATCATAATTATATTAACATATACGGATGACCTTTGAAAATCTCTCTCTTCCCCACGATTTTAATAGAAGCTGAATTATGATCTGTCTTTTCATCATGTCTGACCTGGAAATGCAAAGCAGCATCTTTGAGGCACTTGCATGGATTTCAGACTTGGTAGACTTGCTCTTTCTGCAGCTTTCATATTAGTTAGAATAGTTCTTAAAGTTAAGCTGTACACACATCCCGAAGAAAATGCTTAGCGCTTCAGCAGTTTTTGAAAACCTAATATTTTGCCTATGGAAATGAAATATTTTAGTAAAATAGACATTTTTGTGTGTCTAAGGTTTACTGAAAATTTCTGAAGTCAAGGTTGTCTTGAAAACTATTGAATTCTGAGTGGTTCTAGTGCTAAACAGAGAATTAACCCAAGTTATGGTGACAATTACAGCAACTCTGCCATGTATGTAACACTTGTTTCCCCTTTAATAGAAAATGCTAAACTGAAACAACAGAAATTTTTAAGTTAATCATTAAAAAATCCACTTTAGTACGGCAGTGAGTGTCCCCACACATTTTCACAATGACTGTCTCCAAATGTCTTGGATGATGATATTTTACTTGCTGGACTGCCATAAGTCAAGATGATGACTTAGGTGGAGATTTTGTTCTTATTGCTCTTTTTGTTTTTCCTTTTAACCTGATGGGTTCTACCTATAACGTTCATGTCATAATGACCACATTTTTTCCACTGAACCCAATGAGTTTCCATCAGGCAATTATCACTTTCTCCTGCCACAGAACACCTGACACAGCAAAGGATAGATTTTTTTTTTTTTTTTCACTAAAGATGCATGCTAGGATATTTTTGCACCAAACAGGAAATTAACAAAAGGCTATTACTATCCAGAAGTCTACATCAGTTCTTTGATGCTGATGATAAATGAAGTTGAGAGATGATGTAGCCCACCATTTTTGCTTAAATCCCATTTCAAACTATTACTGGCTCTATAGACTGTAAAGTTACAATATGTGTGGGTTTCATGAGCAGAAATTCTTTTTTTCTAGTAACTTGATACTCAGTTTAAGTTACTGAAACACCTAATAGATCTTTCCTCTGACCTTGAAATAATCAATGAGTCTTGCACACAGTGACTATAACCCTGAGGTTAAATTTTCTTTAAATTGTTCATCTGGTGTACTAAAGAAAGATAAACAATTTCATTTTGTACTGAAATTAATAAAATAATTAGTTTACTTCAGTTGCCTTTCTTAAATGACAGCTTTATCTTTGGATCTAAGATACTGATGTTGGTTCATGTCGCACCTGCTTTTGCTGGATTTTATCTTTACAGTTAGTAGGGTTACTGGATCATTTCACAATATTAAATAAGGTTCAGAATAAACATGAGTTAATCTGCCTGTTTTACACAGAATAATATTAAATTTAAATTAGATTTTGATTTTAGCAGAATGATAATAAAATTTTTGAAAAACTGTGCATGCATGCTGAAATATTTGCAAGATCTCATGTTTACTAATCTGATTGGAATAAGGCAAGTCATTCAGGAGACATTGCAAAGTCAGTACTGCTGATTTTCAAATAGATGCACAGAAAACCCCCTCATCTAATCATTCAACAGTGGTGCAGAAAAGTATATATTCATTTGTCAAAATGATAGCTAAACTGGGTTGTCTAACAAGAAGGACTACAGGTAGAGATTAATATGGTGATGGCATTTAAGACCTGTAAGTATATGCAGCATATCTAATAAATAGTGTAAAGGCTGTATAAGTACACAGCAGAGAAAATGGCTGTGCCAGGGAGTTTACAGTTTAATATTCTGAAACTTCTTGTTGAATATTCAAAACCACTGGCAACGATATCTGTTAAATATACTTTAGCAATAAACAGGGTATTGGAACAATGTGAGGGATAACAAAGATAAACATCATCAAGTCAAACTTTTTCAGTGGCAAGTATAAAACTCACATGTAACAAAAGTTAATGAAATCATAAGTCCATGGGACTAGATGGGATCCATCCAAGGGTGATGAAAGAATCAGCAGACGAACTCGACGAGCCACTCTGCATAATTTACCAACAGTCCTGACTTACTGGTGTTGTACCACAAGAAGGGAAATTGGCTAATGTGACACCCATCCACAAGAAGGGCAGGAAAGATGATCCGAGCAATTACAGACCTGTCAGCCTGACCTCAGTCCCATGCAAAGTCATGGAATGGATAATCTTGTGTGCTGTTATGCAACAACTACAAAACGACCATGACATAAGATCAAGTCAGCATGGATTTCGGAGAGGCAGGTCTTGGCTGACCAACCTGATCTCCTTTTACGATCCAGTGACCGGACTGGTTCATGACAAAAAGGCTGTGGATGTTTTGTATTTGGACCTTAGCAAAGCCTTTGGCACGGTTTCCACAATAAGCTTCAGGAGAAACTCGTAGAGCATGGACTGGATGGAAACACTTTATGCTGGGTTAGGAATTGGTTGGATGGACGAGCTCAGAAAGTGCCACATCCAGTTGGCAGCCAGTCACTAGTGGAGTCCCACAGGGGTCAGTGTTAGGCTCAGCACTGTTCAACATCTTTATTGACGATATGGATGAGGGAATAGAGTCCATCATCAGCAAGTTTGCAGATGATACCAAGCTGCGGGCAAATGTTGAACTGCCGGAGGGTAGGAGGGCCCTTCAGAGGGACCTTGACATGCTAGAGAAATGGGCAGACTCCAACAGTATGAGGTTTANAAGGAAGAGATTTTTTCACAGGGAGACTGCCCAGGGAGGTGGTGGAGTCGCCGTCCCTGGAGGTGTTTAAGAGAAGATTGGATGGGGAGCTTAGTGACATGGTCTAGCTGGGGGGTGTTGGGCTGAATAGTCCTTTGGGTCCCTTCTGGCTCGGAGTGGCCTGTGCGCCTGTGAGGGAACTAGGTTTATGTTTGCCACTCTGGGGTGTGCGTTCGGTCTCTGTACGGGTGTTAGATGGTGAGTTGGACTAGATGATCCTTGTGGGTCCCTTCCAACTCATAGTATTCTGTGATTCTGTGAAATCAAAGAGCCCGTCTGGGTTTTTTCCTCTTCTGTAGATGACTGTAGATAATGCTAGAGATGGAGAAGTTTGACCGCTCATCCTTATAGCTTTTGTAATGCTTTAGCTAGACCATAATTAGTTGACAGAATGCAATAAATAACGAGACAAATATACACACTGTGCTTTGGAGATGATTGGTAGCATTTATGCTATGTGAGAATTTGTCACAATTGGTGTAGGTATTGTGGCACCTCTTCATAGGCCACATCTGCTCGGTGCACTGACATGCCCAGCAGCAAAGCAGAAGCAGAGCACTCAAACTGGAATGAGCAAATGGGCCACAAAGCCATGTCTGAAGCTGGACTGTTAATGGAAGGAAAAACTCATGGTCTTTGAGGTGTACTGTTGCACTGATTTCCAGATCGATTTGAAAGCATAAACAGCCTTTCTGACCTTTTGTTTCCTTGGATGAAAAATGACATTAGGTGTAATGCTTATATGTGCCATTGATTGTTCTAAAGATTAAGTTATTTTTAAATGGGAGATGAATTACCTAAAGTACAACTCTTGTAATGATAAAACCTTATGACTTAAAGCAGGGGAGAAAGGTCACCCTACAAGCCAAGTCTCTGTAGTTCAACACAGCAGGATAGCACCAACAAACCTGCTCTAGAACCACAAGCAGCACAGCTGTGTGATTGCAGTGCTGTGCCAAATGTGGAAAGGTGGACCTTGGGAATTTTGAAATACGTGTCACTTATTTCGTGTAACTTCAGTGCTCTTGAGGCTGCAAAATCTCAGGTATGTTCTGTGACTAGGTACATGCACTATGTTCTATGCTCTATATAAAAATCAGATTTCACTTGTTTGAGTATATTTTAATAGAGCTATACCATGCCATATTTTGTCACACAGTCTTCCCTACTAGTTTTATCTTGGAGGGGAAAAAAATTTCCAGACATACAACCTATATTTCTGGTTTGAGGGAATTGGTTACAGTGCATGCCTAAAGTTGGCATGCAATGTTTTGTCCTTTTGCACAGTATGAAGCTGGACACGCTGAAACATCACTTCAGGATTTGTAATATCTGTGGGATTTTTAATATTTCTGTTATTTGTTTGTGGTTTGGGTTTTTTTAACAAAAAGGAGAACAGGAAACTTTTCCTAGATGTAATGAAAGGAAAATGATAAAGAATTAGAACAAAGACCTGCTTTCAATAGTTAAAGTGATACATTTTGAAAGGAAAATGACTGAAAAATTGGCAAAAGTTATGCATGAGTTTTTAGCAACCAAAATTATGCTTCAGGACACAAATAAGGCATGAGAGGTAGACAGCAGTATAACCTTAGTATTCATTGAAGTAATAGTGCTTAAGTATGGATAAATGGGATGCGTAGCAAGAATAAAAACCATATACTCAGAAAGAATCATATACCCAAGCATCATAAGACATGACATAGAAACATATATTCCCTTTCTAGAGACCAGTTATAAACAGAGAGCAGATGAAGAGTGCCATTTTCAATTCACATAAATATGCCTCAAACTTGAGATTTCAACATGCAATTCTCTTGTGCATACTCAGAATCCTTTTCTCTTGTTCATTGTTTCCATGCAAATTATTACCAATGCAAGAGCTGCAATTAAATCCTACAGTATAAACCTCGGGCATTTATATTATAGTATGAAATAATTAAATACCTTTGGAAAACAGAGAGAGCTATGGGATTTACTAAATAAAAAATGAATTTTAGATCAGCAGGGAAGGTAAATTTCTCATGTTTGTTATGATGTATAAAACTAAATGCGATTTCAGTTCTCTGTTCTAGAAGTGCAATTCTCATTCTGTATTATTCCAGTACATTTCACAGAAAATGATAAATACGTTTTGAAATCAGTGTGGCATCTTAAATCACTGACGAATTTTCGAGGTATTTGATCACTGATTATTTTTTATATCTCTCTTCATTATTTTCAGACACAATCAATGCAGTGGACATATGAAATCAATGGACTGCCTCCACAGACTGTACCACCTACAATGTCAGCCAAAGTAGTTACTACCAGCAGTTACACAGGATCCTCCACGGTTCGACAGCGCAATTTTTTACGTGAAAATCGGCAACTTATAACCACTGGAGTATCCTCACCAATCAAGGGGGCACCTTTGGTCTTGAGGAACAGACAGAGAAAGTTATGATCCATTAGTTTTCTGGTGAGGTAACAAATTTTGCGGATAAAAAGAAGAGATGATTTTTAATTTTTTTTTAAGCAGATATGATATGCATTGGTTGTACGATTTATGTGAAAGTCTCAGAGTGCCTGAGCTTTAGTAGTAGTATTCTTGTTTTTCTGTAAGAGATTTTGGATACTTATCTAGCTGTTTATTTATATCATACAGCTGTCAGCAAGTTCGGAGAAAAAACTGAGTTAAAAAACTATACCTGAAAATTGGGTAATTCAAACCAACACTGTCCTTTCTAAGGGACATTAGTTTAATAAGACTTTAATAGGAAGTCTCAATGAACATTCTGTACAGTGTTCAGCATATTACATACATGCAAATGAAGCAAGAAAACCAAATCCCTGATCTCTCTTCCCCAACAAAACTCTTACCAAAAGATTGCAGTATTTTGCTAAGGTAAAACATGATTTTACGACATCTGTCCAGAGCTTGATTGCCTTACAGATTGTCTCTCTTTGGCAAATTTCATTTGTTAGTGCATCTTTGCTTTATATAAAATACGAATCCTGTTTTATTCATCTAGTAACACTTCAAAATCTTAGATAATTATACAAAGCATAGAAGTAAAATAAAACATCCTTCCTCAGTATCTTTGTGTGAAGTACGTTTTTCAGAATGCTTTAGGGTACTGAAACATAGAAGACTATGAAAAGTTAGCAAGGAATAGAGACAGATTTTTCTTTTTCCCCTAGAGCAAACAAATCAGAGGTTTTTAGCTTTCCATTCTTTCCATCTACAGGTGACCTTAGATGGCAATTTAGGCTTTCTTTGCTCTTGATGTAATGTGGAAAATTAGATCTACACAAACACATTTGTAAGATCACTGGATGGGTAACTCCTGCCTTCTTTCTTCATTGAGATAATTTTTCCTGATTTTACTAACGGAACGTAAATTGTATTTGTGCCTTTATTTTGATGGCAGAAGGTACTTTGACAATGGCTTGGCACAAATTAAGTGCTTTCTTGGCACATATATAGAATGAGCATCGTTGCTCAGGAATGGGGATCCTGAGAACAACCTATGTAGGTCAGTGCAAATGAACGCCAATAAAACCGTTTTATCGCAATGTGCTTGAGAATTTTGTTTATGCCACACATTTTTAGAGAAGCTATTACAGAAAATGTTGGGAACACATAAAACAGCAACAGCGCTGTTTAATATCTCCTTTTAAATGCAGTGTGGCACATTTTGGTCAGAAACCAGGTAATCTGAAGTAATAATAAAATCAGCCTTACAAATTCAGTGCACAACACAGGAAAGGCATTGTCAGTAGTGATATCTGGTGTATCTGGATTCAAAAAGCTATTGAAAAATTTATCTTAAATGCTACTGGGACCACAGATACAGCTAGATTTCATAGGAAGGCTCTGTCTGCATATATAAATGAAGCAAGTGTTTCTCTGATGGTAAGAAATGAGAATTTATGGATCAGCAGCAGTTTCACAACAAATGATTGGTGTTCAAGAAATATTTCAGTGACAACATTTCTTTATTAAATATTTTTTCTGTGTTTAGTTCTTTTAAAGTTATGCTTTCGTGCTTGTAACGACACTTCTTTACAAGGTGCTCAAAATTTTGTCATTTCACAAGGGACGGTTTAGCAGGTGGCAAAGAGGTGAATCACTTACAAATTACATGGTGCTCGCTCCAGAAATTTTATGCACAATTTGCTTGCCTGTACTTGCTGCTACGTGTAGTAGATTTTCTAATTCTGTCATACATTCAAACATTTAAAAAAATCCATTGGCAAACATGCAATAGGATAACACCAGAGGGGTGTTTTCAAATGAATAGTTTAATTACATTATATGTTTTCAAAGGGATAGATGCACAAGCTATGCTTTTTGGACAAAATTATGTGGGTTTTTTCAATTTGTGCAAGGTCACTCCTAAATTATGCAAGATATGTCATTATCAGGTGAATTTGGACCTAATACGTACTAAAAAAATATTATATTTCTCTTGTTTCTCAGAGTAGAAACAGAACTAAACATATTAAGAACACACTTGCAAAGGCGATATAAATGAAGACCATTGTAGCTGTGTGGCTATAACACCCGCAGTGTTTTACATGTAATCGTGACCACATAAACTGACTTAAAAATTATTTCATTTTTTACTTCCTAGTTTGATACTTTGCACTTCTGTCAGTGAGGTGACTGTATTCTTTATTATGCAAGGGCTAATTCCAAGTATCTCTTAAAAAACAATTTTTAAGAAGCAGCAGAATGATCACTGTTATTTGCTCCTTCCTTTTCTACTAGAATTACGGAGCCATTTTGAAAATATTAGTTTCAACTCATGGAAGGAAAAGGCTGACATAGGAAAAGATTATAAAATGCTGCTTTTGTTATTTAAACTTTGAGAGTTCACTCCAAAGCTTTTGGACCCACTATTAAATCTGAGCTTCAGAACAGCTGGGCAAGCTGTTCACTGTCACCCTGCACCTTAAAAATGTAATCTATATAGAATTTTATCTCTTGGAGATAGAGCTAAACACAATTGTTGCAATTAGGGCTCAAGTCTCATAAAAAAAAAAGGAATCCAAATGAATTAGTTTCGAATTAATTCTAAATTATTATTCAGTAGCATAATCCTCTTACTAGGCAATGGGAGAGAATGAACACAGCCTTGAGATTATGGCTTTTGAAGATGCTCTCACAATGATTTCTATGCCCTCATGCCACATCAGCCACTAGCAGAAATTGGAAAAAAGAAAAACCCAAACCTTTGTTTCTCCATGTTAGAACACCCTTCAGGATCCATTTCTTCTGAAAAGGTGGGAAAAGGACTTTTTCTTTTCATGTTAATCTCTGCTGGTACAGCAGAGTCTCAGGGAAATGGGGAGACACTGGTTTTTACTGTAAATACAGTAGTCCCCCGTTACTCACGGGCTGTTGTGTCTGGCCCTCTTCATGCGAGTTCTGGAATCCACAAGGATAGTGAACCCATTAAGTATTCAAGTTCACCACACTAGTAGCCACGCCCCCTCCACTAATAAGGTCCTGAGAGCGCAGCTCCCTCTGTAATGCCTCATTAAAGCAGAGGAAATGCCTTTTGCCACTTCCCAGCTCCAGGAATAGAGCTGCTTTTCCGAGCACAGAAACTGGCATGAGCCGGGAAGACAATGCCCACCCGCCACGGACCCTACCCTGCCGCATCTGTGCTGGGTTTTATTGGGGTTTTTATCAGGGTTTCTGATTGCTGGTGTGTGTCTTTTGTCTTCAAACATGGCAGAGGCGACACACCTCTC
Organism: Pitta sordida; assembly: GCA_013390025.1. Classification (NCBI taxonomy): domain Eukaryota; kingdom Metazoa; phylum Chordata; class Aves; order Passeriformes; family Pittidae; genus Pitta; species Pitta sordida. The sequence continues at coordinate 75,027 of WEKX01021772.1, forward strand.
CAGGGCAGGACAGGGGGAGGCTTGGGGAATGAGTTCGGTGCTGGCTGGAGCAGCGCCATGGGTACCGTGGTGCTGTGCGATGGGAGTGACAGCTGAACAGGCTGGGACAGTTCCTGCTGTTCAAAGGAGCTGCTTTGTTTGGGGTTTCTTTTTCCGGGAATGTAACAGCCCCGAGCAAAGCTTTTCTGGCAAGAGTGGGTGCGAGCAGGCAGCGTTGATCTGGCTGCCCCATCCCGAGTGGGCATCAGCTGGGGTCTGCCTCCCGCCTCCTACTGGGGCTGTCTGCAGGACCGCGAGCCAGCAACGGCTGCACAGGGTGAAAAAGCTGGTGGCTCTGTGATCTGTTCTTGCAGTGGCTCCTGAGATACACAGGGCAGGGGTGGACAGGAGCCGGCGCAGCACCAGAGGACAGATGTGTCCTGTGCCAGGAGCCCCCACAGCCCCGCTTGTCCCTGCACCTGCTGCCCAGCCCGCAGCTCTCCCCTTCCTTCTCCTACTCTCCCTCAGCACCTCCTTTGCCCCACACATCCTACAAGGGAACTTTATATTTTTGGCAGTGAGGGGGTTTCCAGTGCCAGCACAGGGATCGGACTCTGTTGTCAGGTGTCCATGCCACTGGCATCAGGACACATCAAGCTATGCTGTCCCATGTTCACTGGTGCTGGCAGAGCTGAAACGCGGTGCCAAGTCAGTGTCTCCAGTCCCAGCTGACTGGGATTTAAATCCCTTTTCTGCCACCACCCTGAGGTCAGCATTGGTGGCAGCAACCACCCCCCGCCATCCCCCAGTTCACAGCTGGGCCGCCATGCCCAGAAGTGCTGGCAAGGCCTTTGTGCTGTCCACGTGGCAGCGATGCCGGCTTCACGGAGATGGGACCAGCTGCCCTTTCTCCTAAACGGTGAGAATGAAGCATGTACGGCAAGTCTGGTGGGTGGTGATGGCAGGGGGTACCAATTATATATTCATAAACTCATTATATACTGTATTCACAAGCTGATGGGCTCATGGTACGTTCTGCATACACACCGAGGTCGCACTAGGCGCTGAAAAATCACCCGCAACTATTCGGATCCAGGAAATTTTGGATCACGAATATGTGTAGGATCACTGTAATAGGTCTTAATTTCTAATATCAATCAATGATCTAAAATTACTTCTACTGACCCCACTTATATATTTTATTTATAGAAATATCAAATTCACAGAACCTTTTCAAAGTCACCATGAAACTTGTGGCCAATGTCTTAATCATAGTCGTACGTGCAACACATGAGTCAGCTGTGCATCTGCTTGTCATTCTCTAAGCAGAAATACAAGTTTTCTAACCTGTATAGTCACCATGTGTTTATTTGTATTTCTTCCTCCCTTCTCTCCCCCTGTGTTTCACTATAATGACTCATCTATTAGAGTCTTTAAAACAAAGATTAAAACCCTGTGGAACAGCATTATTGCATAACATGGAATTCTGCAGGACTATGCAGTCAGAGTGCTGGCTTCAAAACAGTGCACAGCAATCAACCTTCTAATTGTTATATGTTCAGCTGAGCTTTATTTGGCACAATACCACACAGGAGAATCACAGAATCACATGAGGGTAACATGGAAATGTCATTAGGATGCCTGCCATTAGCAGCTCATCTTGGAGTGAATTGTACTGTCCCAAAACTCAGATTTCAAGATTGCTTGTTCTACTCATGTCTGCCTCACCATGGTATCCATGACACTCTAAGACTATTTTATACCTGATCTCACTGGTTATAAAAAGGTTTGTAAGTATCAAACTTGCCCTTCAAGAATAGTAAGAGTCTAATATTAACTCTTGTGCCAGTGCAGATTTTCTCTGCATCAGGAGAATTGAGAGATAAAGGCTGGTTTCAGCATAGAAGGTAGTTGTGATCAGGTAAAGAGCTCACTGGGCCATGGGGCTCTAAATTGATTCCCACTGCCAACTACAGGGCAAGATATTCTTTCAAGACAGCTCTTTGGGACAGAAGTGGGGTTAACAGAGGACAGAGCACTGAACCAACAATGCTCTTCAGTGAAATAACATGGCAGCAGCCAAATCTGAGCATGCACTTTTTTCCCCTTTGATCACAAACCCAAACTACTAGAAGAAATAGAAAGTTCTGACTCACTCTGCACACAGCAAACATCAGGAGAAAAAAATGCTCTATACTAATAAATATTCCTGGGAGAAAGACTTAATTTTAGAAAAAATAAAAAAAAGTCCCTGGCTTTGCCTTACTATTTATTTGCTTGTGAGGCGTTTCATAATTTTATTTCTCCCTGCAGTGACTGCTCATTCTGAAATAAATGACTGAACAGTGTTTTACTGCTGACACAGATCACAGTTTGTTGCTAATGGAATGTTAACTGCTTTTTAAGTAACTCTGAATAAACCTACTGATCCATAGAAGATTCATCTAAAAAGGAATCCAGTTCATCTACTAGCTTTTCTGCTTCCACTGTCATGAAACATATTCTTCTGCAGCTTACTTTACTGCAGTTACTGTAATATTGGTAGTGTTAAATTTCCTATAGTAGGATATTTTACACATTTTGAATCCATTGAACGATGACAGTGTGGTGAGGTCATGGCAGGACATTGATGCCAAGGTCACTAGGGTGAACAGAAAAAAACACTCTTTGGTGGCTAGGGAAATAGAGAAGGACATAGGGGCAAAGAATCTTGAGGGGTTTGTTTCCTTCATTCTTCCAGGATTTACCCCTTTTCTGCAAAAGTACCCATTTTTTAATGGTAAAAAAAAAAAAAAAGCGGTGAAAAATGTGAAAAATAATTGCTCATCCCACCATATGACTGCACAGCAGATGCCACCAAATCAGTCTGCCATAAGTCTTAAGTGACAAATCATATGTATCAAGTAGGGTAAGACAACAAAGTAAAATCCTGCCGCTTATTAAATGGATAGTGTTGATGTAAGATCCCATTTACCAATTTGTACAAAAAAATCAAAGGCTCAGTTTTTCCATTCATTATAACAGGTTTGCAGGGTGCCTTTGCTGTAGCCTACGGGCCTGATATTGTGAATATGAGGTCACTGCATCCTGGCGTCCTAACTCTGCAACTCCTTTAGTCCTCATGGTTTCCTATAAAACTAAGTGCGAATGTTGCAAATCAGTGAAAACCTGCAACTGTCATTCTCAAAAAAGGCACACCCTCCTTGCATCTTGACCCCTTTCCAACCTGACCTTGAGAGATGGGACATCTACCACCTTTCTGGGCAACCTGTTCTGGTGTTTCACCATCCTCGTTGTAAAAAAAATAAATAATTCTTTCTTGTATTTAGTGTAGATCTACCCTCTTTTAGTTTAAAACCATTGCACCATGTCCTGTCTCAAGAGGCCCTATTAAAAAGTCTGTCCCTGTCTTTCATGTAAGTGCTCTTCAGGTACTGAAAGGTTTCTGTAAGTTTTCCCTGGAGCCTTTGCATTTCCAGACTGAACAACCCCACGTCCTCAGCTTTTCTTCACATGAGAGGTGTTCCATTCTTCTGCTCCTTTTTGTGGCCCTGCTCTAGAGTCACTCCAACATGTCTGTTTCTTTTCTGTACTGTGAACTCCAGACCTGAATGCCATACTCCAGGTGAGGTCTAAAAAATAGTGGAGTGGGATGATCACCTCGCTCAGCCTGCTGACCACGCTGCTTTGGATGCAGCCCAGGATACAATTGACTTTCTGGGCTGCAAGCGCACATTGCTGGCTCATGTGCAGCCTTTCATCCACCAGCACCCCTAAATCCTTCTCAGCAGGGCTGCTCTTGATCTGTTCATCCCCACTCCCTGTTGATCCAAGGAGCAGCCCCAATACAAGTGCAGCACCATGCCCTTGGTCTTCCTTAACTTCCTATGGTGCACACCGGCCCACTTCTCAGGGTTGTCCATGCCCCTCTGGATGTCATCCTATCCCTCAGGCATGTCAACTGCACCACTTAGCTTGGTGTCACATGCTGTGGATGCACTTGATCCCACTGTCTGTGTCACTGATGAAGTTATTAAATAGCAGTGGTCCAAATGTAGGAATACTCCTGAGGGACACCACTAATCACTGCTCTCCATCTGGACGTTGAGTCACTGACCATTTTGCCTGGATATGACAATTCAGTCAATTCTCTATCCACCTAACAGATGACCCATCAAATCCCTCTCTCTCTCATTTAGAGAAAGGGGTGTTGTGGGCAGCTATGTCAAAGGCTTTATGGAAGTCCAGACTGATAGACAACATCTACAGCCCTTCTCTTGTCCACTGATGGAGTCAAACCATTGCAGAAGGTTGGACTTGTCCTTGGTGAAGTTCTGATGGCTGTTTTGAATTACCTCCATTTCCTCCATGTGCCTTAGCTCAGCTTCTAGGAGGATCTGTTCTATGGTTTTCCCAAGCCAGAGGTGAGACTGACAGGTCAGTACTTCCCAAGGTCCTCCTTTTTACCCTTTTTAAAGATGGCTACAATTTTCCAGTCACTGAGGAACTCTCCTGGGTGCCATGACTACTCAAATATCATGGAGAGTGGTTCAGCAGCTACATCAACCAATTGCCCTGCAAGTGTCATGGCTGATACCTGGAATACAGTGTTTAATGTACTGGGGACTCCTGTCAACAGCCTGAAACATTTTTTGCTGTTTAATATTAATAGAGAAAATAAACCCAGAATGTACTATGCCAACAATTTGTATTGCCAGCATATTCCTCCATTTAGGAATAACTCTCTGAAATGTATGGTATATTATAAAGTTTACAAATATACATCTAATGTAAACTAATATAAGAATAAAATACTGATTATTTTTATTCCTTGAAATATAAATTATTTTTTACATTATAATGATTTTTATTATAATAAATTATAATTATTTTTATGTGCATAATGCTGTCCTTGGAAAGTCAAGCTGAATGTGCAGGCAGGTGTGTGCTTCCAAATTCAGACCACACCTGTACATGGTGAATATATGGACAGCACTGGCTCAGCAGTCTTGCATTGCTCCTGGCAATTTGCATAAAAATGTAAACCTCCACCTCGCCAAAGCCCACCAACTCCAAACCAAACTAAAAACCCCAAAACAGGGATACTTTTCCTAGATCTGAGTCTTCTGTGCTCAGCTACCATTTATTCATAATTATGAAGCCATTCCTAGTGAATCTGAATCTAAATTGCATAGAACAGGTACTGAGAAGGGGGGATAGAAAGAAGCAAGCTACAAAATTAAATCTTCATGGTAAAGGAACATTTCTGTATGGAATTGTTTTCTAAGACAGCTTCTCTTCCCTTAGAGAACAGCATCTACACTCAGGGGCTCTAATCCTTGTTATATCAGGGATTATTTTCTAGATGACAGGGTGCTGCTGTGCTGAAACACAAATCAGCTGCTGAAACATTAGATTAGCTCATTAAAAATATTATTAATTGAGGGTGCAATGTCTATAAGAGATGTTTTGTCATTTGCAGGTCACGGAAGTCAAACAGCTCAAGTTCAGTGGCAGGAGGTGGCTGAAATTACGACACACATCCATACACCTGCCTTGGACCACAGAGGACAAAAGGCTGCACTGAAGCTGCCTTGAGATTCCCTCCCCCTCATTCCCCCTTGCGCTGTGATGCTTCAGCTGCCAAGATCAGTTGCAGTGTTTAAGCCAGAGCTGTGCTGCTGTAAATAAGAGGGAACAGCTGGGTGATATTGCCACTGGGGGCCCCATGGCTTTAAATATAATCAATGTGTGGTCCGATATAATCCTTATCTTAACTTTCAGAACAGGCTGCAAATTATCTCTGCACCTTTCCCCAGGTTTGTATTAAAAGGAATAAATTACAAAAAGGAAGTCTGCATTTAGCTTACTTAGCTTGCTAATCATAGCTGATAGTGAATTGTGATGTTGCTCTTGGGAGATTTTACCTATCATGTAGTGCATCTAGAATGTTGGTTGGCTGCCATTCCTATCGCTTTTCAAAATGTAAAAAAAATAAATAACTTGATTATTAACAGAGAGGATCAACGGCTGAATAAACTAGGTAGATTATCAGTGTCCGAATTAATGAATTAAAAGCAGCCTGAAGAGGGAAAGCATGAATGTAACAGGCTCACTGGAATTATCTGGGAAGAGAAAGCTTGTGAGGAATTGTTCTGCCTAAAAGAAAGTAGGGCAAGTCAGCTGGCACAGAAAACTGGCAAGGTTATGGGGGATTATTGAAACTAGAAACAGGAGGAAAATTCAGCAGGTGTTGAGGAACACTTAAGCCAGTCACAGACATCTGCTAGTACTGTCAACACTATCACAGTGTCTCTGTCACAACGTAAAAAATAAGAATAATTATGGTGAAATTCAGGGAAGAAGCAGTGCAGATCTCAGCAATCCCTCAAGAAAAATAAAGCAAAGAAATTGCCCTGCAGGACCAAATATAGTACAAATCTCTGCTAGAAAGAAGCAAAATAAGAACCATATCACCCAGGAACTGTATCTTGAGAGGAGAACTATTGTAATTCTGGCTGAAAAGTAGAAGAGACAGAATAGCCCATAACTGCAGTGTAATGTCATGGCAGTGGCACAGTTCCATAAAAATAGATTGAGAGACGGTTTGGAGTGGAGTAGGCCAGCAAGGAGAGTCCGTAAGGACGAGGGTGGAAGAACTGACGGCTCCCAAGAGAAAAGAAAGCACATTAACAGCATAACACTAGAAGCCACTGGCTTAAAAGAAACAACACTGCAGTCATAATGCCAAAGAGATGAAGTTAAAATAACTAAACACTCCCCTCCACTTAAATCAAATACACCTATATCTGATAAAATTAGACTCAGTAATGTCTTTGATGGACAAAAGACAGTCAGGGTCTTAAAAAGAATTCAGTTCCAAAATTCCACTCCATTTGGTTAATTTTCAATAAGTATTCGAGGTAATTAGAGCCTGTATCAGAATAAGATTAGCAAGGCCATATCAAAACACACTTTGTTACTGTGTGTTTGAAAAGTACTACAAGAGCAGTAAGGACAGTACTATTTTTAATAGTGTGAAGGTAACAAAGAAATAACTAGCTTTGGACTTGTGAGCAGACAATGATCGTCATTTAAATAAGATAAAAATGAGAAAACTCCACTCTCCAAAGTTCCCCAGCTGCCAATCAGAGTTGCTGACACAAATACCACCTTGTATCCTTCACTGTTCTTTATAAATATCACACGTATCTAAATATTAGCATGTAAATACACTAACTCTGACATATCTTTGCCTTTTCCCCCAGGCAAAGACATCTCTTTTAGGAAGAAAAATGTGAGTGTACACAAGGAAATAGAAACCCAATAGTTTTTAATCTCACCTCAAGTGATGCAGGCATGGATGGTGTGATTGGGAGGCCACACAGCCACAGCTTTGGGCTAGATGAACATGGGAAGTGCTGATGAACTCGTGGCTGGATGGTGAAGAGTTTGGCCTTGCCTTGGAAAAACATTCAGGATTAGAACTTTGGGAAGCCAGTAGCAGTTGAAATCCAAAATGAAACAACTCCAGAACATCTGGCATTGATTATGTGGACTTCCAGTTAATTACTCTAGCAAGTAATTAATGTGCCTAGTGGAAATGATTGTCAGCTGTGGGTACCAGAGAGATCAGCATGCCTAGAGTCATCTTGTAGTATTTTCTGCTTGAGGGGGGTTCAGATCACAGGTACAAAGACTATGAGGATGGTGAAAGGACTGGAGAATCAGCCCTATGTGGAGTGACTCTGAGTACTGGGATTGTTCAGTCTGGAGATGAGGAGGTTCAGAGGTGACCTGATTGCTGTTTACAACTACCTGAAGGGAGGTTGTAGTCAGGTGGGTGTAAATCTCTTCTCTCAGGCTGCCAGCGCCAGAACAAGAGGACGTGGCTTAAGCTGTGCCAGGGGAGGTTTAGACTGGATGTTAGGAAGCAGTTTTTCACAGAGAGAGTAATCCCTCAGTGGAATGATCTGCCCAGGGAGTTGGTGGAGTCACCATGCCTGGAGGTGTTTAAGAAAAGACTAGATGAAGAACTCAGTGACATGGCCTAGGTGATGGGAGGCTCGGATGGATGGAGCGTGGTGCCCATGGCTCCGGGGTTGTGGGTTCGATCCCTGGGTGGGCGTTTGTTTGGGAGTTGGACTAGATGATCCTTATGAGTGCCTTCCAATTCGGAATATCCTGTGAATCCTGTGAATTTTGCACTAAAAGAAAGAAAGGAAAAAAATAAGAACACTCTGAACTTTGCCAGAATTCTGTACCCCAGATTTCTGTAGGATTTGAAGTGATTAGTTTCTCAGTGTCACATAGGAATAAATACCAGCATATAATTCATTAATTTTATAAAATAAACTGAATAAAATTTCCTGAATAACAAGTAGAAAACTACAGAAACTAAGACTATAGGGTGCCCCCTTCGTAACTGCCTGAATTTACTCTCACCTGCAGACAAGTGCTTAATACCTTTGTCCGTGATCTTCAAATAATAGAAATAACATTTAGTAACACATTTATTCTCATTAGGAGGTAAAACAAGATGCCAAAGAAGTGTTTCAACTTACTGGAAAAGTGATAATTGCATTTTGTTTGTTGGAAAAACACCTTCAGTGGCACAACTTTTAAGAACAGCCCTGAGCTACACCAGCAAGTGATTTTTGCTTCTGATAACAGCACTAGGTTACATGTAGGGCCATGCTAATCAACTCTACTGGTGAACTTCATATGCTTCCAAGCATCTATAATACAGTTGTTCATCTAGGAGACTAGTAGGCAAACTGAAACCAACAAAATAAAATAAAAAGGCCTGAGTAGGGAGACAAACACGCAATCCCTCAATAATTTTGATTTTGAAATTGAACTGTAATTTTAAATTCAGACAGGAAAGCAAAACCCGAGTAAACTTCTAAAGAGGTTGAGGAAAGTGTGGAAGAGCACTAAAACTGGAGAGACAAAATAGAGTTCTGTCATGGTTTCACCCTGGCTTGATGCCGGGTATTCACCCACAAACTCTCCCAAAGGACAAAATTAGAAAAAAAAAACTTATCACAGGCAAAACAAGGCAAGCTACAAGTCAGAAATATAAAGGATTTATTTATTAACTAACAAGATCAGAGCTTAATGTGAGAAGCATCATTTTAAAGGCAACCTTTTCCCCCCACCCCTCCTCTTACAACAGATCTCATATTCCCTTTTTTGACCAGGAGACGAAGGGGAAAAAGGATAGGGGTGAAACCAGGCTTGTTGGTATTTCTGACCAGATTTAGAGTAGGAACCATCTCTCTGCCCTTCCATAAAGTCCTCTCTCTCTCTCANATTCCATAGATCTGCACTATGGTCCATTCTACAAGCAGCAGCAGGATGCCTGGAATCCTTCCTACCCCTTCTCTGGCCAGCCTAGTTGTGCCTTCATAGCTTCCAGCTTCTCCACATAGGCCCTGCTGTGGCAATCTACATTTTGCTACTAAGGTTTTTTTTCTCTTTCTCAAATATATTTTTCACAGAGACGTCTCTATCTCCTTCTGCTCATGACCATGATCTCCATAGCAGCAAGAGAGGCTTAGGCAGAAGCTATTAAACCCCTCGCTGCCAGAGGAAAAAAAACCCAAACCATTACAGGTTGTGCACATGTTGTTCCCTCATGTAAAACCCCAAGAAAACTATACGGGCTGCCGTCAAGTAATTTGCCACATGTACAAACTATGCTGCAGCTGCTGAGCTCAAAGGACTGACTAACACACGACTGCAAATGGGAAAATGGGTTCCTTTAAGACCTGCTAAAACTGAAGGTCAGGAGACAGGAAGCATCATTAGCCTTCATTTATGAAGTAAGGATAAAAAACTTCAACTTATTACATATATTCAATGCAAAGGGTTGCTCACACTGAAGACCCACCTGGCTGAGAAGAGCCCATATAAAGCATGGAGAATCATAGAATCATTTAGATTGGAAAACACCTACACCTAAAATTAATCTAGTACAATCATTAACCTAAAACTGCCAGGTCCACCACATATCCTGTCCCTAAGTGATATGTCGACATTTCTTTGAAATACCTCCAGGTCATGACACAACCACTTCCCAGGGCAGTCCGTTCCAATGCTTGAAAACCCTTTTGGTGAAGAATATCTAATCTAAATCTTCCTTAGCACATCTCAAGAAGTGGAAAGCAAGACACGTCAAATGCCAATATGTGAGTTTTGTTGGCAGGCAATATATAGTGAGTCCTTGGGAAGAGGTCTCCTGGCTGAAACAGTCATGAGGACTTGATATCCTATCTTCTGTTGTTTTCAGAAAAATTGAATTTCATGTCACAGATGCCCCTTTTCATCATCAATTTCTCCTTTTAGCAGAAAAAGTTGCAAGTCCCTGTATTTCAGTTAACTGCCTGAGTTTGAAAGAGATTAATGGGGTTAGAAGCTCTTCCACTTCAGTCTTTGTTAAGTAGCAACTACAAGTGAAACAGAGGAAGAACTGCTGTGAGGATCCCTTTGGGTGTCAAGAAAGACATGTAGGAAGTTGGTAAAAATGGAAGAGCTCCTATGACTTGACAGCGTGTCTGACTTACGACCTTAGACTTATTTATTGCCTACAGACTTAGAGGGTCTTTGGGAGCACATGATTGGTCTTGGTTTTTACCTCCAAGCAGTGGCTTGGCAGCAACAGGCTGCAATTAGGCTGTGGAGGAATCAACATGTAAACACTGGGAGATTAATAGCCAATGAATTATAGCCTTATGGACAAGAAAATATTTTTTTTTGTGGTTGAAATCCCATGGATGTTTGTGAGGGGAAGCAGCCACCAGGTGGTTGTCAGTGCTTTGCACCGTGCAACTGTATTTCATTGGCAGATGGGGCACTCTGCACTGGTAATTTAACACCAGCTGAGGCCCTTATCTTTCTGGCATATCCTTGTATAATCTATATTCAGGGTTGAACAAGGGCCATGGAGGCTGTGGTTTTTCAAAGTTCAAGAGAAAGAAGTGCCCTTAAGTGCACCCAAAGGTCCTAAACTAAATTTAAAGCTATGGCTGAATCTTCAGGCTACAAAACTGTTTCATATGTACCATTGATGCAACAGGTCATGATACAGTTAAGTGTTCACTAGGACCACTGATCCTAATGCCTTTGTGATGAGACTTTTCAAATCATCAAGATAATTGGATGTCTGGGACCATCCCCTTCCAAGGAAGACACAGGGAGTCATCTCTAACCCATCTTATCTCTGTACTTCTCCTAATTAATAAGAAACAGAAATAGCTCAAATTTCCCCTTATGGCTCTTCCATAAGGACAATTAAGAGATGTGAAAACCTCTTTTTTGAGACTATTGCAAAAAGCAAGTGAATAAAATTGTATTTTATTTTTAATCACTGAAATGCTTAACGCTTAAATCTCCCCAGTTTATGTACACAGCCCATGAAAAGAGCCAGAGCACACAGTGTTAGTAAGCACTCCATGCAGTGCTGCAAGGATTTTGGGTATTGGACCTTGATTGTTTAGGGTAACTTGGCCATTGACTGCTGTCTGCTGCAGGCTGTTGCTCTACCAAGTCCATCTGTCCAGGAGGCACCCCATCAGCAGATCAGCTGTCCTGCAGTGGCATCTGGGAAAAGGTCAGGAGGGGAGAGATTTTGGTACCTCACTCTGACAACCAGCCTAAGGCAAGTTTTCCACACCTCTGTTCTGGAGCCCGAAATAGGAAAAGCATGCCCATCAAAACAGATGGCTTCCTAGCTTAGCTCTCAAATAGCCATGAAAGAAATAATGAGTGAAAACTCCTTTAACCTCTGGACTAGAGAAATGTGCTCTCCTGTCTCTGCATGGTTTCTGAAGGAAAAAGATCATGCTGCTACAATAGCTTCCTCTTTCACCATAGTGTCTCAGACTCTGTTTTGGGTGAGATGGATTTTTATATTATAGATACGCTCAAAAAAACTTGTCCTTCTTCACAGACTAGCAGGGCTCTACCACCAGCTTTTACTTCTGCCTTTTAAAAGAATAGAAATTAATCAATTTCCCAAAGGAGTAGGATAGGTGGTTGCATGGAAGAAAGAGACCTTGCTAAGCTGGAGCCCACCTCCTGACAGAAAGCCATGGGGGAAGCAGAGCTGATGCCAGAGCTGGTGGTACCAGGAGAGCTGTGCCAAGCTAGGAGCAGACTTGGGTTCATAGAGCTAAACACGGCCTGCCTACAAACTGAGGGGCAATGATGAGAGATGCTACTGCTTTTCCTCTGAGCTTCTGAGCCTGATTCTCAGCACTCACGCAGGATGTATAGGAGCACTGGGACCCTGTTGTGTGCCCAAATATGCCCTGTGAGACCCATCCCTGCCTGTGGGGTCAGGGCCTCTTTTCTGAGGCCAGTTTCCACACCCTGCAGAACTCAGGGGATTGCAGTGCCCAACTCAGATTTCTGGGTGTTGCAGGTGCCCACATTCCCTACAAACCCAGCCCTCAGTGCCAGAGTGGGCTACAGAAGTCAGATAAAACAGTGCTAGTGCCAAGCTGGAGCCGCTCCAGGGACGCATGGAATGGACTGGATGTTCAGAGAAGATGGTGCAGAACCAGTGAGAGATGAACGGCTGCACAGTGAATTAGGGAGCACTGATCTACAAAGCCAGTGCATGTCCAGGGCTGCAGGCTTAGGAAGTGAACTGCCTGCTCTATCCCTGCATCCTGCTCTTAAATTACAAGCTTGAGCTCAACAAAAATCACAGCTGTACCTTTTTCTTGGAAAAGGCACACACTGACTTTTTCACCTCAGGCAATTCAGGAACAGACGGTGAAAGTGAAAAGATATAGACAAAATACCATTAAAAATACAGAATAGGTACTCCTGGCATTTTTATTGCACTTTTTATCCTAGAATGCGTGTGGCACAATTAAGATCACAGGTTCAAACACCACAGTTCCCAGCAGCTGCAATTGGAGTCAATCACTGATGACACCCTAGTTGCTCATACCATGCTTTGTCTGCTGAGCATAACTACTTTCTCTGCTGAAGGCTGGTCTGAGCCACACTTCAAAATATTTATGTTATTCTTACTGTGTAAAAAACCAGCTTGAGATCCTCCTGAAAAACCTTGTACTAGCATTGGCATTCTTGAAAGAATAAACAAAACCCCAACAGATCTCAGTCCTTGGCCCATCATCATGCTGAGCAGGCCATCCATCAGAGATGCCTGTGCACTGCAGTCATTACCGAATGAGAAAAAACATTTACAAAACCCACGACACCGGCCCTATGGCACAGACAGCTCTTCAGTGGGTTTAGCACCTACAGTACTGCACCTCCCATTTAGAAGTGATGTGTTTCAATGGCTGTAGCTGCGACAGGTGACATCCCTGTTCCTTGGCGTAGACACGCTGTACTCCAGAAATCTCCTGCAAGTGTCCCTTTTAAGGAAGTGCATAAAATAGCTGCAGATATCTCAGGGATAAAAGGGTCCCATTCACACGAATATACAATTTGAACTTGTGATAAAATGAGATTTGAAGTTATCTCTACAGAATTGTATCCAGGTGTAGAAAACCAACTCTAAACCTGCTCCTTCTCTGCAAGCTCCTGCTCATGGGTCACAGTGAAAAGAGTCTCTGGCAGCTCCCTCCCCTTCCCCACACAGCATCCCTGACTCAGCTTCACCCACAGCCTGATGCTGTTTTCTCACTCATGCCCAGTACTGACAGATTATTTGACAGCCTGCTGCTATTTTTACCTTGTAGCTTCTTTACTCAGCTGTCTCAATCAGCTGCTGCTTAGTTTTTCCCCTCCCTCTGCCTGCAAAACAGCAGGCTGGAGGCTCTCAACTCTTGCTCCTGTTCTCCCTCTTCTTCAAGGCTGACTCCTGTTAAATTCAACCTCTTTTTTCTCCATCCCAAACCTTCAACAACCAGACCTGACACATTTGTCTTCTTGTATCTGTCTCTTCCAGTCTGATTGTGAACAGAAAGTGCCAATTTGTAATCCTTGCTCACACTCCAAGCAAAGACAGAGAGACGAGCAAATCCTCATTTCTGAAGACAGCAGCTAAGATCCTTGAACAAGCTGAGGGAAGAAAATGATTCAGCAGTACAGGAGGTCTCAGTAACAGATGGCAGAGTAGACAAGCTTGCTTCTATTTGCTTGCATAGTGAGGCTTTTTGTGACAGTCTTTTGGAGGGTCTGCTTCATGTGAGCAGCTATTTTACTGGCTTGCAGGACAACACTGAAATGAGAGCAGATCCTTTGTGCATAAATCTTTGTAATACATACGCAGCTGCCTGTGACTGGTTTTCACACTTCTAGCTTCTATTTTGAGTGGAGAAGCATGTTTTTGATGAAAAATTTTCATGTCAAGAAAACCTAATTCAGTTGTCTGCAGTTGTGCCCCATGATTTCTAATTGCTAAGGTGCTTTTCTCTAAGAGCACTTAAAATTAAACTGTTTGAAACCCAAATGTTAGTATGCAGATACTCAGTTGGAAGAATGGCTTCATATGCTCCATCAGACAAGGCATTAATAGATCTAAGAGGTCAGTAATCTCTACCTTTTCTTCTAAGATTTAAAGAAACAAAAGAACATGATTTTGCATAGGATCTAAGCAATAACAAAAATAGCTCTTGGATATTCAACAGTAAAACACAAGCAGTGTGACCAGGAGTAAGGTGTAGGATTAGTGGTTTTCTTGTAGAGTTGTGGCTTCTAGATCACCATATATTCCTACTATAAGATGCCACCTAGTTTAGTAAGTAGGAAGAGAATACTTGAGTAGCTCTTCAATAATGGTTTCTTTGAGGTGTACAATTGGTTCTATCCCTGACTTTTCTCTTGCCCAAAGATTGCCCCTCTAAGGTAAACGAAGTGTTGGCAAGTACCAGTGCCAGACCAGTGCTGGCATTTCACTGTCCCTCCCTGTGCAAACACGACTGTCCTTAATTCTCCAAGCACCGTGCAGCATACAAGGTGACCTTGCACATGTAAAACTCATTACAGACTCTCATTGGAAATATCATCCTCCACCAGTTTCTAAAAATGAGAGTTCCTTTAATAAATGATGTGTCAGACACAGTATAATATTCCAAGCTTTCCGTTACTCGTGCTGCTGCAGCACGAGTAACCTGCTTCTAACCTGGGATGCTAAGGGCTGCCTCTATCTCATTGTGGGTTATACACCTGCTGTTTTAATCCTGTGAAATAGCTAAGAAGTACCACAGTGATTTGAAGATTTAGAAAATTATAGATTTTAGTGAGTTAGATAGAAGCTTAGAGAATTAAGGACTTTAGTGAAATTGGTGAAATTTTAGTGAATTTTAGAAGGATTAATAGGTTTTTAAAATCATTCAATTGGTCTGAAAATTAAGACCAAATATTAAAGGTGAAAAGCCTTGTCTCTCAGTCCTGAAGGGTAAACAAAAGACAGTGGTAGCAAAAACAAGGGGAAAAGAATGTGAAACATCGGAGTGCATTGGTCAAAGGGCTTATGGCAAGGTGTAAATCTATGACATAATGTTGAAGGGATGCATATTCATGAAGTAATTTCCATATGTATGAGGCAAGGGTATAAAACTAAGGGGCAAATCTGGGTGGGGGCTTTTGGCACCTGGCAGGGCAGGGGACACTGCTGTTCCTCTTTCCTTGGTTCTTGGACCAAAATAAACTTTTTTTCTCTGCTTGCAAGCAACTACCTTGAGTCCTGACTGATTTCCCTTAAATCAACACTGCTCTTCATTTGATTGTCCTTAACATATGCTACTTAAAGTTGCTCAAATCGAACACCAGGAAGTTTGAGTCTCTATAGCTCTGTGTTCCAGAATTGTTCTAATGATAATTTTTGCATATATGATCTATGCTAGCAGAATTTTTAAGAACCAGTATCAGCAGGTATATTTGCATTTATAACTTCTGTTTAAAATGTTAAATGGTTTTCTTCTATTAAAACACAGTGTATGTTTTCTAACCTACACAATTTTACTGCTTTACAAACAAGCATTTTTACAATTGTCTGAAGGACTTACTGTGAACATAAAAAAAAATGTCAATTTGAAATGTTTGACCACTTTTAAAAATAGCCTACTTTTGGAGGTAGAGAAAAAGCAAAACCAGATCAGAGGATGATGCTGGGAAGCCTGGGAAGCCTTGCCTTGTTTATTACCTGATATACAGTTTTAGAGAGAAGTGAAACACCTTGATTAAAAAAACTAAATTTGAGGTCAGGTTGACTTGCTCAACAAAACCTATGACACTCTTTTTATCTGAGTAGGAAACAGAAGCAGAACAAATTCATTGTGTATGGAGGAGTGACAGACAACTGTTTCAGAGAACAGAAAAATAAGATCATGTATTAGGTTTAGGTTTTAGGGTCAAGATGAAAAGGATGTGACTCTTGTCACACTGTCATGACCCAGCTCTGTGTGTATACTGCTCAAGGAGGGATTTTAATGGCTTTTCAAGACACTGAAATGCGTGATTTTAACAGTGAACAGACTTCCAACTCTCTAATTTCCCTTGAAATGAGCAGCGTGCCAGTGTGAATGTTTTGGGGTAGTACATAGGACTCACAGGCAGAATTTTGTGCAAGCAGTTATGTGTCTAAACACTTAGTTCAGTTTACATGCACAAAAGAGTGTTATAATCTTCTCTTGGGTCTTTTCATAGGAATAAAATGGCTTAATGGGGCATTGTTCTGTTTCCAGACACTCTCTTCTGTGTGCATAGACCAAACATGGAAAATTTGACTACCAAAAGGAGACTGTGTTGGAAAAGTTAAGAGTCTGTGAAAACAGGGAGCTGCAATGCTTAGTGATTTGCAGTCTACACTACAGCAGTTGCAACGGGTGACAGCTGTGATGATTAAGAAATATAGCCCAACAAAAATTACTGCGTTTTCCAGTAGTGACATGAGACATAAAGTTGATAAATAATCCTATAGGAATCTACTGCCTGTAGTGTTTTACTACCATTATGAAACAGTATTATTCAATAAAATTAAAAGGTGGGGTTAGTAGTTTTTAAGACAGCATATTTATGTACTTACTACTAATAATCTAAACTAAATAAACGAAAATATCTCTATTCAAAACATTTTGAATTATCCTTTGTAATTAGTCACCACGACTTTCTCTAATCTAGATGATGCTAGCTTAACCAATGTATTTAGGTGACCTACTATTAAAAAGCTTCTACCAAAACAATAAGCTTTCAGAGATAACCAAAGTGTTTATAAGCAAAGACATTTTTCAGAACACCTAATTGTTCATATTAATACATGGAACCAAAATTGCAAATCAAATCAAATAAAAATGTTTGCATAATCATTCAATTAAAAAAACATAATAAATCCATATTTGAACAGCCACCAGAGGATGCTAGAGACCTAACCTTACACCCATTGCCCTCCCCATTATTAAAAGTTTCCTTGTTTCCCTTGCAATGTTATTTGTCTTCAACAGCTAGAAGGTCTGTAGTGTCTCTTTTTCCTCTATGACAACTAGGCTCATAATCAAATAACCATACTTTTCTACACTAGCCCTTAAGCAGACTTTCGCTGAACAAGAATTTGAAATGTGGATTAAATTCTGCTTTGAACAATACCAGTTAAAAAATATCTTCTCAATGTGTGCAACTGAGAAGGCACTGAAATCCTTTGCTATTATTATTATTTAAAAATGATATCTAAAAGCATGCAGGATATTTTACCAAGGAAATAATATTTCTACCCCAAAGACCTCGCACTTTTAAAGATCTAAAAAGACGCAGGTACATTGGCTACAGGCTAAAGGACTCATTTGTTGGATGTGCATTGTAATGCTAGAAAATCAAATTTCACATGTTATTAAACACGCTCTCCAGTCCTCTCCTGTGACTCTGACACCCTCTGGCATTTGAGGCTGTGGAGCTACTAATACTTTTCTCACTGGGGGTTGTGAGTGTAGCAGGGTCAACTTTTTTCCTCATTCCATTTATACTCATTCACATTCCCTAAATTCCATATTCAATGGATGTCCTCTTCCATTAGTGTAAAGTCAAGTCACCCACATGTTAGATAAGAAGGTCAAAGACTTTGGTCTGTCCAGACAGCAGAACAGACAAGGCTGCTCCAGCCCCACTAAACTCTTTGGTTTGGGCAAAGTTTATGGTGTAGCATTAAGGCATAGAAATTTAATTTCAGGGTGGTTAATTTGCCAAGGGTGGATGGGCTCTGTATTTTTGCCATGATGTGGGAAGGCCAATAAAGAATGGGGTGAATGGGGAATTCTCATACCAGAGATGTTACTTCTGAGCTTAGATTTGTATTAATGATGTTCAGAGGTCCTGGTTTCCGAGAATTATCACTCTAAGCCACTTGCTACTGTTTTTTGTTTATCCAAGAGGTTTTATAGTTATGTATTGGATTTTAAGCTTGTGGTAACCATCTACATTTTTATTATATATGAGTAGATATATGCAAGGATATTTGAAAGTCCTATTTTTAATGATAATTTAGAGCTTTATTCTAAGCTTCAAGATAGTTTCTGTGTGTGTATTACAATAAAATAATGTAACTCAATAACAAGAGATTAATTAAAAGTGGCATAGTCTAGGCTATGCTGTTATCATGGCTGTAAAGTTCTTTATTGTTGCTGTAAATGTCGCAGTTTACTTCTAAACAGTTTTCCTCCAGATCAATGCAGAATTACTAAATTTGATTTTAAACAAACAGTGGCAGAACCTCCTGTTAGTCTAAACAATAAACGACAATAACAACAATAAAACATTGTCTGGCAGGATGTGATACAGGTTATGTGCATATACCACCAATGACTGTGCATCAGCATAAAACTGTCTGCTCCTGTTTCAGTTCATAAAAGCTTAAAAAGAATTAAGTCTATCAACTGGATTTTTATTAGCTTGACTATTGAAGCCAGAAAGCAGTAAGTGCTGTTTATATTAAAGATGGAAGAACCCAAAGAACTTGATTTAAGCAGTTGAATAAATATAAGTAAGAAAAAAGGAGAAGACACATGAAGAGCACACACAAAGTTTTACCAGCTGAAAGATTGTTTGGAGAGAAGCATGTTGAATCAAAGTAATGCCTAAGGTGCAATATTGGTATCCCCAGCTGTGTTGCCCTTCTGAGACCCACCGTCAGCCATTTGTCCACCCCTGGGCAGAACAAGGGCCCCAGGTTGGGAGCACAGAGCAAGTATATCCCCCAGGATGAGCTAGACTAGGATCATTGCTTGTTAATAGTCCCACTGGGCCTGCCTAAAGTGATATTCCCTCCTTGTGCCCAAGGAAGTTCAGCTATGGCCCCATGACTACTGGCAGGGTGTTGTCCCATCAGTTCTTTCAAAGGAGTTTTCACAACTTTCTCAAGCAACTGATTCTGACTTCAACCCTTAGAAACCTTCCTTAATGCGCTTGGAATCATACCCTCTTGCTATTTCATCTTTTTTCTTCACCTTGCCTCTTTGAACATGGAGTAGAGGTGATTCCCTGCTTCTCTGAAGCTACCTCTTACATATATAAAGGTTTCTGTCCCTCATATGATTTTTTTCCTTTAGCCTCAAAGCAAGCCTTCCTCGAATCTCTGATTAATCTGTCCTCTAATCTTTTGAGAGCCGCTCAGCAATGTGAAGCTGAAAGCCCGGAATACCTGAGCTATGGCTGTGTAAGTACCAGGAGGCTTATTTCACCTGACATACAGGCTCAACATATTTCTCTGCATCCCAGTCAGCTATTGCAGCAACCTGAATTGCAGATCAGACAAAATTTGAGTAGAAAAATAGGCAAACATGACCGTTTTGCAATTCCCTTATATGTATTTATGTAGCTATTTTATCCCAAATGTAAAACAGTACAATATCTGTCCCCTAATCATCCTTTTTCAGATGGAAGTGTCAAGAACATTTTGATCTCTAAATCTTGCATTCAGCAGAGTGACTGGTCCCTGTTTAGTCCCATTTATCCTTTTTGATATCATCTGCAAATTTGAATATCTTGTCACGACATCTAGAACAATAAAGAAAATATTAAGTATTACTAGACTCCAGAGAGTCTGCCCAAGATACCCTTTTATTTTGGCAATGGCTCATGAATAACTATGATTTTATTACAGTCTTTCAGCTCTCTTTGCTCTCATCCTCCTGTGATTCCCCAAGTAGGATGATGAACATGTCATTCAAAACCCTACTAGAAGCCAAGATATGACATCTTTTCCTTCCCTTCCTTTCTATGTGTGTCTGATATATCTGCCCATATACAGATAATTAGCTTTGGCAAAAGAAAGATGTGTCAGACTAATCCCTGTTCCCTTTTACCTTTTGTTTTTT